>JALPQI010030271.1:0-600000 GCA_025490895.1 Thaumatotibia leucotreta | reverse complement strand
GATTATGTGTAAATCTTTTATCAGAATTATTCAATATTATTAATTACTGCTTTTGTAAAGGTACCTAAAGTGCATATACAAACAAATTCGTCTCTATATCGAATGACATTTGTAATCGTATTTTTTTTTCTTTTATTCGCCTTGGTAAAAAAACGTAGCTAGCAAATAATTTATTTTTTAGTACAGATGGTGTACTTTTTAGGCTCTAGTGCGAGAAGTGAGTCATTTTACGTCAGGTCCAAAACTTCGGAGGGCCATCTGTACTAAAAAACGTCGTTCGTTCGTCAAGTGCGAAAAACATGAAATTCGTAACTCTTGTCGATTTAAAACACTCCCTGTCGGTCGTGTTTTAAACATCGCCACTCGTTTCAAATTTCATGTTTTTCGCACTTGTGTCGTAATATATTATTAAATCGGATTCTTCTCTTGGCGTTTCAACCGCTTTATTCTCGTTCTCACATATTCTGGACCAATGAGCCACAATAACAGAACAGTGATCTGATGCTATAGTACCCTGTGCAATACGATGGCGATTGAAATATAGTCATTATTTTGGCTCATTTTAGAATTAATTTTAGGAAGGTAATGAAAGCGGTTCAAAAGCCGAGAGAACAATCCCTCGCGCAAATGAAAACGATGCTATAATGCACTTTTATCAAAAAAGTCAAAGAATATCGACATTACAGTATGCTTATCACGAGTCCCTGGGAGTTTAATGGACATTTTATCCCTCTCGCTCACATCACAGCGCGAGTACAAGCGGGATGGACAGAATGAAGTTAGCTTTAAACGACGCAAGCTTATGACACACGGCTAGTTAATATTATGTAGACCCCGGATTGTTGTCGCGGTGACGTCACAATAGCGTGATTTGGGGAGTAAATGGAACGGTATCTATCTTGATACCAGTAATTTATTATTACGTCAAAAGTGCGTGTAACCCACATGGCAAGAAAGCCCCTACAATTTGCTAGCGTAATGCCACCAACCTCGTGAGGTCAGCCGATGAGGCGGCCGCGCTCGGAGGCTTCATTATCCACTCTTGCGCAAGCGCCGGCGTGGTTGCCAATATCCCGACGGTACGAGGTCCGGCGGAGATTCGCGAACTTAAGTGTTTCAGGTGTTAAGTACATGTATAATAATCAGTCATCACTATGGGGATGTTACCTACAATTTAATATTTCTTTATACTTGATTTAATTAAACGGTATAAAAACATACGTGTATTTAGTCACTCCGCGCGACATGTGGATTAAATACAAGTGAGTTTAACCGTTTAATTATATTTATAGTTATTACATCTCGCGAAAGTTTGAAGTCAATCTTTATACTTATTTAATATTACTAGAAAAAGATTAAACCTCCTTAGGAAATCAACTAAGTGACAAAAGAAAATGTGTTACTCAAATTATTTTTTATTATTTTGGCTGATTTGTGGCCAGTATATATATAAATATACAGGGTGGAAAGGGACGACGTTCGTTCCTTCCCGCTACCGACCGAGTCTACCAACCATTACGAAGAACTTTCAGTATAGTACCAACTTAGAAATATTTAAAAAAAATGTAACCCCTAATACAAAGTGAGTGATTAGTTAGAGTTCAATAGTATGGAAAAGTCAATTTTCCATGTACGCATTCGATGTTGGTCCCATACTGAAAGTTCATCGTAATTGTTGGTAGACTCGGTCGGTAGCGGGAAGGAACGTCATCCCTTTTCACCTTGTATACAGGGTGTAAGTCTAATACGGGCGAAGCTTTTAACGGGTGTTAGTTTACGACATAATAAGTACATTCAATTAACTTTTACTTAAAATTAGAGCAACAAAATTTTCCATACAAAATAATTCGGCGCGCAATGTAGAGCAACATACGTAAGTTAAACACTCGATGACAGCTAATTTCAAAAGCAGATGACATAACTGACATATCAAAAATAACAAATGTTCGTACCTACATTGCTGCTCCGATAATTAAAAAAAAATCTGGGGGGTCATAATTAAGAGTAACTTTAAAAAAACCTTGTAATCCATGATTACACTAATGAATCCCATGCCTGGTTTAATTGATCGCCCGTATTAGACTTACACACTGTATTACTAAAACGAATGAATCCAATTTAGTGCAAAAATTACGCGAGTTGATTAAAAAATGAATTTCTCAACTTGGTTTATAATTGTTTCCTCCACTTATAACTGGAAGAATCACGCATGCTTAACTATTCAATGATTGCACCACAGTAACAATCCATTGTTCATTCCATACTAATTACTAGAATACTCGTAGGTAAATAAATAAATACATATTTTATAATATGATAAACCCTGTTGCAACTACTTAGGTACTATATTTTTTGTATTGTCTTTGAAAAAGTGAGATATTGACAGAAAATGCACTGAACTGAGAGCTGTCGTGAGGAACATAAAAAGAACATACTAAATACGTTTTTTTACTTTTTATGGTGAAAATGCACTGAACTGACAGCTGTCGTGAGGAACATAAAAAGAACATTAAATACGTTTTTTTTACTTTTTATGGTGTAGTGGTCTTTATTTGCAAAACTGTACAATTTATGAACACAAATTAAAAACATATCTAACTAACCTAACCTATATCGAAGATTAACCCTTGTGGCATTGTACCGGCATTTCGTCGCTGTATCTTATGATGGTACCGCGTCTAATCGTTTGTCGGCGTTGCCGTCACGTTCTAACAAGTATACAAGTGCAAAAGTGACGCATAGCACGATAAATAGACAAAACGGGACCATCATAAGCCACCTGATGCAGTTGAGTTAGTTACTACATTATTATTACTTGAATAATATTTTCCACGTTAAAGTATGTGCAAGTATGAGTAGTTATTATTCTTCTGAGTAGCTCTGAGTTTAGCGTCTTTGTGGAAAAATTCGAGGGCAGATGCTACCCACAGAAGAGGTCATGACCTTTATACGTACACATTGTCTCAGTGCTCACCTACAGAATGGTATGTAAGTATCCTTACCATGGGTGTGCCTGTACCGGCGGTAAACAGTGATGCCCTAACTCACATTCTATTCAGAGTGTAACAAACGTAAAAATTTTAAAGTGATGATAATTGAAAGTTTTTTTTAGAAAATTGTTGTTTTAATGTAGATTTCATCTGCACGACAATTGATACACATTTTTACCGACAAACGGGTCTTAATCAATATTTTCTTAACGACTCTGCCTGCGACCACGGGTGTAGGTAACGTAGCAATGTATAAGTTGCAGATCATTCTTAAAATTGCGGGAATATACTCGGAAATTTCCGAGAACTTTCATGAGAATTCAAGAGTAAGTTCTCATTGAGAATGTTTCCATGAGAACTTATGAAATAGTGTTATGAAGAATATTGTATTTCACAATTTTATTGAGTAAACAAGGCATGAAATTTTGTCAGCCTCCGTAGCCTAGTTGGTAGTGACCCTGCCTACGAAGCTGGAGGTTCCGGGTTCGAATCCCGGCGAGGGCATTCTTTGTGTATTTATTTATCACAAATGTGTGTTCCTTGGTCATGGCTGTCTATGTATTTAAGTATCTATATGTATCTATCTATTATATATATCGTCGCTTGGTACCCACATCACAAGCCTTAATTGAGCTTACCGTGGGACTAGGTCGATTTGTGTAAGATGTCCCAAGAAATTTAAAAAAAAAATATTAAAAAAAAAAATATACTTGAAAATACATGTTTATACAACGGCTTTTTTAACATGATTAGATTTCTTGTAAAATTAAAATCATCGAGTACATTCTCTACAGAAGTTTTGCAACTTATGAAAATTCTCCTCGGTACATTGCTAGTGTAACGTCATACCTGAAACGTCCTCTGGATAATATTACACGTAAGTTTTGCGCGATTAAGACCGGTTTTTCGTTAAAATATGACAATTAACACGTTTAATGCGGTTAATTGTCATATTTTAACGGTTTAAATTTTGACTCCTTGAAAAGTATGATTACACGAGTTAGCAGCAAGCTAAATGCTAGTGTTACATAAAACATAATGTAATATTTAGTTACAGCAACGGTAAACTCGTGGTAAGGATATAGTTGAACGTTCGCTTTCAGTGTTCACGGCTAGTTGGCTCGTGCGTTATGCTATTTTATGCATTGTTTGCTAATGAAACGATTATCAGATTGTACTACAATTGAACTGGATTAAACAAAATATATATACCCCACATTATTATTTCTGACAAATTTTGAGTTATTTCTTCGACGCAAATAATAATTATGTTTCACTCATTAGGTTTAGAAAAAAAAACTTAAATGATTTAGGGTGAAATCATTTAGATTTGAGAGTTGTAGTCATAACCATGTAGGTACATCATGTTAGCGGTACCCAAACTAAACAATTCTATTTTTATACAGGTTGTTTGGGATAACGATGTAGGAATTTCTGGAGGTGGTAAAGGAGACTAATTGGAAGAGTTTGAACCCTATTTACCTTAGTCCAATATATGACAGTTTTTTTTAAATTAAAAAAAATGAACTCACACTTGCCTACTAACTACAAGAAACTTATTTTGTTTGGTGACGGCGTTAAACAATTGATCGACGATAACTTTTGAACTAAATGCTATTTTGTTGTACTTTTTCTTGAAATCAAAACCTAGAAAATCAAGCATGTTTTTACACGAATAGGAAGACTAATATCCCGACTACTTTTTTTTTCACAGGCCGATAAAGTTTAATTTACTGTTAAAAATCAGTAATGAAAAACTAGAAAAAATATTTAATAAAATGTTGTGTGTGGCAAGTGGGGGTTCATGTTTTTTAATTTATTACTCAACTAATTGTTATGTTAATTATAAAAAAATCAATGCTATTTATTGCATATTTTGTTCTAAATTTAATTTTTTAAGTAAATTTTTGGTATAAAACTAAACATTTTGAAAAACGTGATTTAAAAAAAAACTGTCACATATTGGACTAAAGTAAACAGGGTTCAGACTCTTCTAATTAGTCTCCTTTACCACCTCTAGAAATTCCTACATCGTTATCCCAAACACCCTGTATATGAACAGATAGCTTGACGCAGACTTCACAAATAAGAATCAAATTGAATAAATGATGGACTTCCTGGAAACTCTTAGCTTTCGAACATGGTCGTGACACACAATGACATCATCACATCATCAGCCTATGTTAATCCACTGCTGGACGTAGGCCTCTCCTATTAACTATGCGTATAGACGCATTAGGAGGTAAATGCCCATAATCGCCACGCTGGGCAAGCGGATTGGCAATCGCAGTAATGTGTCCACTACGATGACGCTGCTGCCCATCATCAATCTTGTAGAATGGTCAGTAACACTTTAATCCCTTAGTCGACTCTTACGACACCCGCAGGAGGAGTTGGGGTGGTGATTCTTACTGCCGTCACCACACGGCTACGTCACCACACGGCTACATACACAATCATGTCAAACTAAATAAGAAATACTCTTTAGCCATTACAAGAAGATATTTCAATAATACATTTTATCTACTTCTGACACCTCAGTTAACAATACAAAATTTAATCAGTTTTAAAATCATTCTCCTAGAAATGACAAGACGACAGCTGCTGCACAATGTTTTATACTCGTACGCCTTAGTTTATTTTATACACCTTAGTTTACACAATATATTGATTTATGAATTTTAAATTTATTCATTAAATCTTAGATTTATTCAAATTCTCCAACACACTTTATAATATTGTAGAAATATGTAGGTAGTATATATCGTGATTTTATTACCTACGTATAAAGAATTGTTTGGAAATTAATCTTTGTAAAAGAAGATTAGAAAGCCCCATAAATCTCATAAGTAATAGTCCATACTATTACTTTTATTCAAAGTCAAAGTCAAACTATTCTTTATTCAAGTAAGCTTATTAATAAGCATTTTCGAATCGTCTGACATCAAGATACACATGTAGTCCAAACTATTACTTATATGTACAGTTAGTCCATACTATTACTTATAAGATTTATGGTGCTGTCAATTTCAAACTTATTTTATACAAATAGTTGTAAAAACCCAATGTTTTGAAAATCGTTATAATGATTATAATAACCTATATCACTGATAGACATAAAATAATTAGACATTTGAAGAGGGTTGGATTTACAGTCACTTACAATCACTACTCACAGTAGTAGATTGTATTATAATTATATTGTTAGTTGATTTTCCATCAAGCACAGTAGGCTTATGATTGTCCCGTGTTTAATCGTTTGTCGTTGTTGCTGTCAGGTTCTAACAAATATCTAAGTGCGAAAATGATAAGTAGCACAATAAACGGCAAACGCGTGATCATCAAAAGCTACCTGGATGCTTAGCCAAGTTGTCAATCCCTAACGCTTGGTAGCCTTGAAGGATTTACTAAGTCCTTCAAGTTGGTAGCGTATCGTAGTTTTCCTTCTCTGTCACTCTTTCATATTAGTGCGACAAAGACAGTTTACGACTGACAATTAAGCGCTAGCGATTGGCAACTTGGCTAAGCATCCTAAGTTACTTTAAAGGTCAACTATTACTATCAAAAGAACTCGCGATTCCAGAGGCCCTACCGCGAACACCGAAGTTCGTAAATTTCGGGGAATTGTCACTGTCACTCCAACGAAGACGTCATTAGAGTGACGGAGAAAAATCCCCGAATTTGCGAACTGCTGTGTTTGCGGTAGCAGGGCAGTATCTTGCGTATTTTATGGATGTTGTACAAGTAAAGGGCGAGTTACGTTAATAGTCGTTTCCTTCCCGTACATGTTGGACCAAAGGCCACTTTCGTAACACACCGGTTTCCCCGTCGCTCGTTGCATGTAGACTTGTCCTTGCCACGAGTTAGCCGGTGCAGTAAATGCTAGCATTATAAGTAGCGGTAGTAACCGTTACGTTAGGTTTTACTCGATACGTAAAGCATTATATCACACTCGTAATGACATATTGGAGCGAGCGCGATGGCCTGATTTACGGAGCGAGTCGAACCTAACATTACCGATACTTGCAAAATCATGATATGGCTACTACTGAGTAATTTAATTTTCATCACACTTTCTGTCTAAGCGCGCCATTGCTTGCGCGCGTAGCGGGAGTAATAGAAAAGTCATATTCCCTAGGGAGTAATAGAAATGTCAGTACGACATTTAATAATATTATGTCTTAAAACTTATTTTTTTGTCGGCAAGTGTGATGAAAAACATAGTATGCATCACGGTAGGTAAGCGGAATACTAACTCGAGTCATAAAAGCCCTCCGCCTAACGGCGTCGGGCTTCCAACACTCTCGTTAGTGATTCCGTACTTAGCTCCCTTGATGCACAATGTAGGTACTATTCTCTCAGTCTCGCTCGCAACAGTGTGCCAGCACGAGGAGAATGCATAGAATTTATTTGAGGAACTTACGCGTACGCAAACGTTGATGGTAATGGTCGCAGAAACTCTTGGATAGTAACATAATTTATGTCTCTTCTAAGGCTAATAAACTATATGAAGGAAGCAAATAACTAAACCTCATTATTATAGAAATTTAAATAGGTTCGTTATGAAGTAATGACCACATTGCCTTCATACTTTAACCTGTGTTTGATTCTATGTCTCTTGGTCTCATGTCTGAAGGACGTGACATCCATAGGGTATATTCTTCATATCACTTCTCTCCAGGCTGTTCGGTTTTCAGCCTTCTGTATTCTTGCCTGAAGCGATGATTGGGTCACATCTTACATCTTAAGGACATAAAATATGAAAACATACACATTATCAGCCTACCTCAGTCTACTGCTGGACGTAGGCCCTCCTAATCAAATCAAAATCATTTATTTGCAGTAAAACATACAAATATGCATGCAAATAATATAGTAATAATTATGCGTATACAGGGCGTCCCACGGCGATGCCACATGGAGGGAAAGTACCTTAAATATCATAGATAGCGTATTTTGCTGAAAGAAGACTTTATTTTATTTTTATGACTTAGTAAAACTGCATTAAATTTTTTTTTATTTAAAAAAAAATAAATGTATGGAAAAAAAATTATCGTGACTTCGGAGAAAAAATACCTTAATTATTGGAAATGAACATCTTACTTAAAGAAAACAACAATAAAGAAGACATTATTTCGATTTAAAAAACAAATACCAACTTGTATTACATTAAAAAAAAAAAAAAAAGCATGGAAAACAAATCGCGACACCGGAGAAAAAATACCTTAATTATTGTAAATGAACATCTTACTGAAAGAAGACATTATTTCGATTTAAAAAACATTTTGAATTGCATTTTAATAATTTCATGGTTAGCCCGGGAATCGAACCCGCTACACGAGAAAAAAATATCCTGTAGCTTTGTCATACCAATCGAAAGAATTCAATGTGAGAATTATTTTTTTGCTAAATAACAAATATCATAGGTCGGAAACGAAAAAAAAATCCATTCAACTTAAAAAAAAAAACCAAAAATTTTAAAACAAGTTGGAACTTGTTTTTTAAATCGAAATGATGTCTGTCTTCTTTAAGTAAGATGTTCATTTCCAATAATTAAGATATTTTTTCTCCGAAGTCGCGATATTTTTTTTATTTTTAAAAAATACATTTTTTTTCAAAAAAATTAAAAAAAATTGAATGTAATTTTACTAAGTCTTAAAAATAAAATAAAGTCTTCTTTCAGCAAAATACGCTATCTATGATATTTAAAGTACTTTCCCTCCATGTGGCATGGCCGTGGGACGCCCTGTAGATGCATTAGGAGGTAAATGCCCATAATCGCCACGTTGGGCAAGCGGATTAACGATCGCAGTAATGTGTCCACTATGATGACGCTGCTGCTGAATGGTTAGTGACACTTCAACCCCTTAGTCGATTCCTACGACACCCGCGGGAAGAGTTCGTGACAATTGTATTATTGCAGTCACACACACCTTTTTTCTAGAGCACATAGGTCCAAAATTGATTAATAATTATGCCCTTGACTGTACCTGTTACTTGGACATTAATAAATCTTATTATAATACGTCTAAAGTGCATTAATAATCAGTTAGATATGTAGGCGTTTGTAAGAAGGTAAGTTTACGGCAGTTATAAAATCAAAAAATATTCTGACATCTCACACCTAAGCATTTTGCTTAGTTTTATGCCCGCAGTGAACCATAATGATTTAGCCTTAAAAGTTTAACATTTCGCCGAAGTGAAGGACCCTGCCAGACTAGCTAAATGTATACAAGTTTGCAAGTCGAGAGGGCAAGTACCCGTGCGAGTAGCAGGTCCCCCAATAGCGTCCACTAACTAGTAAACTAGAACAACACTGACCGAGCGAAGGGAGTATGGAGTATGTGTGACCACAGATGTTGACGCTATGGAAAAGCTTAGTCTAAGGCTGCGTTTCCACCAGAGATGTACGAGGATGCGTTTCCATACAAATGACACCTATTAATGACTCGAGCGAGGTGTCAACCATCTGCTGACACACTTCGTGCAATACGCCATAGTTGACAACCCTAGCGGGATCGCCGAGCGTAGGTATGAAAACTGAAGTACATACTAGTGGTTAACTTCTGTACCTTTCTATTTTGTGCCTGAGTGCCGAGAGTCAAGCGGTGAGTCTGGCAAGGCGTGCGGCGGCACGTCGAGCATCTAAGGCCGTGGTCGTTTGGGCCCGCCGCCCGCACTATGACCACGCACATGCATTTTCATTTGTTTAACATAGACCCGGTCATTCTCAAATTTCTAGGTCTAGATCTAATTACTGTAGCCGATTTTAATGACTTGAGCGAGGTGTCATTTGTATGGAAACGCATCCTCGCACATTTCTGGTGGAAACGCAGTCTTAGGCCCGAGTAAATGGTCGAGCGGGAAAACGATACATACCTTTTGACCCACTTTTTGTCTTTTTTAAGACAGAATTTTTTGCTCTACACAGCGGCGAGGAGGCAAGAACGCACGATTTTTAAAAATTCTGCCTAGTTTAGGGTTAAATTCAATATCGATGTGTGAATTGGCGTTTTTAGCCTACCAGTGGTTTTGAAGAGGTAAGTCATTATCAATAGTATACCTACTGATTTAAAATAGAAAACTAATACAGAACAATTAGGTAGGTACTTTATGTTAGTAGATTGTTTACAACACTTTTGTAACTACAAAACTGTCGATTGTAATGTGCTGTTCTATTCGTAAAATAATGAATATATTTCAATTTTAAATCATTTCGTAAAGACCCCTTCCATACACTGCGTATCTGCGTCCTAGGTACGAGTACGTAACATCGATGAGTGAGTTAGTTCGGAAGCTAATCCTCGCAGTTTAATAGTTCACGTTATCACTACAAAACCCTTAATTGTAATATACTGTACAATTTGTAAACAAATTAATGTATTTCCATTTTAAATAATTTCATAAAGACCCCTCCATACACTGCGTATCTGCGTCCTAGGTACGAGTACGTAACATCGAGGAGTGAGTTATTTCGGAAGCTAATCCTCGCAGTTTAATAGTTCACGTTATCACTACAAAACCATTAATTGTAATATACTGTACAATTTGTAAACAAATTAATGTATTTCAATTTTAAATCATTTCATAAAGACCCCTTCCATACACTGCGTATCTGCGTCCGAGGTACGAGTACGTAACATCGAGGAGTGAGTTATTTCGGAAGCTAATCCTCGCAGTTTAACAGTTGTTCACGCTATCACTACAAAACCCTTGATTGTAATATGCTGTACTATTTGTAAACGAATTATTATATTTCAATTTTAAATCATTTCATAAAGACCCCTTCCATACACTGCGTATCTGCGTCCTAGGTAGGAGTACGTAACATCGAGGAGTGAGTTAGTTCGGAAGCTAATCCTCGCAGTTAAATAGTTGTTCACGTTATTACCACAAAACCCTTGATTGTGATATGCAGTACTATTTGTAAACAAATTAATATATTTCAATTTGAAATTATTTCATAAAGACCCCTTCCATACACTGCGTATCTGCGTCCTAGGTACGAGTACGTAACATCGAGGAGTGAGTTAGTTCGGAAGCTAATCCTCGCAGTTTAATAGTTGTTCACGTTATCGAGCCGGATGTGTACCAACTCGTAAAGAAACCACATCCCATAATATATCATGCCTCTGGGTAATACACTCAAAGGCTAAAGTTTCAGGTCCGATAGTTATTTTTCAAAGAAAATGTATTTTTTTAACTTTATTGAACAGATAAAGAAAAAATTCAAATGACGGATCTAATGCTAAAAAGCATTTTCTACCAGTCAACCCTTGGGGTCTTTATTTATTTAATCTTTATTGCTCAAAAGATAAAACTTACTTATCGTACAAACAGCGGATTTAATACCACAGGGCATTCTTTACCTATCAGTCAACCTTAGGGTAAAACTGATGAGAAACACGGTTAAACAGAGATAAATGAAGTTGGTGCTGGAGAAAGAATTCATTAAACTGATTAATGTTGCAAGCATACTGATTCGAAATAGACTTTTAGAATTTTAACAAAAAATGTATGTGAAATTCAGGTTTAAGGTTTTAAGTTGGTGATCAAACCAAGATTGTGTTCTGAAAGTGTGTGATTATGAAATAATATAAGTTTTCAGGTTTGTTTACCTTTCTTTTAATTAGGGTTCCGTAGCCAAAATGGCAAAAACGGAACCCTTATAAATAGATTCGTCATGTCCGTCTGTCACAGCCAATTTACTTGGAAACTATAAATGCTACAGTAATGAAATTTGGCAAGAATATATGTTGTAAAAACCGCTACAGAATTATGATACTAAATTGTAAAAAAAGTAATCGGGGTTGGGGCCCTCTTTACATGTAACTGAGGGATATATTTTTTTTAGATGTATAAAAGGTCTTTGAAAATTATATTTTATTTGTCATATTTCTATTTAATCGAGCCGTTTTCGAGATATCTGGCCCCTATACCACAAAACTTTACAAGCATACACATACAATTCTACAAAATTGTCAACTTAATGGGAATTTATACAATGTTGTAGAATTGTACGCTTGTAAAGTTTTGTGATATAGGCCACAGCTCTCAAGGTCTGAAAAATGTGTGCCCCCCCTCCATTTTTTAAACTACGTGGTATAAAATTCTAAAATAAAAGTATGTTATGCATAATAATAAACTCTATCAACGATTTTTGATTTGATTAAATTATCTCTTATAGTTTTTGAGATATGTTAATTTAACTGCATTTTTTAACGATAAATTGATAATGGTACGAAACTCTTCGCGCGCGAGTCCGACTCGCACTTGGCCGGTTTTTCAACTGAAGAATTACATATTTACTTTTAAACATTTTTTTTTTTAATATTCTGTGCAGCTTTTTTAGGTTCAGTTTCTGAGTATACCATCCTAATTACCTATTTATCTCGTCATTGGACACAGTCACAAATTGTTCATTTTACGCAGTCTAGTCATAATGTAGGTACAGTCGCGTTCAAAATTGCACGGACAGTTTATAAATGAAGTCATTCATAAATCATCCATGCAATTCTGAACGCCACTGTACATACTTACGTTCTTTTTATAGTTTCACCATGATCCCGCGCCTGCATCATCATCATCATCATCATCATCTACATGTTAGCCGAAAGACGTCCACTGCTGAACATAGGCCTCCCTCAGCGCATAGGCGATTTTTGGTCACTATGTCCATATGGGCCTCAGTTTCTGTTTTCCATCAGGTGGTCTGAGAGCTCAGTTGTCTACCTTCGTCACATAAAAAAAAGTATTTTTTTCGTGTTTAGGTTTTTTATCAAACATGCAATGAACTATTGTCTTTACGTTCCTTTAAATAGACTCGGAAGTATCGCTTTTAGGGCACAGTTACTCAATGGGATGGAAATGGAATTTAATAACACTTTTCAGGCCTAGGTCTAGGTCTGCGAAGTATTTTTTTGTAATTTCGATAACATTGTCATTATAATTTTTTGTATTTCTTTGTATATTTGAGCACTATACATGCCTCGGCGTGAAAACGGATTTCCAGCCTTGTTACCTCGCTACCAACTTGGCCGGAAGTCCTCATTTTCTCGGCCTCTGATGTAATGTACCTAGGTACTATTTTATAAAAAATAATGACATGTATCAAATGCGCTTTGTTGATCCAATCATGTTTGAAATTAAACCACCCGACATAAAACTACAAATAAATAATGTTGCAGTATAGACAATACCAACGACGCCACAGCAATTAATTCAAAATAGCGTTGATGTAATCGCAGACATCGCAAGTTATTTAATGAACGGCTCCGATTCTAATTACCGCGGCGTTCATGTATACAGTCATTAGGGAAAACACTTTCACGACACGACAATCAATTATTACGCGTCGATTGCTGGATAAGCAATTTATTATTATTTTATACAGTCTGCAATACATGAAAGATGACTATACCTCGATATTTTTCTAGCGAGAACGAGAGATTGACAAAATTAAACATAGACATACATATATACGGTGCTACATGACCATACAGAAGAAACTTAACAGTGCGTTCCTAGAGTCATAAGAAGTAAAAAAGGTTATAATAAGTATATGACCCTAGACGAAATTTGGTTTAATTTTTTTTGTTGTTTTCATACATAATAAATGAATAAATTTTCCTTCACTAGTCAATCAACGCCTTAGGATGAGCTGGCAACGTTTCAGATTGTTATCTCTTTTCAATAGAAGAGGCAAAGCTATGCCATAGAGACATTTCTTTATCAATCAAATCGTCTCTATGCAGGATTTACGCTGAAGTGCAAACGAACCAAATATGGTCCGGAATACGCTGTAAAATCCTTCGATATGCTCCTGTAACACCCTGTATATGAACGCCGGCAGTTGGAGTAACAGTATACCTAGTCAAAGACAAAATAAGTTGTACACAAAAATGTTCACAAATATGTCCCAGTGCACTCTAATTCTGTGTAATAAGAACGTCGTAACATATTTATGAGCGGATTCTTTCGATACTTCTTTTTGCACTTGACTGTACCATGGTCACCGTGACGCAAAGCACCGTGTGGTAAGATAGGGGCCAGGCTAAACTATCATAACCCTACTGTCAACTTTATTGATATGACTTTATGATTGCAAATGCCAATAATTGATGCTGCATCGGATATTGGCGTTTCTACTAAAGTACAGCTCAAAAAAACATCCATCATCATCATCATCATCAGCCTATGATAGTCCACTGCTGGACGTAGGCCTCTCCTATTATCTATGCGTATAGACGCATTAGGAGGTAAATGCCCATAATTGCCACGCTGGGCAAGCGGATTGGCGATCGCAGTTATGTGTCCACTATGATGACGCTGCTGCCCATCATCAATCTTTTATCAAATAATGGTCAGTGACACTTCAGTCGTTTAGTCGACTCTTACGACACCCGAAGGAGGAGTTCGGGTGGTGACAAATGTATTCTTACTGCCGTCACCACACGGCCACAAAAAATTACATTCAGTTTAAATGTCTTTTATTTTGCACAAGATAAATAATAAAATAAGTTGAATTTGTAGCATCCCTTTATAACCATTTTGATTGAAAACTGCCGTGTCATGACAATACACTGTATCTTAAAAACACTAGTTTTCCAGAAATCGCAAAAAACGTTTTTTTTTCTTTAATAGGCCACAGAATCGTTATTTTTCATCCGATTTTAATGAAATTTGGATATGTCACACATAATATGTTACTATTAGTGACCATAGAAAGATAATACAGTAATTATACTTCTTTCATGCATTTCAGAGCATAAACATATTATGTCATAATATACTTTACCAATTACATGTGCGAGGTGCTTTGACAAAACACTGTAATTCAAGAGTTACAGTGTTTTGTCATTGCACGACATATAATCGTATAAGAATTAATCAATAAATTTGTAAAAAGTTGATAACAGGGGATGTTTTCACTTCTGTTGCTCTAATATTTTTGTGGGACTTCGTTCTCGCTTTTTTTACTTAGTTCAGATGTAGTGTCGTCAGATATCGGTGGATGAATGTTTTTAAGATTTTCATTTTCAGCCGACTGAGTTGTATTGGTGTTGTGGAATGGTAATGATTGTGCGATACTTTCAGTTTCTTCTGAGGCGGTTTGAATCTGAAAGTTCGTGTCTGATAGTCAAAAAAAGAGGGTGTTGAGTTGAGTCTACAACAGCTGACTCAGAAC
This sequence comes from Thaumatotibia leucotreta, assembly GCA_025490895.1. Classification (NCBI taxonomy): domain Eukaryota; kingdom Metazoa; phylum Arthropoda; class Insecta; order Lepidoptera; family Tortricidae; genus Thaumatotibia; species Thaumatotibia leucotreta. The sequence continues at coordinate 584,823 of JALPQI010030271.1, read as the reverse complement.
GGGCTTTGTGGTCTACAAGTTTCATCCATAATTACAAGTCTTTGTGTTAAAAGACATGTAGATTCATTCAAAACTGTCAAAAATGGTACCAATTTCGTTAAATTTTCCGGCACGTGGCAGTCAATGTTTTCTTCTACTTGGTGTGTCCCAAGTAGAAGAGTCAAGCACGATTAGGCGTAGGTATGAAGTAATCAGTATCGTCCATTGTTACAGACGGCAATACACAAACTGGTTAAATCGGGATAACTGAAGACGGCACTGTAGTTAATTCCGTAAGACATTCTGTAGTAAGTTGATTCATATTTTCGTCTAATTGAGATACTGGTTGTGGTTGTGCTTGATAAGGCGAAACTATTGAGTAATCAATCTCCATACCTATTTCAACAGCCATTGATGAGCAGGTTATCTTGTTTGACACAACATAATCAATACTTTTCTTATTAGTTTTAACGTTCACAGGTAGTTTATCACTTTCACTTACTAAAGAACTGTTCAATTTGACAAAATTCGATGGCACATTTAAATGATATTCTTTACTGCGACATTTAGATAATTTTAATATTAATTTATTACGTACTTTACTCATTTTCCTGTTATGATATGATATCAACAAACACTAAATAATAGCACGCTCACTTGAAGAAGTCCTGACTTACACTAAACAATTACCTTAAACCAAAACACACAGTCAAAATTTCTCGTCGGATTGTTCTGACAAAACACTGTAACCTTTAGATACCGATTGAAAAATATTTAGTTTTGTGTTGACAAAACACTGTATCTAGTGATGCAGTGTTTAGTCAAATCACAACCCTAGGTTTTAAAAGTTACAGTGCATATTGCAATGAAAGTTTTCGATGTTTTTGATAGAAAGTCAGTATACTCTCAACATGAGTATATAGATTAGGGTCAGACAAGCTTATTGGACGCTATTACCACAAAACACTGTAACTCGAGTTACAGTGTATTGTCATGACACGGCAGAAAAGAGAATTGAAGTATTTAAATAGAATCGAACCCTTCAAAAATAACATAATATACATTTACCCACACGTAATCCAAAGTAAACAGTAATAAACGTTAATTTCGTATGATTCCCATAGGGATCGCAGATAATTATAATTCTGATAGCATGAAACAATTCCGAGTATTTTGGTGTCCTGACAATTATTTATGATGAACAGGCATCGACAGGATTATGGACGATCGACATGTATAATTTGTTTTGTGTGTCAACCAGATATATCGAAACGGCCACTCTTCTCAAACATATCTGAACACGTTTTCTAATGCCATGAATGACAATAGAGGCCTGCTTGGCTTAGCACATGATTGGTGCGACAGTATGTCGCCGCGAGATAGATCTCCCGTCCTTCACTAGCTATATTAACAAAAGAGGGACGGATAGACTATCTCGCGGCGAGATACTGTAACGCCAATCATGTGCTAAGCGTACTGCTGGGTGCTTAGACAAGTTGCCAATCGCTAACGCTTAATCGTCAATCGTAAACGAAAGGCAGCTAACTGTCTTTGTCGCACTATTATGAAAGAGTGACAGAGAGGGAAAACTACGATACACTACTAAGCGTTAGCGATTGGCAACTTGGCTAAGCATGCTGATCAGGGTGCTTAGACAAGTTGCCAATCGCTAACGCTTAGTAGTGTATCGTAGTTTTCCCTCTCTGTCACTCTTTCATAGGCTAAGCGATTGGCAGCTTGGCTAAGCATCCTGCTCAGATATTTGTGAGCACTCTGCCCGTTCTTATTTATCTGATGGTGACTGTACAAGGCGTGTTTGTTATACTTCAAGTTCCAAAATTTCTGTAATAGTTTTTTCTCAAACTTGCTAATGAATATTGATGTTACTCACTTTAAATTAAACCCAGAAATACTATGTATCCGGTGTCATGTGCTAAGATGATATAAAAAGAGATTTCATGTATTTATTTCACACACCTAGGACTGCAAAAAAACTGTCTTGTTTGGAAACGTTAAATTGTGACACTAGGGGCCTATTTCTCGAAAGCTTGTAACTTGTAATACAAGCGGAAGTCCTTATCTAATTAATAGTGTTAAAAAGAGATTTCCACTTGTATTACAAGTTACAAGCTTTCGAGAAACGGGCCCCACGTCTTGACATTCAGCTCAGCACTTGTAACTTTTTTTTATATGACGCCATTTTCTACTGCCAATGGTTGCTCGATTGGACAGAGTAAACAAATTAGTATAACTAACTTTCGTAACACAATTGACGATCGTGATTATTTGATGAAGACCTTAACTATGTGAGCCTCCGTAGCCTAGTTGGTGACCCTGCCTACGAAGCTGGAGGTTCCGGGTTCAAATTCCGGCGAGGGTATTATTTGTTCCTTGGTCATGGCTGTCTATTTATTTGAGTATCTATATGTATCTATCTATTATATATATCGTCGCCTGGTACCCACATCACAAGCCTTAATTGAGCTTACCGTGGGACTAGGTTGATTTGTGTAAGATGTCCCAAGATATACTTTTTTTTTGCAATCGATCCTAAAGACACTTATTAAAATTTGGTTAAGCGCAACGATTACAAGTTAGCGATTGTTAGAAATGGCACTGAAATCTATGCTTTTTAAATAATGTTGGTACTTTTTGTCGATACTACGAGTACACTTAAGCGCCTTCGTTATACGTAGTCATGCTTATTGGTGCAACTTACTCAGTCAAACTCCAAATATTTATGTTGCTCAGGCGCTATTGATACGTATGTATAGTTCGAGAAATATAAATTATATGTTGATTTTTACTATAATGTAGGTAGAAAGTCACCAATTTATATTTCACGATTTATAAAGCATTTACAAATTCATATACTTCAAGCCGAGAGTTTGGTTTGATACTTAAGCTTCCGTTCGGTGAAACCTTTGAGTAGAGGAAATCGTTTGAAATGTTTGGTTGCGATTTTTTCATTTTTCATGCTCTATTTTCAGCGAGGAGCGCAAATAACATAGCCAAATTGCATATTCAGGAATCACAAATTTTCTGTCTGTTATTGCCATGGTTACGGTCATCTGAGTTACGCTGGTTTTATGCAAAATTATGTTGTTTAAATTACGTGCATGTTGGTGGGTGGCCCATTAAGAAAAGGGCTTATTAACACTAGACTTTCGGCCGTGTGGTGACGGCAGTAAGAATACATTTGTCACCACTCCAACTCCTTCGGGTGTCGTAAGAGATCGAAGTGTCACTGACCATTATTCGACAAAATATTGATGATGGGCAGCAGCGTCATCATAGTGGATACATTACTGCGAAACCCAATCCGCTTGCCCAGCGTGGTGATTATGGCCATTTACCTCCTAATGCGTCTATGCGCATAGTTAATAGGAGAGGCCTACGTCCAGCAGTGGACTATCACAGCGGATCAAGCGGATTGGCGATCGCAGTAATGTGTCCACGATGATGACGGTGCTGCCCATCATCAATCTTTTATCAAATAATGGTCAGTGACACTTCAATCCCTCAGTCGACTCTTACGACACCCGCAGGAGGAACGTGGGGTGGTATCATATCTTAGCATGCCACTAAGTATTGTTTGTCCCTTTCGATCTTATCAATATATCTTTACGAGCGAAAGGGAGAACAAAACTTAGAGGATTCTTAAGATAGGAGAGGTTTATGAATAAGGGGGTAACAGGTTCATAACACAGATGGCAGTATTACATCTGTATCTTGTTCGGTAACGGCATATGGTCACAGGTGCCAAGCACTTATTAAGAGTCCATTTTTCCAGCAAACTCTCTCGGTACAATAATAAGATGGCACATAATGCGAGCATAACAGTAACGTCGCGATAGTGCAGTGTGTCTTAATGGGCTATTATATTTTATACTGTATTCACGTTGCTCGCTCCTGCTACTCATGCCTAATGCAATGCGCGTTTTTTTAAATAACCATCCATACTTCTAACTGCTACGCTCTCTTATGCACACATTCGACGCTGCGTTCGTCAACGAGCTCGACGTCAAGACAGCCTTGTCTAAAATCCTAGCTGTTTTATTTGACATTAGGAATCGAGGCTGTGAGCGAGGTTGTGGGCGAGTTCGTCGCTGTTTTTCGTTAGAGAATACGAAGTTCGTAGTTTGTACATTAAACGTCAAACTCTCGACGCAGTGTAGTTCCAGTTCACGCCGCATTCATCGCCGAGCACTAGTGTCGTTTAAAGTACATTAGTGAATACCATTTTTAGGCTCGACGCTGCCGCAGCGCTGACACAGCGCTGACAGCAAGGCGGTTTCCTTAGTGAATAACACTGCTGATATAGGTAGCTAATTCAAGAAAAAATACCAGAGTTTAGAAGACAAGCTAGAGTACCAGTAAAATATGTTTCGTTTAACACGTTCAATGTGGTAGGGGGTCTTTCGACCCCTTACAAATTACGTGTTAAGCTAATTGCCGCAGCGAAGGTGTGAAGTTTAAAAATGCAAAAATAAAATTAATTGCATCCTAAATTAACCTACTATAAATAGTAAAAGGAAGACCTAGCGAAGATGCCATTCTGCAATAATATACGATAAGCGATAAGTGATAAATGTATGACAATGACAAATTCGAAAAACTCACGTGATCATTTCTATACATTATTATGGTTGCGCGACTTATCGCTTATCGTATACGATTACAGGATGCTTAGCCAAGTTGCCAATCGCTAGCGCTTAGTAGCGTATCGCAGTTTTCCCTCTCTATCACTCTTTCATACTAGTGCGACAAAGACAGTTAGCTGCCTTTCGCTTACGATTGACGATGAAGCGCTAGCGATTGGCAACTTGGCTAAGCACCCTGGTACCTTATGATGGTCACTCTTATAGGTACCGTTTATCGTGCTACTCGTCACTTTTGCACTTGCATACTTGTTAGAACCTGACGACAGCGCCGATAATAGTTATTTATGATACAAATCTGGCACCCTAGTGAAAAGGGGTATAAATCGAAATTTGCCACTTTACAGGAGAGCCAAAAAACGATTGGCGAAATTATTCAAAATTACTGTGCCGAAATGGCTAAAGAATTAGAATAACTTTAAATGTACTTTGAGTAAATACAATGCGCTCTTTCACATGCCGTCATTGGTTTATGGCTAAAATCAATAGTTTTAAAAAAAATTGACTTGTACCCGCTGAAATAAATGCTATTTAGAAATATAACCAAATTAGTACCCCTTTTCACATATATTGGACATTAGTGAAAACGGGTATACATTTAACTTATTTTATAATAACTCTTTTTGAGATGTACTTTTACGAAAAAAAATTAGCTAAGTTTGTTTGCGAAATTAATTTTAATGGCATAGCATGTACGTATACAATATAATCACAAAAAAAACGACTTATACCATTGTGCACAAGATGTTAGTAACGTGTAAAAGGGAATAACAAGATTTATATTAATCGCTTTATTCAATTGTATCCAAATTCCATGAAATAAGTTACAATAAAAATATATCTTTTTTTCATTTATTATCAGAAATTATTTCCTTGAATTAGAAAAATATTACTTCTTTTCAACAGCCAAAACACAACGCATCATAAAATGAAATGTTTTTAAATTTCATAGTACCCAAAAATACCATAATGTAGCATTTATTTCTTATTATCAAAATCGTGTCATAATTATTTTTTTGTCATGCCTTATTTTGCTAACACAGTACTCGACAAAAAACCTAAATAGTACAAATAGTCCTACTGTCCGAATTATAACTTTATGCCCTGGATGTCGTGCGCGCAGCTAGGTAGGTAGGCTAGTAGGTAGGTCCGTAACGCCTGAATGGCAATTTTGTATCTTATCGAGTCACCTAAAATAACATACTATTGAAAATCGATATTTTATTAAAAAAAACTATTGTCTATAGCCTATCGTAATGTACATTACGATACAACTGTGAAAAAAAATAAGTTCGAAATAAGCATAAATAAAGCAAAGCACGACCGAAGGGAGTGTTTTAAATCGACACGATTTACGAATTTAATTTTTGCATGTGTATCGTACGACAATTTTCAGTACAGATGGCCTTCCGAAGTTTTCAATCAGGCAAGATATAAACGACTCCTCGCACTAGTGTGTAAAGAAGTTATTTCAGTTCCTCCTCCTCGCGTCGTGTTCCTCAATTCTGAGGGTCGTGATTCCCTAAATGGGGCATAATCTTCTTCCGTACAGTTGTTCGCCACTTGTTTCTTTCCTTGGCTGAGTGGAGGGCAGCGTGTAAATTTGTGTCTAGGGTTGTCCGAATCTGGTCACTCCATCTGATTGGACTACGACCTCTTGGTCTTTTGCCATCTACCTTACCGGTAACCATGAGTTGCTCGAGATTGTGCCCTTCTTTCCTGGCGATGTGACCAAAGAAGTCAAGTACCCTACGCAGGCAGATGGAAGAGAGACGGGTCTTTAAGTTTAGTTCGTGCAAGATAGACGCATTTGTACGGAAGGCCGTCCACGGGATCTGAAGCATTTTCCGCCACACCCACATCTCGAAAGCATCAATGCGTTGGCGATCAGCTTTCTTTAACGTCCATGTCTCGGCCCCGTAGCTGAATATGGAGAATACCAAGGTGTTAACTAGCTTCATCTTGGTTTGGCGGGAGATGTTACGATCTTTCCATATTCCTTGTAATTGGGTCATCGCACTTTTACCCATACCTATGCGTCTCCTAACTTCTTTTTCACACGATCCATTGCTGCTTATGTTAGCCCCGAGATAGATGAAGTCTTCAACTCTTTCCAGCTTGAGAGCACCCGTCAAATTTAGCTTATTGCCACGGTCCACAACCATCAGTTTGGTTTTGCTGTGGTTGATTTTGAGACCCAGTTCCAAACTAGTTTTTTCTATTTTGTCAAGGATGTCGACCATTTCAACCTCGTTGCAGGCTAGAAGGGTGGTGTCATCTGCGTATCGGAGATTGGAGATCTTAGTGCCACCTATGGTTACTCCACCGTGCCAATCCTCACATGCCCGTCTGATGATGTGCTCACTGTACGCGTTAAATAGAATGGGGGAGAGTATGCAGCCCTGTCTAACACCTTTTCCGAAATTGAAGGGTTCCGATGTTGCTTTGTCGATCTTGACGACTCCTTGGTTGTTCAGATACAGGGTCTCAACTAGTGCAACCAAGTGCTCGGGAACTCCCATCTGCCTCAGCACTTTCCAGAGGTCCGGCCAGATCACGCAGTCAAACGCCTTGCTGTAGTCAATGAAGCAGAGTATAAGAGGAGTGTTGAACTCGTATGCTTTCTCAATCAGTTGCCGAATGTTAAGGATTTGTTCGCGCGTCCCCCTGCCCTTGACGAAACCGGCCTGTTCCTGCGGAATCTGCCAGTCCAAGAAATGACGGATCCTGTTATTAACAATATGTAACAATACTTTGCTGGCATGAGAAATTAGGGCCAGAGTTCTATAATTGTCACAGTTCGTTGTGGAGCCCTTTTTATGAAGCGGGAGTATTACTGACCTCGTCCAATCGGTAGGCCATTCCCCGGTATGCCAGACGGTATTGCATATTCTGTGTAAAGCATCTACTCCACTTGAGCCCATCGCTTTCAAAATCTCGCCGGTGAGCTGGTCTGGGCCAGGAGCTTTTTTGGTTTTGAGAGCATTCAGTGCAGCATTTATTTCCGATGAAAGTATTGGGGGCTCGATAGTCAGGCTATTCCATAAGGTCTTATTGTAGATATACCTCTCATCATTGGGGCTACTATAAAGCTGTTGGCAGTAGCTACGCCACCGATTGGTAATTTCAGTTGTTTCGCATAAAAATAGTGACGTTGCATTGCAGTACTCTGTATGGAATCTTAATAAACAGACTTTAATCGACGAGTATAAAAAGCCCGTCACTATTATGTTCTATCGATTATAATTCTAATAAAAGTTGTATAGGTAAATATAGGTACGATCAACTTGAATTATTGTGTTAATTATACATTAACTTTATTAATTTCGTTATCTTTCGTAAAAAGTGGCCAGTTGTTGTTCGTTGTTGGCCAGGCTGTTTTGAAATTGTTCTAATCACATGTTTCTGGAGTAATATAGATATAGCAACAGCCATAGAACAGCAGCAAATACTCGTACAAGGCTATTATAGCGCGCTTTCCTATATCATTAAGTAAAATTGTTACTACAATTTAAAAAAAAGTATTTGCGTTAGGTCATTTAAAACTATCAACACAAACTAATATTACTAACATAGGTTTTAACAAATAAGCAGCAGAATTTAACAGCTTGATTTTGAAAAAAAAATACAATCATACTTTAATAAAATCATTAACCACTAAGGGCTGATTTTTCAATCCTCAGTTAAAAGTATCCGTCAGTTAAAATTATTACCATCCTTATCTTAGGTCATCAGTCAAAAAAGGATAGAGCTAACATTTATTTGACAGATACTGTTAACTGGGGATTGAAAAATCAGTACTAAGTAAATAAAATTTTAAAAATTAACACTATTTTAAACATTGTGTATATATAACGAAACTTAGTGTAAAAGGGTACAAATTAGTACAAAACCGTCAATTTACTGGTGTTAAATGTTAAGTAATACTTTTTAATTTAGTGTAAACGGATATAATTCCCGCAAATGGATTGTATCACATGTAAAAAACTGTAATTCTAAGTGATTAAACTCGACTTGTACCCGTAACAACATAATTTTATTCGTGAATATTAATTTATGTCGAATTGTATCTCAAAAAATGTTTTTATTGTTCGTGTAAAGTGATTTAAATACACATGGATCCTCATTATCCAAGAGACCACCAAGAGAATATGAGTAGTTATAGCGTTACACACAACAAAAATCCAAACGCGTAAAACTTAGCTACACTAATACCTTTTGTAACTTTACAACGATATACTTTTTTTTGTTAGTAAGAATTTATTTCAACTTATACCTGTCAGGTATAAGTTCTGCATGGTCATTTGTGTTAGTTATACCATATTACACGACCGTAACTCTGTCAATTTACGTGATATCTTAGATCCTTTTACACCAACAGATGCCATTTTTTTTTTGAATTTTTTTGGTATACTTAACTCAATTTGGCCAAAATTCGACTTATACCCCTTTTCACTAGGGTGCCAGAAATGTGGAGGTGGTACATGATAATGTTGGCTTTTTTTGAAAACAGCCTACATTTCAACATGTGTATCATACAACATTTTACAATGCATTATGCCAGAAAAACCAAACTATCTCGGCAGTTACAACCAGGCCGTGCGGAAAAGTACTATGAAAATTCATTCCCGCACACGTGCGAATAAAAACACTTTTAGTGCATAAGTTTACCCTTAAAAAGAGCACTTTCTGCACATACAGTACCGGCCAATAATATATCACATACAGGTTTTTTTCAGTAGATCTATTTTTATTTTTGTAAGTGTTTTTCACACTTTCCACCTCACGACTATAAATAGTCTAGGCATAGGCCTTTACACTAGCGATGAAAAAACTGGTCATCATGTAGTGATTTTTTCATAAAGAGATTTTGCGTTAGGCATGGATTTCTTAGTAAAATTCTTTTTTTTACTACAGCTATTTTAGCAATATGCTGTGTCTCCAATTGCAATTCACAATACTTAATTGCAGTATTCATCATTAAACTGTGCAAAAGTACCAAAATAATATGCTACCTATATGCGAACATGTGCCGCTTACTCTATACACGCTCATACAAAAAGTCACGAATGTGATATATTATTGGTCGGTACTGTATGCATTGTAAACGATTAAACACGTTACCATCATAAGCCTACGAAATAGCATCTTGGCAAGGCCCGCTGAGATTTAACGAAGTTGTTACTTATCTCCGCCATTTGATTACATTTTATGCTTGCAAGTAATTGAAGACTTAGGTACTAATAGAGCCGTACCTCGATTTAATACGACTGGAATTGACTATCCGATTGCCTAGGGAAGGGATACGAACTACAGGGTGTTTTTTTATTTGCGCAAAATATATGGGAAGTCCTATTTAAATAAAACAAGTAAAAAAAGTTTTAAGTTAAACGGTTTTTATTGCACCAAAAACTAGAAAATAAAAATTAGTTGTAACTAACCGTAGATGCTACTTTTTGTAGATTAGTCACGTGAAACTATTATCACTGTAGTCTTCCCAAGTCGGATGCTGAAAGCCACGTTTAGCCTCTATGTCAGTGGATTAAGCGTATCCTAATCGGAAACTATTACCAAACTGAAATAAAAACGTGGGGCGTACGCAATTCTGATTAAGTCACTATAGTTATTTAAGAATACACATAGAAATCAAGACAGCAATAGAGTAATAAGTTTTGTTCTGGCCTTGATAAAAGTTATTTACCTTTGTAGAAGTGTTGGATTGGAACAGATGAATGATTAATTGCAAAATTAAAGCTACAATTACATATTTTTAACTTGTATGTTTCTTCATAATAACGCCCCACGTTTTTATTTTAGTTTGGTAAGAGTTTCCGATTAGGATACGCTTAATCCACTGACATAGAGGCTAAACGTGGCTTTCAGCATCCGACTTGGGAAGACTACAGTGATAATAGTTTCACGTGACTAATCTACAAAAAGTAGCATCTACGGTTAGTTACAACTAATTTTTATTTTCTAGTTTTTGGTGCAATAAAAACCGTTTAACTTAAAACTTTTTTTACTTGTTTTATTTTCAAGTTTTTAGTGCAACTTATTCTAGATCAAAGGATGTTGTTTGTAATATGCAATACAATTAGGGATGCTAGCGTTTACCTCTCACGCTTTAATCACGACACAAACATGTGTAAACGTAATGGACAATATTTGTAACGAGAGGGGAATCGCTGCTGAATAGATATTTTTTGAAATCCCACACTAAAAAAATGTCAGCATGAATGCCCGAAGTGTCTCAACTGGACGTGTTATTCTGTCACCCTATCAGCTGGAGGGCCGCAGGCCCGACGGCTCACCCTACGCGATCCACTCACGCTGTCACTCTATCAGCTGAAGGGCCGCAGGCCCGACGGCTCGCCCTACGCGGTCCAATTACGCTGTCACTCGATAGAGCTGTCAAGCTGATAAGCTACGCGATCCACTCACGCTGTCATTTTATCAGCCAGAGGGCCGCAGGTCCGACGGCTCGCCCTACGCGATCCACTCACGCTGATGTCATTCTATCAGCTGGAGGGCCGAAGGCCCGACGGCTCGCCTTACGCGATCCACTCTCGCTGTCACTCTGTCAGTTGGAGGGCCGCAGGCCCGACGGCTTGCCCTACGCGGTCCACTCACGCTGTGACTCTATCAGCTGGAGGGCCGCAGGCCCGACAGCTCACCCTACGCGATCCACTCACGCTGTCACTCTATCAGTTGGAGGGCCGCAGGCCCAGCGGCTCGCCCTACGCTGTCCACTCACGCTGTCACTCTATCAGCTGGAGGGCCGCAGGCCCGACGGGTCACCCTACGCTACGCGATCCACTCACGCTGTCACTCTATCAGCTGGAGGGCCGCAGGCCCGACGGTTCGCCCTACGCGCTCCACTCACGCTGTCACTCTATCAGCTGGAGGGCCGCAGGCCCGACGGCTCGCCCTACGCAATCCACTCACGCTGTCACTCTATCAGCTGAAGGGCCGCAGGCCCGACGGGTCGCCCTACGCTACGCGATCCACTCACGCTGTCAGTTTATCGGCCAGAGAGCCGCAGGCCCGACGGTTCGCCCTACGCGCTCCACTCACGCTGTCACTCTATCGGCTGGAGGGCCGCAGGCGCGACGGCTCGCCCTACGCGATCCACTCACGCTGTCACTCTATCAGCTGGAGGGCCGCAGGCCCGACGGGTCGCCCTACGCTACGCGATCCACTCATGCCGTCAGTCTATCAGCCGGAGGGCCGCAGGTCCGACATGGCTGGTAGTGACACGTGTCTCAGCAGCATCAGGTTTGAGGAATTGGAAGTCAGCATTAAATCCGTCTGTATCTTTTCGTCCAATATTCCGCAGGGTTTGAAGACGAAAGTCTTTGATCAGTGTATGTCGCCAGTGATGACCTACGGTACTAAAGCGTGCTCGCTTACAATATAAGAATGCTCAATGTCACCCAAAGAGCAAAGAAGAGGGCTATGCTAGAAATCTCTCTGCAATATCGGATTAGAAATGAGACCATCCGCAGCAGAACCAAAATAACCGATATTGCTCTTCGAATCGCTAAACTGAAGTGGCAGTGGGCGGGGCTCGTCGCGCGTGGAACCGATGGCCGTTGGGGCGGTAAATTTTTCGAGTGGTGGTCACGTACCTGAAGGCGCGGCGTGGGTAGGCCCCCCACAAGGTGGACTCATGACCTGGTGAAGGTCACTGTATGCGGGTGGCACAGGGCCGGCCCTTGTGGCAATCTTTGGGGGAGGCCTATATTCACCAGTGAACGTCTTTCGGTCGATATGATGATGATTATGATAATGAAATCCGTATGCTTCTACCAAATGTCTAAAGCAGTACTTCAAAATCTACAGATCGCTAAACCTAGCGGTTGTGGCAGGCAGTAACACTGGAGTATCAGATTTGAGGAGTTGGACGTTAGTATTAAATTCGCATGTTTCTACTTAATATCTAAGGAACGTCTTTAAAATCAAGAAATCGATAAAAGATAAACCTTGTGGTTATTGTAGGCAGTATTGCAGCATCAGGAGTGAGGAGTTGGAAGTCATGATCAGGCTGTTAGTATTTGATGATGCCAAACATGCTATACTTTCATTTTCACGTGTCTAACACTCTCGGTTAACGTAAGCAGTACGTCTGCAGCATCAGGCTTTGAGGGTACAAGGATACAAATATTATAATATTGCATTGTCATGGGGACTTGACACGAGTTCCAAATTTCATAAATTTTGGTGCAGTAGAAGTGGTCGAAAAATCGATCACAAGATTTGAAGCATCGACGACAGTTGATACGCGGTGAAGTTAATAAAAACCGTTTAAAAATGTAGGCCCGTTTTGTTGACCGCTCATAGAAAATTTGAATTTGACGCCTTATTTCATTGCCGAAAGTCATAACACAAAATTTAACTACGTAACACATAAATTATGGCGTAAAATTTTGTTTTCATGAAACGCCTTAACTATGTACATATTTTTTTCAAATGATTAATATATCCAGCGACCCTATAATATGGATATGACTCCGAATTTGATTGAATAATTAATCATTTAATCACTTTCATAAAATTACCTACTTGACACCGGTAACTATGAAAACCTTTGTAAATAGTCACCTCAAAGCTTTGAAATCAAATTGCAAGAAATTATTCATTCAAATATTAATTTAATCAACTTTGGAGTGTCCATATTATTGGGAACAATGACGCATATTTGTCCGATCTCTGATTATATTTGACGTTGCCTAGTTTGCTTAATGACTTGAGCAGATTTTCTATTGAATACTTTGCTCTGCCTGTATTTTTAGGTAGAAAAGCTATCATAGTGTTGTCTGTTAGAATGTTCATGCTCAGAATCACTTGCACGTCCTTAGTAAGATTAGCCTCGTTTTAATTACTCCCGATAGCTGCGCTTTTATTGCATTTTACTTTAACTGAGTTGAAGAGAACTCGGATGCCGTTAATTTAATACATTGTTTTTTATCATCTGGCTCTTTCATGATTAAATTGTTCAGCAAATGAATTAATATGTATTACGCAGGTATTGAGGCGAGGTAGACAGAAATAGGGGTATATCGACAGTATCGATCAGCGGAAATAAAATGATAGTTAGTAAGTATATTGACATACTTGATAGCATGTTGGAGTGGTTATCTAATATAAATACCTATGAGACAATATTGTATTTTTATAATGTAACTGCACATAATAACTGGACATAAAAACGCCTCTTCTTATGATATTTAGACTTGTTATAATTATATTTATCATTATTATAGACATCATCAATGATATTTACTTAAAAATGGCACGTTTTGTAGATGGCTCGTTTATGCATTTGAATATTAAGCTCGAATCCTGTTCAAATTCGACTGCATACCATCACGCAGAACCACCCTCTTCACCTCTCCCTAAACGGCCAAAATTCCACTTAACCCCTAGAATCCCACACTTAGAGACGAACTGACAGGGAAATATCGAATTCGATTTTTCACGAGCCCCTCCTTGATTATGCACAGCACTAAACACCCCTATCGCGATCTCAGAACCTTGTACGTGTAATTTCTCCCCATTTTCTATGTTTTACATTCTTGTCCCGTCTCTCGGGATCGTTCCGATCGAAAGCCTGTTATTTCTACACTCTGTACTAAATTCACAGTTAGGAAATTGAATTTTTCGAATTCCTCGCCTTGTGTCTTTGGCCAGAATACCGGGAGCCTCGCATTGAGTCGATATTTCTGACATCGAATCTCCGACGATATTGGCGATGTTTCGTTTTATTTGAGATGGTAAGGTGAGTTAGAATTACCTTGCATGTTATATTATCTTTAGAGGTAAAATTTTACCACAGCATTTGAAGTCAGTATAAATAAATTTGAACTGCAAAATAACATATTATTTTGTTCGTTTGCGTCCCACGGGCTTACCATACCAAGAGCTAAAATAACTATCTTTTCATTTATTTTGCGCGAATCGTAGAAAAAAGTCATTGGGTCAAAATTATTTTCGTTGTCTTGTTTCATACCACTCTGTCACGCTTTTAGTTGCCGTTTCGACTCAGCAGGTATATAAAAATAATCCGGTGCACTTTGTATTTCTTTTTCACGCTAGATTATAATCCATACATCAAAAATTAAAAACAAAACATCATCTCATACAAAAATCACAACCGTGTCACGTTTTTTAGGGACATAAAATAAGACAACGAAAAGAATTTTGGTCCAAATCATATTCGGCTGTAGAGACTGTTGTATCACTTATATCTCATGGTGTCATGGCTGTTGTAACGAGTAATCTCAATTAGGCACAAAAAAGATATGCCAAGTGCGACAACAGGCGGCACTAGTATTATAGCGACAATAGAAGTAATGACACACAATAGTACATTGTGCATCAAAGGAGGTAAGTACGGAATTACTAACGAGAGTGTTTTAACTTTTACTTTTAATGACTCGAGTTACTATTCCGCTTACCGACCGTGATGAATACAATGTTTTTCATCACACTTGCCGACAAAAAATAAGTTTTAAGACAAAATATTATTAAATGACGTACTGACATTTTTATTACTCCCTAGGGAATTTCACTTTTCTATTACTCCCGCTACGCATGCAAGCAATGGCGCGATAAGACAGCAAGTGTAATGAAAATATAATAATCTCCATTTACTAATAATTAGCTTAAATACAGTCTAGGAAATCGATTCACGTACCTTTTTCGCGCTTGTCACTATGACTGGCAATACTCATGTAACATCAGTAAATTAAAGTAGATGGACGCTACACAGTACTTAGCTTACCATCACGTAGTCCGCATGCTTGTTTCCCTCTGTCATAGCTTAACACCTTCGCTGCGGCAATTGGCTATCTAAAGTTTTCTGAAGAACGAAAGCATTAAATAAATAAATAAATATCTTGAAACATCTTACACAAATCAACCTAGTTCCACGGTAAGCTCAATTAAGGCTTGTGATGTGGGTACAATATCATCATCATCATCAGCCTATGATAGTCCACTGCTGGACGTAGGCCTCTCCTATTGATTGGGTCAAAATTATTTTCGTTGTCTTGTTTCATACCACTCTGTCACGATTTTAGTTGCTGTTTCGACTCAGTATATGAAAAAAATCGAGTGTACTTGTATTTCTTTTTCACACTAGATTATAGTCCATACATCAGAAATTGAAAACAAAACATCATCTCATACAAAAATCACCACTACGTCACGTTTTTTAGGGACACAAAATAAGACAACGAAAATAATTTTGACCGGATTATGCATAATTATAAACGCATTAGATTAGATGTGGGTATCAGGCGACGA
Organism: Thaumatotibia leucotreta; assembly: GCA_025490895.1. Taxonomy (NCBI): domain Eukaryota; kingdom Metazoa; phylum Arthropoda; class Insecta; order Lepidoptera; family Tortricidae; genus Thaumatotibia; species Thaumatotibia leucotreta. The sequence continues at coordinate 568,876 of JALPQI010030271.1, read as the reverse complement.
TATATATAATAGATAGATACATATAGATACTTAAATACATAGACAGACATGACCAAGGAACAAATATTTGTGATAAATAAATACACAAATAATGCCCTCGCCGGGATTCGAATCCGGAACCTCCAGCTTCGTAGGCAGGGTTACTACCAACTAGGCTATGGAGGCTGACCTTTGTGCATAATGTGCATTGACCATGAGGCGTTAGGCTCTGTTCATCCATAAAACTGAACAAATTTCATCTCACTCACTTAAAAAGATTCTTAACAAATTATAGGACATAAAAATAAAAGAGCCGCATTTTCTTGAACCTTAAGACGACGACTATCAGGTAAAATATAATATGTTTACCTTCGGAAAACTTTACATAGCCAATTAGTTTAACTCGTAAATAACCATACTTTGCATCGATGGGGTCGAAAAACCCCCTACCGCAGTGAAAGTGTTAAATAAGCATAAAATCTAAATCGGATCCGTATGTAAATAGAATAACTGCCAGTCTGTTTGTGACTGTGAAACAGTTCATATGAGGCATCAGGCATCAGTGTAATTATTCACAAATGAAAATTAAATTAAAAGCAACGTTCTGAATATTAAATAGGTATACAAGTTCTCCAAATATTATAGACAAAGCAAGCGTGATGTTTACAACGCAAATAGAAGCAATTGAAAACTTTAATTTAGGCACTGCAATAGCAATTTCATTGTGAAAATAATAGGTCTTTGTAATTAAGCTTCTGCGTTCTACTTTGAGCTTTATTTCTACCATGTTTGGACTGAAAATTATTTGTTGTTATTAAAATCATGTTTAACAAAAAGCTACGCCATGACAAAGACTTCACTAATGATAGTCAGTATTAAAATTGAAATGTAGGTAATAATTTTCGTGTTGCGCCTCTGCGTAGTACAGTCGCAATGGTACCTAGCGTCCGGAGCGCTCAAAAATATCTGTACACGCTTCATTAATTATGGTAATAAAGGCGTGTTCATATTATGTGTATTTTGAACGATATATCTAATGGCAATTGTACAGTCGAGGAATTTAAATTCCTACCCATTTCGTACCTTGTCACAGTGACAATCAATATGAAAGCTGCTAGGACTGTCATATATTATAGCTATCATGACAAGATTGACAAGGTACAAAATGGGTAGGAAATTAAATTCCTCGACCGTACACTATGTATTTTCTGGAAATCAATTTCAGATTACTGTTAACATTTCATGGCCAATTATCAGTGATTTGTAGTTAGAGCGTGGTGATTGTTTGTTATTGAACACATTTAGTAAATGAATTATGTACCTATCATTAGTATACCTCGATATTTTTCTAGCAGAAACGAGATATTGACAAAATTAGACATCGACATACCTGTTATCAATAAGTCTTATTGTAGTCGATTAATAAATTTAATAAATAAAAAAATGCCGTAGCTTAGAGATAAATTACACGAATGCAAATCATAGGTACTCAAAATGATACATAATTTTTTTCATAATCTTGTATTTAGTAGCCATCAAAATTGCAAATATTAAAAAAATATACTCTAAAGCCATAGGAAATGATTAATATGAAATATAAGATATTTAGAACAAAGCCTAGATGGGTCCTGTATTTCTCAGTTACCTGTTTTTGCGGAGTTAACATTTTTATAAGAACAGGACGAACTTGTCGACAGCAGTTATGTCGATGTTTAATTTTGTCAATCTCTCGTTCTTGCTAGAAAAATATCGATGTATAATCATTAGGTACTTGTACTAGCAATAACTGTGTAGTGAACTGTTTTTGTTGCGTTTGTGTTCATAGTTTTGTTTATGTTTTAAAAAATCATTAGTTTTCGACCAACCTAATTTTGTTGACAGTGATTTGCATGCAGTATCACTAAATGCGGTTGACAGTTATTTGCGGCTTGTCTATGATAAAAAAAAAGAATATTTTGGCACTTTAAGTTTTTAGTTTTCACATGTTCCCATAATTTAGATTAAGTGGTGAATTTAATAAAAAAAATTACCTGATTCTCATAGACGAGGCAATTGGGCAAAGTGTGGGATAAACTATTGATAATTTTAAATATATTAGTTAGACTGCACTTTATTTCTCACCTTGCTATAATCGTCTGTTGTGGGTAAGTATAGGTATATTCATCTGTTTTTCGACAATTTTAGTCGATATTTTTGTCGTATTTCCTTAAATCTCTAATTTGTATACAGAAAATCATAAATAAATTCAAGTATCAAAATGCGTAAAATATTTATTAACCCTTAAGACTATGTACATTTTTTTTACAGTAGACCCAGGTACAATGTGTCTGTATCTCTCTTAACATTTTGATGGAATTGCAAGCAAGTATTACATATTGACTGGATTTTTTTTTATATAGGGGACTTCCGTAAAAAATGTGTTCAAAATATATTTTCATTATTTTGTAACTTTGTCAATGCTAAAGTCGTGATCAGATATATCTGAACATGCACGACAATAAAGGACTGGAGGGTTACCATGACGTACTAATACGATTCAGTTTAGGTCGAGAGAAAGGGACAAGGCTATACGAGTCGTATATCTCTGTCCCTTTCCCTGAAACGTATTAGTACGTCATGGTGGGGTTACCTGATCAGGATGCTTAGCCAAGTTGCCAATCGCTAACGCTTAGTAACGTATCGTTCTTTTCCCTCTCTGTCTCTCTTTCATATTGGTGCGACAAAGACAGCTAGTTCGCTGCCTTTCGTTTACAATTGACGATTCAGCGTTAGCGATTGGGAACTTGTCTAAGCACCCAGCATGCTTAGCCAAGTTGCCAATCGCTGCCGCTTAGTAGCGTATCGTAGTTTCCCTCTCTCTCACTCTTTCATAATAGTGCGACAAAGACAGTTAGCTGCCTGTCGTTTACGATTGACGCTTAAACGTTAGCAATTGGCAACTTTTTTAAGCACCCAGATATTTGTGAGTATTGGATGCTTAGCCAAGTTGCCAATCGCTAACGCTTAGTAGCGTATCGTAGTTTCCCTCTCTCTCACTCTTTCATAATAGTGCGACAAAGACAGTTAGTTGCCTGTCGTTTACGATTGACGGTTAAGCATTAGCGATTGGCAACTTCTTTAAGCACCCAGATATTTGTGAGTATTAGATGCTTAGCCAAATTGCCCATCGCTAACGCTTAATCATCAATCTTAAGCGAAAATCAACTAACTGTCCTTGTCGCACTAATATGAAAGAGTGACAGAGAGGGACAACTACGATACCCTACTAAGCGTTAGCGATTAGCAACTTGGCTAAGCATCCTGCTGCTTCGATATATCTGATGGCGACTGTACATCATCATCATCATCATCAGCCTATGTTAGTCCACTGATGAACGTAGGCCTCTCCTATAAACTATGCGTACCTATAGACGCATTAGGAGGTAAATTCCCATAATCGCCACGCTGGGCAAGCGGATTGGCGGTCGCACAGTAATGTGTCCATTATGATGACGCTGCGACCCATTATCAATCTTGTACAATGGCCAGTGACACTTCAATCCTTTAGTCGACTCTTACGACACTCGCAGGAGGAGTTGGGGTGGTGACAAATGTATTCTTACTGCCGTCACTACACGGCAGGCGGCTGTACGTACGTAGGTATTCCATAATTGATGATATTAAGTGTATTAACGATTATTGAATAAATTAATTATTTATATGACTGCTGAATGATGAGGGGCAACGAGAGTGTTATAATGTTCAATTAGATTAATGTAATTATACTAATCATCTTTGGCATATTCTGTAATTAACTATTATCAAACCGGAATCAGAAAGGGATTCAAAAGCACTGTTGACACAACAAATGACACAACATTTTCCAAGAAAAGAGTTATCTATTGATGTAGTGAGTGATTAATTCATCTATTGTCTGTACAACTGTAGGTCTCTGCACTTAAAATATGAATATATAAATATAACTATGAATATATCCTAGATTGACTTATCTATACGCTGTTGTGTCAACAGCACATTCGAATCCCATTCCAATCGCGGTTTGATAATACCCAGTGCGTATAGTTGTACAGATAAAACATGAGTATTTAGATAAAATTCAAAAATTGCAAATATACTATTCTTAATACTGTAGGTACCTAGATTTAATAAAAAAAATGAACTCATAAAAACATTAAGTTGTTAGGATAATGTAAAGTGTTAAGCACCTATATATACAAGTCAATTTAAAAAAAGAGAATACGTAGTGGTTATTTAAGGAATCTAGCATTGGTAGGTACCTACTTAATACATTATTTGTTACCTAGTTGGCATTTTTTCGCCTAGTGTTTTAATTAATTTCAATATTATTTGTCTTACAAACATAAAGAAATATATTTAAAGTCCTTTACAATTTGATAAGTATTTCACATGATACAGTTTTCAAAAAGTTTTTTTTTTGTAATTTTCTTTCTTTTAGGTGGCCCTCATATTTAAAATTTATCATATTGTACAATTAGGGAACTAATATAATGTTTGAAAATTGTAATGTAGATGGTAGTCATCAGCTGTTACGAAAATGTAGATCGCGATCAGTGGCGGCTGCTGACTTCGAGAACCGGTGGTGCACTTAGTATAGTTTACAGCTTTTTACTTCATGAATTATTATTTTATTTACTTCATCTACGGTCGGGTAATATTGCGCGCCGCCTCGTGTCTAGTCGGGACATTTCGGACATCATCGGCACCGCCCATTCGGGACGGCGCTCCAAATTCGCATATTTTTTCATACAGTTTGTACGTAGCATCTTCCGTCTCACGCGTCAGAGGTGTTTACGCGATTCCCATACAATTTCGACTTGATGACGAGTGCGCTCCGCCGAGCGCACGGATGACTTTTAGTACGAGCGAAAAAAAATAGTTTATAATACTTCGCCATTAGTGAACGGTTCCACAGATTTGCTAAAATATGATAATAAAAATATAGGAATGTCGTATGGACAAGATGGGTATATATTTGAATATGTTTATTGATGACGATTCTGTTAAATTTTGTGGTAGTGCAGCGCACGAGCGCACTTTAGGTACAGCCGCCACTGATCGCGATGAAAAGATTTTTCTGTGATTTGTATATTATAAGGATAGGCATAAAAAGTATATTTTTAAACGTGTTCACGGTATTTTTTCTTTGGTATAAGACATCTAATATACACGATGATTCTTAATCCGTGATCAGGAATATTTTTTTCTAACTCAGTAATTGATGGGGAGTACGTTAAAGTAGTAATTACGTGAAAACAAATTTATTTATTTTTTAATCATGTTTTAATTTTGGATTCAATTTTATCCCAAAATCCTTGTCACTCTACTACCATATCGGTTATAATGAGGTTGTATTGTAATCTCTTTACAAAGATATTAGCAATTGTCAATTTATGAGTAAACCTTGCCTATGACATTGTCAATCACTTTTGTCATACGCATAATAAACAAAGTCATAGTCACGGATATTGAATGAGAAAATAATAATTATTCACCAAAAAGCATGCCTCCACCACATCCGTATTCCGTACTCAAACATAGAGCGTTACGATACTGTACATTTGTCAATACAAACGAATAGCACAAGGCGAACCTAACAGTTATTTCACGAACTTCATCCAAACATTCCGATCCCCGGACACAATTTAATAAATCGCATGCACCAAAAATCTTCGCGACTTCGGACAGTTTACAGTGCCACAACATGCTCGAGCACCCGGACGACCTTGTCATCATCCTGACGATCTGGATCGACAAATCTTAAGATTCTTTGCTGAAGAAGATTTCGAGTGAATCAATCCAATCACAGGAACAATCAAGCGGATCTATGTCAAGAACAACACGGTGGACATTTTTAACACTTGTTAAATTATGTTTAAAATAATGTTTTTCGTTTTAGTTGGTCAGGTATGCAGTTTCATTGTTTTTATTTCATTATTAAATTGTACTGTATGAAAACAAATTGCTTTACTTACTCAAGATTTTGCCAAGTTTAGGTAATGCACGTTAACATAATCTTCCTATCAATTATGTTCGTCGTTATCAGTGTTGCACTGATAAGATAATGAGTAGATAGAAGTCTTTATTGACATAAGGTCCGTCAAATTCCCGTTTCCCGCCATACTGATGGCACTTGACGTATCGTAGTTAAACTTTATACTGTAGGATGACCATGTATTGAGTGGTAATTTGTTTTAATTAGGTTTTCACTTTTAATTAATTAAACAGTGAAGAAATAACTTGAGACCTCGCCGAATAAGTTTAATTTTGGCTAAATTTTAATGTTTTGCTACTCCTGATCACGGATTAAGAATCATCGTGTATAAATTTATATACATAGTAAGTGGTGTTCCTACTTTAAGCAAATACAACTCAAAAATTTTTGAATGTTTAAAGCAATTTGAGTTTGTTCCACAAAATTGTTTAAGTATAGGTATCACTTACTGAAGCCTTCTTGGCTTAATTAATGTAAGCAAAAATGTAATTTTTTAATGTAAATATCGCACCTTGGGCGTTGGTAAACTCGGTATTTTTAAGTATCCGTCCGTCGCAAGGAAAAAAACGGACCCATATAGGATTAAATACTCTCGTGTCGTCAGACGTCTATGTCCATATAATTATGTAATTATTTTTATCTACATCCATATCATAAGTTGTCTACAATATGTTTAGCGGCGGTAAGCAAATAGCCTACTTTAAGAAATCTGTATCTGTGGGTGTATCATAATTTTTACTTTACGATATCGGAACCGATATCTTAATCACAATTAAATTTCGAACATTCTGTTAAAAAGAAAAAACACACTTTAATTTCGATTATCGAATTAATCGATTTGTAATTTCATTCACATTAAAATTCATATTCCATACATTCTTCTAAATCTCGAATACTGAGAATCGATTTGAGAATCGATATCGACTCAAGACCTTACCTGGTTTATGAATAAAAAAAACTAATGTCAGTTCAGTCATTTGTTTTGTTTGAATTGTTACAAACATCCAACTTTTTTGGACTGTTGACTTGAAAGTTAAATATTATCGAGTTCGTTGTGAAATATTTACACTGAAAAATTATTTATGACGACGAAGACAGTGATGTTGAAATGTATGAAACACCACCAGAAATCCGGGACGCCGCTACAACCGTGACCAATATTTTGCTGCCACAAAAATAAACATATTGTAGAAAACTTATTATATGCATGTAGATAAAGTTATGTATGCAACTGTTCATAATTAGGCATTAAAACACTCGTGTATTAATGCCTCTTATTATGAACCAGTCACATAAAATACTAATAAATTGTACAAGCAGTACTTTAAAATAAAAACCGGTTAATAATAACACAAGCTAATATTTATTTCTGGGGCCCATTTCTCGAAAGCTTGTAACTTGTATTGTAATACAAGCGGAAGGCCTTACCTAATTAATAGTGTGAAAAAGAGACGTCCACTTGTATTACAAGTTACAAGCTTTTGAGAAATGGGCCCGTCTCTTCGATAGTCAAATACATATTTTCAGTACAGATGGCGCTTATTTTTACGCGCTAATGCGAGAAATGGTTCATTTTACGTCAGATCGAAATCTTCGGAGAGCCGTATGTACCTACACACTAAAAAAAGGCGTACGATACACGTACGAAAAGGAAATTCGTAACTCGTGTCGAACTTCATTTTTTTCACATTTGTGTCGTAATGTACTGTTTCAGTACAGGTGGTAGTTTTTTAAACACTAGTGCGAAGAGTGGTTTTATGGTTTATTTTTTGTCAGGTCGAAACTTTAGAGGACATCTGTACTGAAAAAGTCATACAATACACTTGCGAAAAAGTAATTCTTAGTTAATGTACACTTCCTTTTGTCGTATATCGCTATTTGTCTCGAACTTAATTTTTGGCACTTGTGTCGTAATGAAATATTTTAAAAATAGAGCTCCTTAATTTCACACAAGAGTAAAATATTAGCATTATGATCACACTATTGTTTATTTTTCAAGTTTACACTGATTTTGGCTCATGATTTGTTTACAAAGTAGTGTGATTCATTTTACTATACTAAGCATAGATAGACAACCCCATAAGGGTCAGCAGAAGATATCCATTTACATATATAAGGACCTAGATCAATTTAATGTATTCTGATAATGATCCGTAACTATTAGCATTTATATAATGTAAAACGACGTTGCCCTTATACCCAGTCGTGACCCGGTTCCAAGTTTCGGGCCAGATGTTATGAAATAGCTGCTGAAAATTTAATTAAAGAAAATTTCAGAGCCTACGAGTAAAGTTCACGCTTAAATATTTTGTTTGTGACGCACCTTGCGTACTCCAAAGATTTATGCCAAGTTAAAATATCCTAACGAAGCATCATTATTTCAGCTATAAGACGTCCACTCCTGAACATATGCCTATTGCCTACCCTTGGACCTCCTCATGTACTGGTTGAAAGCGACCTGCATCCAGCGTCTCCTGGTGACCTTCATAATAATATCGTCTGTCCATCTCGTGGGTGGACGTCCTACACTGCGTTTGCCAAACCGTGATCTCCAGTCCATTTTTCGACCCCATCTGCAATCTGCATGCAATGTGGCCTGCCCATTGCCACATCAGATTAACCTGACAAATAAGAATCTATTATTATATCGTAGCTTAGTATCTACAACGCAAGCTTTAATTGAGTTTACCGTAGGACTAAATATATTTGTGTAAGATTGTCTACTGATATTTATTTATTTTAATAATGTACGTAAGGTCCCGCATTCAAGCTTTAAATTGGTAAATTTAAAAAAAGGTGTTTTCCAGCCTCCTCGCCATTGTGTAGAGCAAGAAATTGTCATAAAAAAGCACAAAAAGCGGGTCTAAAAATGTGCATTGCGATGTAAATTGCCAATTTAAGTGTTAAGGCAGCTTAGTGCCTCCCTTGCGCCAACTCACTGGGACGCTGTGACTTAAGCAGGGTTTATAACAATATTTTTATAAAAACATCATTGTAAATCGACTAAGTTTATATATTTGTTGCAATTAAAGTGCAAGTAGTTGTTAAAATATGTATTATCAAATAATTATCATAAATAAATGTGACAGCTGAGGAACTACACGTATATCATCAGCCTTTGTACTAACAAAACAGCAGTAGACCTGCTGGACGTAGTCCTCTTCTCTTATCTATGCGTATTGACACGTTATGAGGTAAATGCACATTATCGCCACGCTGGACAAGCGGATTGTCGATCGCAGTAACGTGTCCACTATGATGCTGCTAGCTGCCCATCATCAATCTTCTATCAAAGAATGGTCAGTGACACTTGAACCCCTTAGTATTTAGACTCTTTCGACACTCGCAGGAAGAGTTGGGGTGATGACAAATGTATTCTTACTGCCGTCACCACACGGCCACTAACCATAACTATATTTTATGTACCTAAATATTTATGTGTCTTATAGAAAACTGGTTGATGAATGCTGGTTTGTAGAAAATAACCTTTTGAGTAGCGATGGCAACAACAGCCTTGTAACGGAATTATGATAGTCGAGCGCCCCGGGAATATTAATCCCACGATTTCCGGGATTCGTGGCCCGAATCCCGCTAATCCTGCAATATATTCGCAAAGAACTGCTCACGCGTACGATTCGTCGAATGCTTAAAGGATATGAGAGTTTCCAAATTTGATATTGGTTGCTATGCAAGGAGTTGTCAAAATTACAGATCATAGTAGCCATTATATCGTAATGTTCATATGGAATAGTAGCTGTCATTATTTCGTGCCTCAATATAATATGGTTGTTTTATAAGTCTATCTAAGTTTTAAATGTTTCAATGGAGTTTCCATGTAGCCAATTAAACCTACTACAGGTTGATTTTTTTATTCACCGTTCAAATTTAAGAGGATTAATTCTAAAGTCATATTCATGATTTTTTGAATGAACGGCCGCGTGGTGACGGTAGTAAGAATACATTTGTTACCACCCCAACTCCTCCTGCGGATGTCGTAAGAGTCGACTAAGCGATTGAAGTGTCACTTACCATTATTTGATAAAAGACTGATGATGGGCAGCAGCGCCATCATAGTGGAAACATTACTGCGATCGCCAATCCGCTTGCCCAGCGTTGCGATTATGGGCATTTACCTCTTAATGCGACTATACGCATTGTTAATAGGAGAGGCGTCCATTAGTGGACTATCATAGGTTGATGATGATGATTAATGATTTTTTACTACAGGACCAGCAACCGATTCGAGAAAAAAATCTCATGTTCCATATTATTATTCCAATCTGATGACCTGAGATATTAGGAGGAGAAAATTTATGAAATCATCAATGATGAATTGATGATTGTAGAGCCTATGTACTGTTTAATGAATATTCATTTGCAATGTAGATAAATGTATTAAAATGCATGTTGGACTATTATTTTCAGTATGAATTAGAGACTCCGAGGGGTGCCCCCAGGTAATGCATCCATATGATACCCTAGTCCATCGCCCGCTTTGATCTTCCGAAATGAAAAAATACAATACCAAGCAACCACCCTCATAATGTATCAAAGCTCTGATTGCTATTGCCATTATGGTAAAAAAGGTTTGGGGTTTAATCAACCCACGGCGGGCTTATTGACCCTTGGTCGTAATGAGGGATTCGCTTCCGTGGACAGAGGTGTCTCTGGTCTGAGGTTTGGGTCACATCACTAGCTTCAAGCGGTGACAAAACGCTAATATTGTGGAGGGATTACTATTACGGAAAGACTCCCGTCTCTATCATCTTAATTGTATGGTGGTAAGGTGGAATATACAAAAATTAATAAAGATATTATATATACCTTGTATGCAACTACCCGTAACTAGGTCTTAAAACCAGGGTTCGGATACCGGTTTTTTCTCCATTCAAAAGAACGGTTCTATTCGATATATAATTTCTATGTTAATGACGTAATTAAAAAAACGATGTGGCTAATTACATAATAAACATATTAAGTATATATTTAGGTTTGCCAACAGGTGTAATACAAAAATACTTATAAGTAACAAATTATGAAATAGTATTGCTTGAGTATTCACCCAATTACAGGCAAACACGGCATGCATGAAATAATTATTGCTTATATAGGTATGTATTATCCTAAGTAATCCACATAAACATTATACTGGATTAAAAAAAATGGAGACAATAAACTAGTAAGTACTTAGTTTCATAAATAGTTTAAAACATTTTAAAATTTTGAGCTATTTCGAGGTTTAAAAAAAACCGGTTTCGATCCCTGCTTAAAACACTCATGTGATACTATTAAAACACACTCCTGTTTTAATGCCTCTTATTACGTAACTGCATGAACCACTATTTTGCTTCTTTTAGCCTCAGAGATACAAGTCAAAAAAAAATCTTTTCCTCGTAGGCAATGTGTATAAGTTAGAAAACCGCTGTATCATATCACAGAGTGCGAAGTCGCACTCTGTAAAGTGTATTTGTGTCGTAGCTAAACAATAAATTGACAACTCTCTATTTTTGCACTCGGACCACGAAGCGCAAACAAGGGTCCTATTTGGTACTAATTAGGGCTTATTGTGCCGACAGCGATGGCGCGGCGGCGTTTGATTGCATGCTGACGCATATTATCGCACCTACTGCTATATACATAGACTGAGTGACTTGGTCTGTCGTCTCATAGACTAAGGGTGCGGATCCACAGACGCGGAGCTGTGGGAGCTCGGCCCATGAGACCGCATCACAGTGTTTCGAATTTTGATTTTGAAGAATGTAATTGGTCCATTTTGCACAGCTCCGCTCCGCTCCGCGTCAGTGGAGCCGCACCCTAAATATGGCCGAATAGTAATTACATAGGGTCTCGGACCAGATCTAGGTTGTGAAGTAGGAGTGAACAGGTAATTGGGACGGTCACGCGTAGCAACTTTCACTATGGAGACAACCAAGAAAACGTGAAATCCTATTTTTTCCTGTACGGTAAGTGCATCAGTCATCATCATCAGCCTATGATAGTCCACTGTTGGACGTAGGCCTCTCCTATTAACTATGCGTATCGACGCATTAGGAGGTGTAACAGCCACTAGCCTGCCACAGCCTGCCCGCCAAAGCCAGCCCGCCAAAGCCGAGCCAAGCCAGTCTGCCCTTCCACTCTTCTACCTGCTGACCAGGCGGGGACGAGTCTATATAATGCCACCGGAGCTCATTCTGCGCCGTTATTTTGATTGAGAACAGAGTAGTAGGGAAACCTCTGTCCAAATATAGAAATTAAATAAATAATTAAAGTGAGTTCGATTAATCTACGGTTTCATTTAAAACACCTTCTAACATATTCAGAAAGTGGGATAACACATCACAAAGATGAAGCGAAGTCTTGAGGAAAATACGGGTCACTTGGTTAGACCACCTGGTTGGAACCAAGAGTCAACACCACGCGAATCAGATGACGAAAATACGGAACCACCGGCGCGAAAGATTTTAAAACGTTTGTTGCAAGACGAAGTGCAAAAAGCAATGCATGAGCTCAACGAAGAAATGCCTGCAGTCAAGACAAAAGTTCATCGTGCTGCATCACTTATCCCCGAGTTCGACCCCGACAGCGATGACTGCACTACAGTAACTGCGTGGTTGAAAAAAATCGACCAACTCGGTGAAATACACGCCTGGGACGACACGACGAAGGCGTTTCATCTACAAGACAAGTTACGAGGACAAGCGCGGCGGTGGTACAACAGGCTCGAAGACTACGATTACCCCTGGTCGGAGTGGAAGAAAATGTTGACGCGCGCATTCCCGAGGCATCGTGATTTTGGTAATATGCTAGACGAGATGATGAACCGAAAAAAACTACCCACGGAGTCCATGACCAAGTACTATCAAGACAAAGTGGCAATGTGCTTTCGCTGCAAGTTATCGGACTCCGCGACGGTTTCATGCATTATTCGCGGTTTACCTTCATCACTTCAAGCTAACGCAAGAGCATACCAATGCGATCGACCAGAAGACCTCTATGAAGGTTTTCTCTGTGCGTTAGACGATTATCAACCGCCGTCCACCAGTAGCCGTCCACCAAATAAAGACTGCACCAACAGTCGCCAATCATTAGAAAAGAAGACTATTAACCCGGATGTGGAGCCCTGCCCGCGTTGCAAGAAAACTGGCCACATACTTCGAAATTGTCCGCAACCAGATCTGCGTCCATGTTTCAAATGTGGTAAGCAAGGCCACATCGCGACCCGTTGCACTACGGCACCGGCTACAAAACCTACTGCGACTAAAGAGGGCGACAACGTTAAGCAAATTAGAATGATACAGAACTACAATCACGTCTACGAGAAGGTTGCGAAAATTAACGACATTCACATAAAAGCTTATCTGGATACGGGAAGTGCAGTAAATGTCCTTTCGCTACAGATCTCTAAGCTGCTTAATCTTCAAGTAACACCCACCAACGAGATCCTAAAAGTATTTTCCGGACACCTCTTGCTGAGCTGTGGACTAGTCACGTTTCAATTGGAAATCGACAACATCAAAGTACAATGCAAGGCCCATCTTACCGATATAGACATGGAAGGCAATCACTTAATAGTTGGACAGCCTATAATCAATATGGAGGACATGACCTTAACAGTTACCAAGGGCACGGCCACTTTAACACAGGATGATTTCACCCAGGAGATAAACACAGTAGAAGAACGCACACGATTTAAAGTGATTACTACTGATAATGAAACTCTGTTACCTGGCTCGTCCATAATTAAAGTAAACATAGAAGGCAACAGCGAGGACAATGATGTGGTTACTAGCCCGCAACATTTCGACTTAGCTGGTGTTTCCTACTCTATACCGGCTACGATGTTAAGGGGCGCTTCAGGATACGTCAAGATTGTCAAGAGTGGCTCTCGCAACATCATCTGGCACAAAGGAGAGGTCCTAACTAGGGCTGACAGCTGCGACGCGCCGCCGCCAAGCAATATTGAGGTTAGTAAGCAAGCCAATACCATTTTGCCATTGCCTTTTGCTGCCAAAGCCACCGATAGCCAGTCTAATGTTGTGTCTTCGGTTTTGCATACCAACTTAGCCACTATTAGTACAATTGGAGGGGTAAATGTAAGTGATATAAAAACAGGGTTATTAAATAAAAACGACCATAATACGTTAATAGGTTTATTATCGGATTATAAGGATTGCTTCGCAAGTAATACAAACGAATTAGGGTGTACAAATTTATTCGAAATGAAAATAAAGTTAACAACTGAGCAGCCTATACATCGCCAACCTTACCGTTTGTCACACAGCGAGCAGGATATCGTTAAGTCTAAAGTGTCTGAATTACTCGCAGCAGGTATAATCAAAGAATCTGAATCGAATTTCGCTTCACCGGTTATCTTAGTCAAAAAGAAGAACGGTGACCACAGGCTTTGTGTCGATTATCGGGCGCTGAATGCAATCACAATCAAAGATAGGTATCCTTTACCCCATATTGAAGATCAGGTTTCAAAACATGCGGGCAAACAGTTCTTCACAACACTAGATTTAGCTCAAGGTTACCACCAAGTTAAAATATGCCCCGAAGACACTCACAAAACTGCTTTTGTCACTTCACATGGGTGTTGGGAGTACACACGTGTCCCATATGGTCTGGCCAACAGTCCTTCGGTATTTATGCGAATGATGAATAAATTAGTTGATTCCATAGGTGCACAACAAAACGCAAATTTAAACTCTGACAACGCACATGACAACAACCGTTCGGATACCCTCCCGAGTGAATGTGAAATACTGGCTTTCTTAGACGATTTATTACTTCCCTCATACGATATAAAGTCCGGTTTTAAAATGCTCGAACTGGTTCTTTCTAAATTTAGAGATGAGAATTTAAAACTTAATATGAGTAAATGTTCTTTTTTACAAGAAAAGATAACCTATTTAAGACACGAAATATCACGAGACGGTATCCGACCGGACGATTCAAAGTTGACAGCGGTGTCACAGTTTCCCACCCCTAGTAATGTCCATGAGATAAGACAGTTCCTCGGATTGTGTAGTTATTTTCGGAAATTTATTCAAAATTTTGCTATTATTGCACGACCTTTATCGGACTTAACAAAAAAAAGTGTTAGTTGGACCTGGGGTAATGATCAGTGCAAAAGCTTTGAACAGTTGAAGCAGTGTTTGTGTACAAAACCTGTCTTGGCTCTGTACGACCCAACCTTGCCAACGGAAATTCACACGGACGCTTGTAAATCAGGTATTGCCGGAATTCTTTTACAAAAACAGGCTGATGGTTCTTTACGTCCTGTCATGTACTTCAGTAGAGTCACAAGTAAAGATGAAAGCGTATATCATAGTTACGAGTTAGAAACCCTTGCTCTTGTAGAATCGTTAAAAAAATTTAGAGTATATATAGTAGGTAAACGAGTTAAAGTAGTCACTGATTGCACTGCAGTCCGGGCGACTCTTACTAAGCGCGACCTCATCCCTCGCATAGCTAGGTGGTGGCTATCAATCCAAGACTATGACATAAGTATTGAATATCGAGCAGGTGACCGCATGAAGCATGTCGATGCTCTCAGTAGGAACCCTATCGATACTGTGAATATTAATAGGCTTCAAGTTGCAGATTGGTTTTATACGGTCCAATGCCAAGATGAAAAATTAAAGATTATGATGACCAGATTGACCAACTTAAGTTAGGAACGGCCCCAATCAATATCACAAAAGATTTTGTATTTTCTAATGAAAGGTTATACCGGAAGACGTTGCTAGGAAACCGCCTTGTTGTACCATCATCAGCTCGATGGAAAATAGTTCAAATGCACCATGATGAGATAGGGCATGTAGGGTTACAGAAGTGCACGGATTTGATAAAAAAAGAATATTGGTTTCCAAAGATGACTCGCTTAATCAAAAAATATGTAGGAGCATGTTTACACTGTGCTTACGGTAAAGGTGACCATGGAAAGGCTCAGGGTAAATTATTCCCTATCCCTAAACCTACTGAACCCATGCGTATGGTACATATTGATCATCTTGGACCATTTTGCAGAACTAATAAAGGGTACCAGTACATGCTTGTGTTGACAGATTCTTTTTCCAAATTTGTTATTGCTGAACCTACCCGAACAGTAAATTCAGTAGAAACTGTTAGAATACTTAAAAAGATATTTTCCTTATTTGGTTACCCTGAAAAAGTTGTAAGTGACCATGGCAAAGCATTTACAAGTAGAAATTTTAAACAATTTGCAACTGATAAGCAATTTAAGCACATATTAACATCAATTGCATGCCCTAGAGCCAACGGACAGGTCGAAAGAACTAACCGTACGATCCTTAATGCTTTACGTGCCACCGATCCTAGCGAAGCAGCAAATAATTGGGTAAATTGTCTTCCTGATGTGTTGTGGGGAATAAATAATACTTTCAATGCAAGTACAACCTACAAGCCTTATGACCTAATGTTTGCTAGTAGTTCTAGGCCACGTTGTGATCTAGGTACCTCTGATGGAGTTGTTCAGCCAATAGAGGAGAGGCGTAGGGTAGCTAGTACCAAGTTAAAAAAAGCAGCCGATAAGATGAAAAGCATTTTTGATAAAAAGCGGAAGCCTAGCCACATATACAAAAAAGGGGATTTAGTTCTATGGAGGCAAGCGCCTACTAGTAGTGCCGCCAAGGTTAACACTAAACTCGATGATATTTATTCTGGTCCCTATATCATAACAAAGGTAGTTGGCAATGACAGGTACAGGATCCGGAGTATTAAAGGAGTCAGAGGTTACAAAGCCTTTACTGGATTGGTGGCTGCAGACTCTTTGCGACCATATACAAGCACGGCTCCTGTATCTGACAGTGCAAGTAGCTCTGATGATCAACTCGAGACTGAAGATTTACTTGATTTGCTAGAGAGCTAATTAAGTTCCTCCCCAATTGCGGGAGCAATCTTTGTTCCAGGACGGCCGAATGTAACAGCCACTAGCCTGCCACAGCCTGCCCGCCAAAGCCAGCCCGCCAAAGCCGAGCCAAGCCAGTCTGCCCTTCCACTCTTCTACCTGCTGACCAGGCGGGGACGAGTCTATATAATGCCACCGGAGCTCATTCTGCGCCGTTATTTTGATTGAGAACAGAGTAGTAGGGAAACCTCTGTCCAAATATAGAAATTAAATAAATAATTAAAGTGAGTTCGATTAATCTACGGTTTCATTTAAAACACCTTCTAACAGAGGTAAATGCCCATAATCGCCACGTTGGGCAAGCGGATTGGCGATCGCAGTAATGTGTCCCCTATGATGACGCTGCTGCCCGTCATCAATCTTTTATTAAATAATGGTTAGTGACACTTCAATCCCTTAGTCGACTCTTACGACACCCGCAGGAGGAGTAAGTGATTGGATTTTCATACAACGTTACATCACAGTAGTTATTATTATAATAAAAATTACACTAAAGTTGTTAGTCCGTTTCTTATTTCCGACTCGAACAGTTTTGTAATTTTTTTTTATTTCTTTGGTTTTTTACAAGTGTGCAACGAGTGGTACAAGAATTATGATTTCTTATTTACCGCCTTTAATAAACAATGTTATTATACCTATTATGTATGTATAATCAATAATGCCTACATATAATAATAGGTATCGCCCACAGATGTCATATATACCATAGATCAAGTAAACGTATTTACTTAGCGTGTCAAATGAACTCAGTGAAATCCACTGAGTTGTCCGTCTTTAATCGCACCTTGCATCTTTCGGGCGAAAAATTTTGTAAGTTGAAGTGTTTTTTCTATCCAAATCTAATTCTGTGGTATCGCCAGACCTAAATGAAAAGTATAAATCTGGTTACATAATATACATACAACTTTCATTATTATTGACTTAGGTAAATTATTTCTTACGTACCTAATGGACACCTTTGCACCGGGAGTGTGTTTACGGGGTGGCCTCTTTGAGTAGGTTCTACTCAATATAGGCAGTTTTTGATTTAATCTTAGTTTTACATAATTTTAATTTCGTTTTTAAGTTTCTTACGTTGTAAACATTAGAAATGTAAATATAAGTTCTTTAATTTTTATTGTGTCTGAGCTTAAAATTCAAGTCTTACTTATGTATGTAAAGTTTTATATTTATTGCTTTTTCAGTCCGTTCTTTTTTATAAATGCAGAGTATAATAAAATAAATTTACTTTTATTTATCACGCCCAGACGTCCTAGCTTCTATTCAGCCTACCATGAGTAGCCGCCATGACTTTAACGCGGTCGTACCCTTCTGTCTATCCCGTTCGTGTATTGATGCGAGTTATTTGTACCTATTTTTTTAATGAAATAATAATATACATATCCAAAATTTCTCTTTGAATGTACAACTTCACACACCTCTGAGAGTTAATTACGAATTTATCGGCGGTAATTGGCGAGAGAGTTTGTTTTGGGAAATAAAACGATGCTAATTTTAATGGGAGCCCGTAATTACGCCGCTGAATAATTTGAGATTGATTCAAAGGCTTATTTATAACTTCATCGTCCGTTTTCGGTTTTGATATATTTTGTTGAATGAAATAGTCGGTATTTATTCGAGATATGGGATAGTAGTATGGTCAAAAACGAGGTTATATGTATATCATCAACTTAACATAAATTTATTTAGGTATTGCAAATAGTCGTAAAAGTAAGCAGTTTATAAATCACCTTTTCCGAAATAAACTCAAAAACAAGCGGTTTGTTCAATATAAAACAGGCCTATTTAGCTGCTTATACTTTTCTTAAAATTTCACTTATCCACTTTTTCCAGAAAAGTACCAAACACCTGATATTTCCAGATCTGGACTTGCATGAGCTAATGCAAATCAGATCAGGAGCCGATTCAATCTATGTAATAAAAAATAATGTCTTCAAAAATAAACTGTCACGTTTTCTGTATGAACTTACTTCGAGCGTCACGCAGCGGAAACTTAAATTTTGCATGGAAATTTTGGGAATTTTTATTAAAATCTAATCAGCTGGTGAATAATTTTAATGGGCCCAAGTGTCATGCGCAAAACATCAAAATAATTAATGAATGTATGTGTACGCGATCCCGCGTACACATACTCCCGCGATAAGTCCCTTTTCTTGTTAAAATAAGAAACTCAACAAAAATGCAAATCCTCTAATGAAATGTTTATTGGATTAATAGGTAGCATACATTATGGTCGAAAACTCAGGACATTTACAGCATCAACTCCCATAAAACTAATTTCGATAAAGCAAATCAAGAATGAAAGCGGCCTAAGAAGTGATTTATTTTTTACTGTTTTTGATAAATTAAATCATTCAAGTAAATAAAATAGGTTTGCAAAGTTTATTCTTCGTGTATCTATATCATTCGTCAGACGGCTGATTTTCCATAGTATCTATTTGACATCTTTGACATATATCGTGAAACACGTTCGCATATATATTTTTACTTTAATAGGTACTATAATAATATATCAATAATTTTAACTCGTTTTAAATTGGTAATAAAACCCAAATTGTACTCTAAAAGTGCGTAATTATGAAATAATGCAAGTTTTTAGATTTTGTTTACTTTTTTTTGTTTCCTACTGATAAACGGTATACCTACCCGAAGCGATTGAGCCGGCATCAGGAGGATCGTGACGGTGAATAATTTAAATTATTCGAGAGGCCCCCGCTAAATACGCGCGCGTGACAAATACGACCACGCGACGGGGTACGCTGTGGTAATTGAAACAGGAAAACAAGCCTTTTTGTACATAAACTTAAAAACTTAAAACCTAAAGCATAAATGTACTCATAATGAATTGTTTAATTATAAAGTTTGGTAATTGAAGACAAAAAGGGTAGCACCAGCATTAGACTTTCTTTCATTCGTTTAGCAAATCATCACGGCCTGTGGTATAAAGCCATTACTGCTGCTACAAAAGTTATTCGTTCAAGTCTTAACATCATTAATTGACCCAAATGATTTCACTCTAAATTGCTGATTACTCTTTAATGACAGAAAAAAATTTCAGTGAAAATGTTTTCAATACAAGTCGCACTAGTTGAACTTATGCAAGTAGGCTCGATAAAAATATGGTTGAGTTGAGAAAACTTAAATAGATTCAACAACCTTGTACTTGTTGTTCTTCTTCTTCTACCTAGCGCTACCCCGGCCCATCAGGGTCCGGTTTTCTGCTATATTTCCTCCAATTTGCGCAATCCTGGGCATCTTCTACTGTAAGCCCATTCACACCACTCATGTCAGTCCTTTTCCACGGACTGCGAGGCGGCCACGGATGTACTCGTTTCGAATGCGGTCAGCACGGATCACGCCGTCGGCGCACGTATATTGCAGCATCTTCATCTCTATAACGCGAAGCTCAGTCTTCGTAGCCTAGTTGGTAGTGACCTTGCCTACGAAGCTGGAGGTTCCGGGTTCGAATCTTGGCGAGAGCATTGCCTGCCGTCCGAGAACCGTCCACTCAAAATTACTTAAAGGCTGCTTGTGTAGGTACACAACAATAAATTAATCTAATTCAATCGCACTGATTTCTATAGTCCATTCGACAGATAGGGACTCAATGTCCTTTCGTTCCTTGTATTTTAATTTATTAAATATTCGAAATAACTAATGACCCACCCCCCACCATGTATGGAACTCAAACCGATTATTTTAGATTTTGGAGAAAATATCCACGTAAACCACCTACCTAAGTACCTGTTTTACTCTGGCACTCTGAAATGTTATGTAGGTATACCGTTTGCGTACCCGCAACCATGCCTACAACATTTTTGTGTAAACTATTAGGCCTTCGCGTCGGGAGAGTACTGAGTAAATGTTAAGCAACACAAACACACTGTTTGTGTTTCTTGTTTATTAATAACCAGCCCCAGGTAACGTATCCTTGTCATGTTTATCTTGCGTTTGTTGGGGTTAAAAGGGGGATCCGATAGGAAATCAAATGTGTGGTTTGGTTTGTCTACAAGCCATATATAGATAGTGTTTCGTGAGTTACTTATAACCTCGCATACGACGTATATAAGTCATACTGAACAACTTTTAGTACGAGACCAATCCCAAAATCGTAAAAAGAAAAGACTTTTTCAGACATATTGGTTATAATGATCTCGAATCGAAGAACATTTTTAGTGAAACATTTTTTTTGGCGACGTTGGCGTTGTTCCCATACTAAAAGTTATTCAGTTTGACTATATACCTACTGTGTGTAAATCTAATACGCGCGAAAATTAGATCAGACATGGGATTCATTCATAGATATATGAAAGAGAGAGATTTGTAACGAAGCGAAATCGTAATGAGTATCGGTGTCTCCGAGGTCGGGCCTTTGCCACGCTGTGATTGGCTAAAGCGCGGGGTGAAGCGACCATATGACGCGGCACTAGAGAGGAGGCTACGTCGATAAATTATTATCCATAGACATTTGATAAGGCCGGCCGGAATATTAAGAAAGACATTAAAATCATTCTATCATTCAATAAGAAATAAATACAAACTAAAATATCGCATTGAACTATGTGTCTAATCTTTATAAACATATATTTGAATATGATGAACAATAGTTATTTATTATACAAGGGGGCAAAGTTGTTGTTTAACTGTCGTGCCAATATTGAGACCTGAGCTAGCGAAAGATTCCAAAATTGAGCCACGAGCGTAGCGAGTGGCTCAAAAACTGGAATCTTGAGCATTGCGAAGGTCTCAAGGCACGAGAGTTGAACAAACTTTGCCGCCAAGTGTAATACAACTTTTTTCCCCTCACTATCGCGAGGAAATATGATTACAAATCTCACCCAAATGTAAATTAACTTAAAGGAACCATTTAAAACTCAATGTCGAAACGTATCGTAGAATACAGCTACTTCTGGAACATAAATATAGCCAATGGCTTACAAAGTCACCCATGACAACGACCAATTTAACATGTGAGCTCCGATTGCGCATGTTTACTACGGTCATACAGATCCACTTATACTAGGCAGTAGGGGGCTATAGGAATTAGAGCAATGTCAAATTACTTTATTCACAAGTGTGTAAAAAGCGTTTTTACCCGCTCGTATTAAACGATAAACGAGCGCTTTACGAGCTAGTGAGGGGAAAAGCAATTTATTAACAACATTATCTCAATTGTTGCTGGGAATCAATTGAACAAATAATTATTTAGACGGATGTACCCTTAATGAAGATAATGATTATCTTCAGTTTCCGCGATGGTCACATATTTAAATAAAACAATTTCAACTTTTGACGACGGTTATTGTAAGAGGCTCAAAATAATGAATATACGCGATATAATCCATTTATATTGTTTTACCTTTATAAGGATAAGATATTGACACAAAGGTCAAAATATGAATGAAAAATTGAATATGATCAAATACATCAACAATTTATCGACCCTATTTATCATCGGCACGGTCAGTCCTACCTCTAGTTCGCGGCCTGCTTGCAGCGGCCGTACCAAGAAATGACAGGACGGTTGTGAATATCGCTAGCAATTCGATACATTGCACGGTCACATACCAAATTGCAACTTGCTTGCTATTCTAAGCCGTCAATGTAAAACGCACATACAATTTGTCACTGAATAGTTCAACCAATTGGTACGCCCAAGAAAAATCATTATGACATTTATGTCAGCGGTTTGTTGTGATATATTATTTGTAAAAAACGTGGTTTTTTCAAGTAATAACTAAAAAAATCAATACTTACATGTGGTACGTGACTCCATAGTCCTTGTAATTTTTATTTACACTCCTATTTTTACAAGAAATAACGGCACAATTCGGCATTTTGCGGATATGTCCGAGCTCATTTTGCAGTCGCGGGTAAGTTGCGACTGGCTCATAGGGCGCGCATCTGTCACACTTATAAAGGCCAATGGGCCATAACGCTGCGACATGTTCCATGCCTCCGTTAGCTATTTATACTGATCTGTGGATTCATTAGTGTAATCACGTATTACGAGGTTTTTTAAGTTACATTTAAAACTCCGCAAATATTCTGTGGGTAACTCCACAGAATATTGTCTACTGTTACTTATTATGTCCTAAAATGACCCCCGTAAAAAGCTTCGCCCGTAGTAGACTTACACCCTATATGTATATCACAATTCTCGAAAATATCTAGTAGCACACATACAATAAAAACTATCGAACTGAGGACGATCTACTTTTTTGAAGTCTGTTAAAAAAGCAATAATTATTGATTCAGATATTTCCGTAAGTACATAAATCTAATTAAGGATTAATGGCTACAGGCCTTACCTTCTAGAAATCTGGGTACATTAATTATAAATAAATAAATAATAAATATCTTGGGACCTCTTACACAAATCCACCTAGTCCCACGGTAAGCTCAATTAAGGCTTGTGATGTGGGTACCAAGCGACGATATATGTAATAGATAGATACATATAGATACTTAAATACATAGACAGCCATGACCAAGGAACAAATATTTGTAATAAATGAATACACAAATAATGCCCTTGCCGGGATTCGAACCCGGAACCTCCAGCTTCGTAGGCAGGGTCACTACTAACTAGGCTACGGAGGCTGACAACAACACACAAATTAACAATAACACATTTAGGCTCTCTATCGCTCTACGTCTAGGTGCTGCGTGTGTTGCCCCACACCAATGCCATTGTGGTACTATGGTGAGCAATAAAGGTGCATGGTCTGTCCTGCAGCAGGAGCGCTGGCCGTATCGCAAGGCACGCGTCCGTCAATGATATTGGATCGACTGGATGGCATGACACTTGTTCCTTGGAAGCTGGGACAGCCTTCAGTATGGAGCGCGACATGTGTCGATACTCTGGCGCCGTCCGATCTTCCAAGGACTTCGCTACAAGCTGGAGCGGCTGCCGAAGCGACTGAAAACCTCAAGCGGCGCAAATATGCAGCCCTAGATTCCGGTTGCATGTTTAAGCCGTTTGGGGTAGCGACTAGAGACCCTCGGACCTTGGGGACTTGAAGCCCACTCCATTTTCAAGGAGCTTGGCAAACGTTTGATTGAAGCTACCGTTGGGCTGGAGGGCTGGCTCGTTTCTTGCTCAGCGCCTGAGCATTGCTATTCAGCGCGGAAATGCACCCAACCTTCTGGACAGAACACATTTCCGTCGGGCTCGGAGTTTGAGCACATTTGTATATTTGTACATTTAAGTGTTATTATTATTGTTTACTTTCTTGTTCAATAAGGCTTATAGAATTATAGATTGTTATTTTTTTTTGAGAAACGGGTGCTTGTACGTTTGCTATAGGGGTACTATTTGTATAGTCGTTTTGATTTTATAGTTCATTTCGTCAGTTGACAACCTCATTTCTGCTATGCATGCTGCATAAGTTCATCCATGACTAGCTAAGAGAGTGAAACATTATTTTTCCCCTCACTAGCTCGTAAAGCGCTCGTTTATCCTTTAATACGAGCGGGTAAAAACGCTTTTTACACACTTGTGAATAAAGTAATTTGACATTTCTCTAATTCCTATAGCCCCCTACTGCCTAGTATAAGTGGATCTGTATGATCGTAGTAAACATGCGCAATCGGAGCTCAGATGTTAAATTGGTCGTTTCTCATGTGACTTTGTAAGCCATTGGCAATATTTAAATTCCATAAGTAACTCTTTTCTACGATACGTTTCGACATTGAGTTTTCAATAGTTTCTTTAAGTTAATTTACATTTGGATGAGATTTGTAATCATATTTCCTCGCGATAGTGAGGGGAAAAAAGTTGTATTACACTTGGCGGCAAAGTTTGTTCAACTCTCGTGCCTTGAGACCTTCGCAATGCTCAAGATTCCAGTTTTTGAACCACTCGCTACGCTCGTGGCTCAATTTTGGAATCTTTCGCTAGCTCAGGTCTCAATATTGGCACGACAGTTAAACAACAACTTTGCCCCCTTGTATAATAAATAACTATTAACGTGCTAATGTGAATTCTAGTGAATTTTTGAAATGCCGCATGGCCCGCGCAGCGTTCACACACTGAAATAACTTATACGGCGATCGATCACCGCTGACACCGCAATTGGTGCTAATAATTAACCTCTCGGCTATACTCCTGTAACCTTCAAAAAGGCCTAAGTCATTATAAAACTGCGTTACATACGTCCTTTGAGACAACGCGACTGAAAGTCTGGTAGGAGCCTCGAAACCCATATAATTATTCTCTTGGCAAAAATATCAGGCGTTACGCTTAAGCGAATAACACAGCATGTGCTCTCTAGTTTATGAGACTTTTGGAAGTCATGGTTATTAATTGCCTACATTAGTAAAATATTTAAATTTGAAAAGTTCGGTTGTCGTAACTCGTGATAGAAGTGCTGGAGACATCTCCAAAGCATCGGTCCTGGTAACACTTCCGGTCAAATTGAGATAAACGAAGCATATTGAAGCATTGTCTATTCGCGTCATATCGTATTCTTTTGTACATATGTAAAAATAATATACAGGACATTCTTTCTTTTAGTTAGTTTCGTTTTTCACTTTTACCTCGGTTGCCCCGAAAACCAGCTTCGTGGTATCTGAGAGCAGGACACATGCTGAGTGGCATCCTTTCTGGTCTTACTGTTTCTACTTGCAGTTATTGCTCTGTACTGTAAGACAACAAATAAACCATTCATTGTTATTTATATTATCTTATCTTATTTATATCGCGAGTCTTACAGTTAACAGGGCGAAAGTATAATAATACCTATTGAACTAATTGTTATTCGAAGGCAAAGCAACGTACCTACATACATCATCAGCCTATGATAGTCCACTGCTGGACGTAGGCCTCTCCTATGAACTATGCGTATAGACGCATTAGGAGGTAAATGCCCATAATCGCCACGCTGGGCAAGCGGATTGGCAATCGCAGTAATGTGTCCACTATGATGACGCTGCTGCCCATTATCAATATTTTGTCAAATAATGGTCAGTAACACTTCAATCCCTTAGTCGACTCTTATGACGCCCAAAGGAGGAGTTGGGTGGTGACAAATGTATTCTTACTGCCGTCACCACACGGCCAAAGGAAAAGCAAAGCCTTCAGTAATTATTCGTGACAATGGCAGGTAGCTATTCAGTCCACAGGCCTTCACTGTAATTTGTTTGTGAGGTATGTGCAAAGAAAGGGAACCATTGCAGCGGATCTGATTTACCTCCCAGACTCGCCTAGTATGTATACACAGTCGAAATATATCAGCACGACCATCTATTATATTTTTATAAAAAATACCGCAAACATTAAGATTAAATTCACTAAAGCTTGGTTTTGCATATTAATATTTATTTATTCCAGTTTGTCTTTAAAATATGAGTGATAATCGTGAAAGTTTAAATCAATATATTTTTATAAAAAGTAACAACTGACCCGGTAGTATATTAAACTAGTGACACGCCCCGGCTTCGCACGGGTACTATACCTACATATAAACCTTCCTCTTGAATTACTCTACCTACCTATAAAAAAACATCTCATCAAAATCCGTTGCGTAGTTTGAAAGATTTAGGCGTACAAAGGGACATAGGGACAGAAAAAGTGACTTTGTAGTAATATCGGGTCCTACAGCTAAATTCATGAAAGCTGGCACGAATAGATCGAGTAAGTGACAGAAAGTATCTACATGTGGATGTCTTAATGACAGTAGATACAGGTTGGTATAGGACGACAGCATACACACAATGATAGATGTCATTCATTTCATTCATTCCATTCGTGCCAGCTTTAGTGAATTTACCTGTACGACTGAATCTAAAGAATAGTTCACCTACTGTTTTGCTTTTCTATTGTGACCAGGCGCAGTATATAAAAGTAAGTAATAAATTGCGCGAAATCCTGTCGTGTGCAGACAACACAGCACCCACCTACACACCGCAAGCTATGCTGTATTCTCGCTCATACATCCTTCGTCGGAAGAAGAAGGCATATTGTTATCACGCTGAATAGGGGAAATTCGACGGAAAGTTCCTAACAGATTTTCTGCGTGAAGTATTCAGTGTCTCAGTTTGAGAGTTGGGTTTAAAACCCTTTAATAGCGGTACGATTATTATTCGTATTTCCCTATGATAGTTGAAATAA
Source organism: Thaumatotibia leucotreta (assembly GCA_025490895.1). Classification (NCBI taxonomy): domain Eukaryota; kingdom Metazoa; phylum Arthropoda; class Insecta; order Lepidoptera; family Tortricidae; genus Thaumatotibia; species Thaumatotibia leucotreta. The sequence continues at coordinate 541,837 of JALPQI010030271.1, read as the reverse complement.
AGCAAGGTATAGCTTTAACGAAAATAATATTTGTCTGTTGGGTATTTCTCATATAGTTTTGTGACAATGATGTATCAAGTCATATGTCAACGTTACCAACACTTAATTTTCTATATTTTTAGATATGGACAGAAAGCAGGACGCAGGGGTACTTCAAGTAGGTACTTCACAAATTAGTATTAAAATGTTGGAGTTTCTAATATCCCTTCACTTTATAACATGGTCGTGACAGACCTGTCAAACTAAATAGAAATTCCCTACTACTTATATTATAGCTGTATATAAAAAAATACAATTCATTCATAAAAAAAAGCCATAAAAGTGTAAAAAAATGTGTTGTCAGTTTTGAGAGCCAACTAAATGATGATGTCTAGATATAAAATCACTCCTTGAAATTGGTTTTAATCTAATTAAATGAGAAATGGAATGAATCCCATTATTGTTCATTGAACTATGTTGAAATCGATACTTACGACTAAGGTCCGACCGAGATCTCGGTCTCGGTCCCGGTCTCGGCATTCTCGGCCGAAAATCGAGCCGAGATATCCCTCTCGGCTCTCGGCCAAAAATGGCCGGGACTCTCGGCCGTGGCCGAGATTCGTAATGAGCTCTATTGGGTGAGCTTGACGCCATTTCGCGAACTTTCTACGATTTTATTGGTCTCATATTGACATGAACTGACTTCAATTTCACTTTAAAATGAACGGAAGGAATAATTTAGAGTAAGCGCCTCTATCATGCTATCGATAAAAATACCTAAAATTCGAATACCGGTTTGTGGGGAACCTACATAAAAAAAATAAAAAATAAAATATCCGAAAAAAAAATGCTGTATTTAGTTTGACGTTGGACTTACTATAGGTATTTGCTAGGGATTTTTTATGTTATTTATACGTTTTTTATCCTTTCTACCAAGTCTCGGTCTCGGTCTCGGTCTCGGCCGAGACTAAAATATGGGTCGGACCTTACTTGCGACCGTTCAAGTGTAACCCAAAAACATTAACTTTCAAAACGCAAACTCGCCATCTATGAATAGAAATCGAGATAAAAATCCGACATATTGCCTCGACTGTTGATACGGCAGACGTGCTACATTTCTATAAGACCCCTTTGATCCTCGAGAAGACATTTCGGCTAAATATTGAATACGTGACGGCAATACTTTAGTATAAAATATAAAAACCAGTCAGATGCAAGTCGGATTTGGAGTGATGAGGGTTTTGCTTAAAATATTTCGTAGTTCTACACCTTCGCTCGAAAATGTGGGCTGAGATTATCATTCAAATTGTTTTTTTCCGCTGCAATTATCTCCCTACTAGACGGAAATTATTAATACCTACTGGAACGGTTATGAACGGTTTATGTATTTTTTTCTAAATGGTTTGAAGCATCGACAACAGTTGATACGCGGTGAAGTTAAAAAAAACCGTATAGACGTTTAAATAAACGTATAAAAAATAACACGCGAACAATCAAAGCCAAATTGAATTCGGACTACAAAATCGACTTGGCGGACCATGTTCTGAAATGTAAATAAAATAAATACCACTAATATGTTTCATTGTAAAATCATTGCAAATTTTTAATATTTTTTTCTACTCCTGACCTTTTTTTTGCTAGTTACATAGCTACGCACACTATTGTAAAGATATACGTAATTACATCTGTCAAAAGTCTATAGTCTATTTCTCAAAAACGCACTCTCAGCCGGTAACGTAATGTCGCAGCGTTGTTCGGAAAGAAAAGGCACGCGAGATATATGGGCGTTTCTCGCTGTCAGACGTCTTCACTTTCCGAATAGACTCAAAAACGTACTGCGGTCTGCCACAGACTGCCACATCACACCCATGATGGACGCCATATTGGATTTGTTCCCATCTTCGAGTTTTTACACTGCTACCAACATTAGTACGAGATTATTTATTACAATAATTACAATTATTAACATTAAATATTTAGAAAATAGAAGAAAAATTAGTTTTTTCAATTATTTTAATTTGATATATTATATTTTTGTACCAATAACTAATTTCATATTATGTAAAACTATTTTTATCACAGGCAAGTAAGCACGATTTTAAAAGCAAAGTTATACATAGACAATGACAGCTGCATTAAAAAAAACCTTCCCGCTTTTCGCTAGCAGTTGAAAGTCCTGCCGCGAACTCCGACATTGAGTTTCGATCATTTGTCTCTGTCACTTGAATAAAATTATTAGTAGAGTAACAGAGACGGGTGCTCGACTTTTGCGAATTTCGAAGTTCGTGGACGGCCCTCAGTTCAGTATAGCGCTCGGTTTGATTTGAGTCGATTTGCATTAAAGTTTCTGCAGTGCCTAAAATCCATCTAAAATATGAGTTTTTCATCATTAATTTCTAATGTTCTGCCTGCTCTTCTTGGGAGTGCAGGTAGGGATGAGCTATCAATGTTATATTAGTTATACAAATATACAAACTATGTGTTTATTGGTGACAACTGCAAACTGGAATACGTGTGTGGCGCTCAGCAATATAGGATATTTTATGAGTTCTGTGTATGCTATGCCTCTTAGCCGTAGAAAAAGTATAGTATGCAACGTTGTATTACTAGTTCAAAAAATGCTCGCGACGTCTTAAATTGCGATACTCGCCCTTCGGGCTCGTATCGCAACTCACGCCGCTCGCACTTTTTGACCCTTATAATACCACTATTGCATAAAATACTATTATTTATTGCACCTAATATCGTTGATCTCTTCAGTATAATTGATCCAGGCCTACCTGCATTATGATGTACATTATTATGGTGTCATGAATCATAAGATTCATACAGATAATCCACTATATCGTATGGTCCAAATAGATTGATCTGTCTACAACTTCTTGCTCATTCTTTCTAGATGAAAACTGAATGAATAGGAAAGGAACAATTTATTCCTACATGGGAACAGCTATTTTGTTCTGGGAATTGCATATCTCTAGAGTGGAACGGTTAGGGTAACAGAGAACAGTTTCAGTTTCTAGTTGCAAAGACATTTCACCAGAACAATTCGCAAATTAACTAAAACGTTGCACGGATTAGAGTTTCCCTTAGATCTTGCCGACAGGAGCGCTTGTAACTAAACTCTCTGAAGCACTAGATGTAAACATAAACATAGTTAATAGAATAAAGTTCTACACAGAATGAAATCTGAGAGGCATCAGATAAACAACAAGAGCTTAATAAAGCTGCAGATTTTCCTTTACAATTTTTAATATATTTGAAGGACAACGGGAATCGATCGCATAAACTACATAAAACATTATCCTGACGTTTCGGGCATGACGTTACACCCAACGAAATATCAAACTTGATATGTATAATAATTATAGCAATAGTGAACAAGCCAATTTGACAGGACTTGACACGCCACGGATGTCAATAGCGTTCTGTAGCCAAAATGGCATAAACGGAATCCTTATATGCCATGTCCATCTGTCCGTCTGTCCGCAGCTTAGTTCAGTGGCCGTTAATACTAGAAATCTGCAATTTGGTACAGGTATACAAATTAATCATGCCAACAAAGTGGTATAGTATAAACTTTTAATCTCCTCTAACTTTTGATCCGTAGGTCTAAAACATATGAAAAAAATCATGAATAGTATTATAGTACGTTATAGAATTCTTTAAAATAAAATTATTTTGAACATAATCGGCCCAGCCGTTTTTGAATAACTACGGAACCCTACACTGAGTATGAGTATGGCCCGACATGCTCTTGGCCGGTTTTTTTAAACCGTATTGACCTTTGGGTATTCGTTTGATTCTGTACTACATTTAACTTACGGAATGTCGTGTCAGGTTTTGTTGTCCTAAACTATTAAAAAAATACTGGGCTTCTAAATGATAAAATTGATTATCTTAATGTTCCCCATTCATTTAGAATAAATTATAAAATAGGCGGGTAATAAATTAATTAAAACATTTAAAAACACGACTGCCGCTTACAAACGTTCTTAAAAGTAAAAAATAATTCCTTTTTCAGGTTTATTCTTGTGAGCGTATCTACATATAAGCGCTTGTCTTATTACTTACGATATTTTGTTTCGATTGCAGTCGGGGAACCTTTCATTACGGAAAATATAAACATTATGAAGGTTCCCCGACTGCAATCGAAACAAAATATCGTAAGTAATAAGACAACCGCTTATATGTAGATACGCTCACAAGAATAAACCTGAAAAAGGAATTATTTTTTACTTTTAAGAACGTTTGTAAGCGGCAGTCGTGTTTTTAAATGTTTTAATTAATTTATTTATTTGAAACCTTTTAGTTTATTCGAAGATACTTTAAATTTCGATAACATTTGGAAGGCTGACCCTGCGGAGGGCCGAAGTTCGCTCCGGAGGCCCGAAGAGTTCCCATCCCAGGTATTTTGACCGAAGCCGCACGTACGGAACGTTAGCGAAACCAATGTAAATTTATGTTAAGCAAGTCCGAACTTCCGAAGAGTGAGCTTTAGGATGGGAGGCCGAAAGCAGAGCTCGCGGAGGCCCGGGCTATTACTTCGAAGGCCCAAGCCTGTCACTCGCACGTAATTTAGAGCAAGGCTAAAGGCAGAGCTGTGAGAAAATTGAGCTACCATGCTTCTTCAACTACCCCAACATCTAAATAAGCCGACATCCACGTTGGACCGAAGGCCCGACGGGTGAGACCACACGATATAACCGGCCTTTTGACCGCCAGACGAACGAATATGCTGAGCTCCAGACGCCACGCGTACGTGATTATTTAAACGAAATTTAACTTTACGGTGTCCCGCGTAAGTTTCTATTGCATTGGCATAGTTGTCGGCCAGTGGCGGTAAAAGGGTCAACTGTCTTAGGCCCGACAGTTCGCTACAAACTCTAACGAAGACCGAAAGCTGAGCTCCGTGTTGAGTCAACGGCCGAAAGCCGAGCCGCCAGAGCCCAGCGTTACCACGATGGGCGGTGAAATAGGGTAACAAAAAAAATAATCGAAGTATTGAAGTAGTATTTGACAACCTGCGAAGACCGTAGTAGGCCCTGCTCCGCGTAAGGCTGAAGGTCCAAATCGTCCCTAAGAGGGGCATTGGTTCGCGAAGCTGTAGACCGCACTCCGCGTAGGACTGATAGCCCGAAGTGTCCTCCAGAGGGGCGCCGGCTTACGAGGCCGAAGACCGAGCTACCAGAGCCCAGCGCTCCTTCGCTATACAATGTAAAAAGTGTAGCTTTAAAACGAATCTCAGGGCCGCAGACCCAACAATTCGTGTCGAGAGAAAATGCGAAGACTGAACGTCTGTGAATGGCTGAAGGGCTGTAGGCGAAAAAGGGCCTTAAATACAATTTATTTTTTAACACATTTCAAATTTTAATTTTGATGCAATTTTGTTTGACCACAATTGCTGTTATTATTGTATTGTTAGGTACATTCGCCTGATATTCAAATCATATCTAGAAATCCTCGATATTAGTTAGGTACGTACATGGCATTAGCACATGATTAGTGCGACAGTATATCGCTCAGGCGCGGATCCAGGGAGGGGGGCAATGGGGGCACTTGCTTTTGTATGCTTAAGTGCAGTTTTATGTATAAAATACTATCATGTCATAGGGCAGTGCCCCCCCCTCAACGAAGTTCTGGATCCGCGCCTGATATCGCTGCAAAATAGACTATCCATCCCTCTTTTATTCATAATATATAGTTAGTAAAAGATGGAAAATCTATCTCGCGGCGACAAACTGACGTACCTAGCTGCCAATCATGTACTAAGCATACATATGTGGTTAAATATCTCGTATCTCGCAAACTATTTACGTAGGTAAATGTTATTTCCATTCTAATTAAATATTGTGTTATAGCTATTTTCCGCAACTCGACATCTAACGTGCCTATTTTGCGTGGTCCCTACGCTGGCCCAATACTTGTTGGGAACTCACAAACCGGCTACCTCACGATGTTTTCCTTCACCGTAAAGCACTTATGATGATGTACATACATAAGTTTTTCGAAAAACTCATCGGCACAAGCTGGGGATTGAACCCAGAACCGCTGCGTAGCAGCCGTGCGTTTTACCACTCGACCACAAACACTTATATAATGTATCTGTTTCATACACACTAAGCCCCGTGTCAGCGGTGACAGTTCTGTCACGGCTTAGAATTCAAAGAAAAATTTCAATACCGCGATGTAGAACATTTCGAGTTTTCTCTTCATACATATATTTAAACATATAACATGTATCTGTATTTACAATCTGCATGTAAAATGCTTTAATTTGATACCCAAATCATAGCGTTTGGATCACATACTATTCTTTGTGATTTGATTGCATTTTAATGAATCTCGCTCTTCTTGAATAAGTTACACATATATAAGTTATGTACATATTTGTAATCGTTGTTTGAAGCTCTTCATTTTGATACCAAACTTGATAGGTTTCTTTCATATTTTTTTTTTTTGGTTAGATAATATTGAATTTCTAGGCCGCCATATTATTTTTAACGTGACGTCACATATCCTATGTTACCCGCGACGTCACGAGGATTCTAATGATACCTTACACTACTAAAAACGGTTAAGTGGTAGCGAAGATCTGCGCGTTTAAAGAAAATATGAAACATACATAGGGGCTGAACACATATACTCTCCTTTTGGCAGTCGTGTAAAAATAAATGAACAATGCCTATTGAGGGAACTCCTTAAATCTTTGTAGTATAGGTACCTAATTATAATAATAATTTTGAACTACACATTAAGAATTTTATTTTGGTATTTAACTTACGACACGTACATTATTTCCTCTTTGGTGGGTTGTGTTATTTCTTAACGAGGTTGCCACATGGATTTTCTCAAGTCATTTAGGTACCTATTATCATCGAATCCGACAATTTTTATATACCTACCTACATATATTTTTTGTTAAGCCTTTTTGATTTAAATTGTAAATAAAAAAACTTCAAAAAGTAGGTATGTTACTTTTGTTGTTACTATTCAAGACTAAAATAATCCATGCTGATATTGTATTAATTTGAAACACCATCAATAATACTTTATGAAACCAAAAATACTCTCATTGCAGTAGGTAGAACCATTAAGTCTAAGTGCACTTCCTAACTCAGGCAGGTGCTTGAAAGAAATCTTGTTGTTAATTAAGAAATAACAGTCAAACTTGCACAAACAAGCTTTGTTCAGGCTAATGCGCGCTCAAACACTAATTACTTAATGCCTGTAAAAGTCTGAAAATTCACAAAGGATGTCAGTACCCGCTCTAGTCTAGAACAACTTAAATGCCTTTAAAGTTTAACGTGTGTATGTTCTTTGAGTTCGAACAATAGAAAAGCTCGCTTTAACTTATTTAAATATTCTGTTAGAAAGCGTCCGACTTAAGCACATTAAGAGGCGATCAAGTTTAAGATGTATTCTTTCTAAAAATATAATTTTCTCAAAAGTGCCAACATGTTTCTTTCCGTGTTTTATAGCTGCACTACGCTATAGTCATTTTTTACTACTTTTTTTAAGCTTTTTTATGTTTATTTGACCGACTACTCCGAAAAATCCTCATCATTAAGTACCTATCACTTTTTTTTGCTTTTACGAAGGCTCAAAGTCTAGGGCGGTCTTTAGAATACGAACATTCCTTGGGATATGTTTTGTTTTTTTTTATTTACGTACATTAATGCTATTTTGATGCGTTCTTAGCGTAAAATTTTGAATTTGGATTTTTTTTATCCTACTTGTATCAAAGTGAGGACGCAATTTGTTTTGTCAGTAAATGCTTTATTTGTAGTCATACTTTTACAAAAATAAACTAGTTAAAAAACCCAACAGTTTTTTTTATTAATAAATTTCTTCATTCCCGAATTTCTCAAAAAAAAATAATTCAAAAATTCATAACACGAAAACTACAAAAAATCGGCTAACATACATAAGGTATATTCTGATAGGTCATGACGTGAGGAATCTAAAAAAAATTTTTTGACCTCAAGGTTTGGACCATCCTGTATTATTTTTCTACAAAAATACATTGGATAGTTCTCAAAAACCACTAACAACAAGTATGTACAAATCGTTTTGCATTATCGTACAATCCATTATCACAAAAAATACCTAACTTGCAGCCAAACTACCAAGAAAACCCCCGTCACAAACACATGCTTCCAGTCCCGTGTTCTCTGATTTACAAACTCAGATAATGGGCTTAAAAAGATCTCCAGTGGCCTTAGTTGTGTACGACCACTGGCCTTAATGTAATACATGTTTTGGTCGCTTTTATTCCTTTATCCTTCGGGTCGCCTACTAATGCCGCTTTTCATTTGGACTAACGAACGTATGATTCAAAGAAAATGTGACTTAATAGAAAGACGAGCGGGAATATAATCCCGAGGTTTTGTTTCAGTGCATTAATGGCTTAGCCCAGATAAAGAACGGTAGCATAATGTAATGCACTTTTTATTGTATTTGGAACGAGAGTGGCTTTTTAAGTGCGACATAAGTAGCAACAGAGAATGTAAAGAAAATTCATTGAAATGTACAATATGTACATAATAAGTCGCATCGTTTCATACGTCTTTTCTGGACATCTTTATATCGTAGAAACTGGCCGCCTAGTTTCCGCTTGCCCGTTTGAAGTTCAGAAAATAAAAAGCGTTTAGCCATCCTTTCGTCAGACATTCTGGTCTGGGTGCTTAGCCAAGTTGCCAATCGCTAACGCTTAATCGTCAATCGTAAGCAAAAGGCAGCTAACTGTCTTTGTCGCACTAATATGAAAGAGTGACAGAAAGGGAAAACTACGATATGATACCAAGCGTTAGCGATTGGTAAAGCATCCAGGTGCCCACCGAAGCTGTGGACGGCGTCCTCACGTGTAGTGAATGTTTGCGCACGTTCGCAAATAAAATTGGCTATTGCAGTCATTTAAGGGCACATGAAATGGCACTCCATCGAGCCCTTAATTAATTAATTTGTCAAGTTGCAGTCGCTGTAGCCTCAATCGGCTTGGAGAGATATACATATATCTGTACATATATGACTACTATTATTACTTATTTGAGAAAAAATAATAGTTTAAGTACTGATTTTTCAATCCCCAGGTAACAGTAACTGTCAAATAAATGTTAGCTCTATCCTTTTTTGACTGATGACCAGCGATAAGGATGGTAATACTTTTAACTGACGGATACTTTTAACTGAGGATTGAAAATTCAGCCCTAAATGAAATAAAAAGTTAATTTCAAAATCCAAAGCGAATGATATCCTCCTAAGTCCCAACGAACCTCTCATGTATATATTGAGAAAATGTGATAGAAAGTCACGAAATTCCCGAAAATGATGTGATTATTAAGACGTAGCTTACAGTCGAAATATGAAAAGTCTGGTACTAACGTCTGTACCAGGAGAACTTGCTCAGATTTGGACGTAGTTCTGCATGGGTACGGGAACCTACCCACACATGACTAACTCCAGGGATCTGGGTGCTTAGTTAAGTTGCCAATCGCCAATAATGTACGAAAGGCAACTAACTCTCTGTCGCACTAATAAATAAATAAATATCTTCGGACATCAGACACAAAACGACCTAGTCCCACGGTAAGCTCAATTAAGGCTTGTGATGTGGGTACCAGGCGACGATATATGTATAATAGATAGATACATATAGATACTTAAATACATAGACAGCCATGACCAAGGAACAAATATTTGTGATAAATAAATACCTACACAAATAATGCCCTCGCCAGGATTCGAACCCAGAACCTCCAGCTTCGTAGGCAGGGTCACTACCAACTATAGTTGGTAGTGACCCTGCCTAATAATGCCTAATTCCTTAATCGTTACAATACCTTTAATAAACGATTTAAGTCGCCATGCAAACCTTTATTTAACGTTTATCTCACCAATAAGTCGTATAATTTGCGCCACTTTTGCCTTTTATAACAGTTTACCTTACGTTTATATGACCAACCAAATTAGACTAGAAGTTATATGCAAAACGTTGTCTCAACTTCTATATGACTATATTTTGCTAGTTGGGTAGGCTACGGAGGCTGACAATATCAAACAATGACGGAAAACTACGGCTACTGAGCGTTAGCGATTGGCAACTTGGCTAAGCACCCTGATGTTGACGGTACTTAACTTTAAGGAAATAGATACACGTAATCGCTACAGGCACTTTTATTTCAGCGAAACGAGCACTTTATGCACAAAGTTAAACACCAAGAAATATGATAAACTATAGATATTCATGGTGCCTTACAATCGCTTTTATGTTATGACGAAAGTTTTAAAATCTCGCCGGAGCTGAAAGGACGGCAGACAATTTTGCAGACGATTAGTTTTATACTTGAAACTTTCGAACTATTCCCACTAAGTCTTTCAACTTTGATTTTGTATGCGCCGTAAAGCGATATGGTGCGTTGTGAGTTCCGTAGCGAGATAATTGATAATACTCGTATTATGCACTTTATAGATATTTAAATGCTTTCAATATGAAGTTTTCATAAATCCAAGGGTGTCCACACAAGTTGCGTCCTAATTTGGGACGCAACTTGTGTGGACACCCTTGCGCCGTCCCACCTCAATGCATCGTCTTTGAGAGCAGGCAGTGCCGCCACTAATGCCGAAGTCGCAAAACGCCGAAAATACGCATGTTTAGGTGACGCATACGTATTTTCGGCTTTTGCCGTTGAGACTCTAGGTCCTTGGGGACCAGAGGCACTAAAACTTTTTACAAAACTGAGGTCGTTGCTCATCCGTTCCACCGGCGACCCTAGGGCTGGCTCGTTCCTCGCTCAACGTATAGGCATTGCCATTCAGCGAGGTAACGCAGCCAGCCTTATGGGCACCTTACCAAATGGGAGTGGCATTGGGGATATCTGTAAATATAGTTCAGACCTTTAGTTTCAGGTAGTTTTATAAGATTTATTGTAGTTTTTTATTTTATTTAGTTTTTTTTTTTTTGCAATTAGATGTAATTTTATATTATTGTTTAAGTTTTGTATAGCTATGTAAAAATTATTTAACTTTGTGCATAATAAATACTACAAGTAAATCCCCACGACTTTAATATAATTATTACCTATCAAGTTTTATTGTTTAAACTTAAAGTGAATGCAACGGAAGCAACACCACGGGAAAATACATTTTATAAGTAGACGTTTTGGTACACATTGTAATGACTGTAATTTAAAATATATTCTACGGAATCCTGATAAACAGTAAGTAGTTGCATTGCTGAAGAGTTGGCTTCATTAAGCCCGAGTCATTGATTTGAATTGAAGTTTCCAACAATGGTGCGGAAGACAAAGAAAAGGTAATTAAAAGGTGGAACCATTGTGTACCCGTCTTCGTTTTTGAAAATATCAAAAATTGAGGATTATGATTTAGCTATCAAGTAGACTGTTATTGTAAAAAAGTTTTGTGCCAAGGCACAAATTATGTAAGTCCAATGTGGATTCGTTTTTTTTATACAGTAGATTTCCCATATCAGATGACCCCCCTTTATTATGACCATGTTCATCATCATCAGCCTATGATAGTCCACTGCTGGACGTAGGCTTCGCCTATTAACTATGCGTATACACGCATTAGGAGGTAAATGCCCATAATCGCCACGCTGGGCAAGCGGATTGGCGATCGCAGTAATGTGTCCACTATGATGACGCTGCTGCCCATCATCAATCTTTTATCAAAAATAATGGTCAGTGACACTTCAATCCCTTAGTCGACTCTTACAACACCCGCAGGAGGAGTTGGGCTACTTAAATTGTGCGAACATGCATGTCGTCCATGTTTGTAACGAAAAGGCTTATTAACACCAGAAATGCATATTCGCATAGTTCAAGTAGCATCATTTAGCATAAAACCAGGGTGACAGGTGATCGTAACCATGGCAATAACAGACAAAAGTAGATTCACCCAAGTATGACTTCCTCCTACTTAAAGACGGCATTATGCAACAGTGCCAAAATATCTGAAATTCTGAACATGAAAATATACAAATATGGTCAATACTCAAACGGACCTATAATATAATTATGATTAGAGTCCAAGCTCTAGAGCTTAGAGAAAATAATAAATATTGTCTAGAGTTTTGAGTGTGACATATCTAATAAATAACACATTTATTTTTTCAAATATATGTATTATTTACACCACATAAAGTGTAATGCATAAATTGCCTTTGAATCACAATAATAAAAAGCAAGAATTGGTTTCGTGTAATGGAAGTAGTTCTTAGAAAACATCAGAACCTTCAAGGTTCAGAGCAAGGTCAGCAATGTGCATGTATCACTGGAGGTGCAAAAGTTTAAATTATTGTTTTCCATATTTAATTTAAATAATTGCTTTTTTATGTGACGAAGGTAGACAACTGAGCACTCAGCCTACCTGACGGAAAGCAGGAACTGAGGCCCATTGACATAGCGATCAGAAAATCGCGTATGCGCGGTAGGCAGCGCCTGAGGACTTAGATGGATTGCTTCTATCTATGCCAGTAATTACACCGGCTATCTTACCCCCAAACCAAAACACAGTAGTTCAAACACTGCTATTTAGCGGCAGGTTAACAGGTAAGACGGTGGTAGCTATCCGGGCGGACCCTGCACGAGGTCCTACCACCAGCAAACTATGCTGATGATAATACCGACTAATTATTTTTATAAAAATTATAATTATATAAAAAAACAGTTTTAGTAGGTATTGATCTAATTCCAGTCACGCATTTAGAAAGTGTTGCAATGAACTTGTCACTTCGGTATAGAATACTCATATAGGTGACTACGCATGTTTGATAAAAGATCAACCTACGTCATTGAAGCTCCAATGTTCACATTCATTGCATGGTCAGCCTTCGTAGTCTAGTTGGTAGTGACACTACACACAAAACTGGAGGATCTGGGTTCAAATTCCGGCGCGGGCATTTTTTGTGTATTTATTTATCACAATTATTTGTTCCTTGTTCGTGTCTGTCTATGTATTTAAGTAACTGTATGTATATATCTCTATTATATTTTACCGTTGCTTGGTGTCCACATCACAAGCTTGATTAATTGAGCTTACCGTGGAACTAGGTCGATTCTTGTAAGATGCCCCAAGATATTTATAAATTTTATAATATAAATAATAGTAATTTATATTACAATTTGATGACGTTGCACAAATACACGGCCTTAATTTTCCATATTGTCAGTATTGTCACATCTGAACGGATATAACATATTCGATTTTTAACGAGTCAGCCGTTGAAATAATGGCACTCGATCGGAAATTACAATGTCAACGTCCATCCCATTCGAAACACAAAAGTACGAACATGGAATTAGTGGATACTGGCAATAAATGCATTTATGTACCTACCTATTTTCTCTCTATAAATGTGTTTCTCAAAAAGGAACATGAAGACATTTCAATTTCTATTTCCATATAATTTAAATATAGTAAAATTGTTATATATTGATTTAAACTTTCACGATTATCACTCATATTTTACAGACAGTCTGCCTGCGACCACGGGTGTAACGTCATGCCCGAAACGTCAGGATATAATTAAACGTAAGTTTACGCGATTAAGACCCGTTTGTCTGTAAAATTGTTATAGTTACTGAATCGTTGTCAAAAGCAGGTATATTCCTTGACAATGCTTTAACCCTAGGGATATGGCAATATATTTACCACCTTATTTTGAAACTATAAACACTGCTGATAGATAAGGAGCCATACCATGAGTTGGAAAGTAAAGGATACATTAGGTTTTACTTGATGTGTAATGCATTCTGTCGCGCTCGCACTGACATATTGGAGGGAGTGCGATTGCTTGCTTTACGTATCGAGTAAAATCTAACGTTACCGATACTTGCAAATTCATGTTACGGCTACAGATATAAAATATATTCTTTATCTACAGGCATATCATAATTTCCCTGTTATGTATTCAGAAGCGGTAATGTAATGACCTATATTAAGAGACCGGTGTCTGTGGCTGTATCATAATGTTAACATTAAAGTACAGACAGAGTACAGTGCATCATAATGTTGACATTAAAGTATCGTCGTCATGATATTAATTTTAACATTATGAAGTCAACTTCTTTTTGTTGTTTTTTTTTTTTCAATACATATTTATTGTAGGATATCCTTACTCAAATTGAGTGATTTCAACTAATTTGAATTTTTATATTTGGAGGTATACTTAGTGGATTTCAATGAAAATAAAGGTAAATTGTCATTCTAAACTTATGATATGCATGTAGATAAAGTTATGTATGTGACTGTACATAATTAGGCATTAAACACTCGTGTGATCTTATTATGAAACTCGCCTACGGCTCGTTTCATAAAACCACACTCATGTTTAATGCCTCTTATCATGCGCCAGCCACATAAATAACTATTCAGTACAGATGGCACTTTTTTACGCGCTAGTGTGAGAAGTGGTTCATTTTACGTCAGATCGAAATCTTCAGAGGGCCATACCATATGTACTGAAAAAAAAAACGTCATACGATATGTGTACGAAAAAAAGGAAGATCGTAACTCGAGTCGATTTAAAGCACTCCCTTCGGTTGTGCTTTAATTTATCTCCACTCGTTTTGATTTTTGTTTTTTTTCGCACTTGTATCGTAATGTTCTATTATATATCAGACGACAATTTTAAATTAGATTACGAATAACTATTCAGCGTGGGAATGTAGCCTTATACTCGTATCCTTCCGCTAGGGACAGATCTGGGGGACTTACATTAGATACCTACTCGTATTAAAAAAAAATTACGTAATTTTAATAATAGTTCTCTGGTTTTATTTTATTGTCTGCTATTATTTTTACTGTATTTTGTAAGTTGATTCAATGATGATTTCTTAGATAAAAAAAAAAATGAAGTTATGATATATTTCGTAAAATACAATATTTATTTAAACGCCATCACAATTAATTAAAAAATAAAACGTAAAATTGATAGCTTTCAAATTACTTAAAGTAATTCCCTTTTTACCTATTTAGTCCATCTAGATGGTAACAGTGAGAATATCCAGATCCAAACTCATCGCGCGCTATCTCATAAAAATGGTTCCAACTAAAATGCGAATTCTTAAAGAGTTTCCGTCACAAAAGGAGGCGGTGCCTGTAAATATCTGAGCGAACGTTCTATTAAACCAAGGAAATCCTGCAATATTTTACATAAGTCTGTTATTTGTATGCGCCCGTACTCTTTGTTAGGACTTTATTATGCATAGAATTGTAACGGATAGGACGCTTGAAGCGGCTTTAAAATCAAACACACGTAGTAAGTTTTCCCATTCAGCATGAGATTGCATCAATCGTGCGGCAGATGCGCCGTTCGCTCGAATTTTTGTGAGGAAAAATGATCCGATGTCAGGAATATGTTTAGTCCGATTCTATAGCAGGATCCCTTTTAATTGAGTTAAATCATTCTTCAAAAAAACATGAATAACTATCATGGGACAATTTTACACAAATTGATCTAGTCACACGGGAAGCTCAATTTAGGCTTGCGTTGTACAGTCGGGTTCAAAATTGCGTGTACAGTTTATAAATGATTTCATTTAAAAATCGTCCATGCAATTCTGAACACCACTGTACCTACTGAGCGAAGATATAAATTTATATTTAAATACCTACATAGGTACATAGCAAATAACCTAGGCCCAAAAAGCAAAATATTTCTGATAAGTAGACCAGGGCCACTACCGTTTCAACTATGTAAGCCGTCAAATGATGATTAATTATTTGATAAAAGGGATACTATATAATTATATTGTTTAGGCGGAAGAAAAGGCACTCAAGATCTGTCTTGTCCACCTGAATTCTAACGAAAGTTTCAGTTGTGTAGCAGGTAATATAATAAGAGAAATAAATACTCTCAAACATGCAATGAAATGTTGTCATTATGTTCTTCATAATAGGCTTTAAAGTATTACGTTGCAGGCGAATGACCTCGAGATAATAGTAAAGGATTTTCATACAAATTTACAGTGGCGTAATGTACTATTTTAGTACCTACCTATCTATTAAGTAGCGACCGTTAACAAAAAAATGGGAAAGTCATATTTCTCAAATCAGCATGAAAAAAGATTTCATTGTTATTGTTATTTTTGTACATTTATTAATCATTGTTATTTATCTTCATTATAAATATTGCTAGCTATTATGTAGGCATGTAATAAAGGGTAGGTAATAAAACCCCTCGAAAACAGCTCGAAATCGGTGGCAAGCGGAGCGTGTCGACAACAGAGCCATAACTCAGTGCGCGCCCTCTATATGTCACTTCGACAACTATTGACAGCATGTTCGCGGGCGCAAAATTGTAGCATTTGTATTGTACTCTGTGATTCAGTTAACACATTCCTGTTGCCTACTTTAAAACGTCATAAAAAAAGACAGGGAACACATCGAGTAAGAGAGCCATTATAGGGACTATTAGGGACTAGTTCGCTTTTCTACTTACATGTTTCAGAATGTGTTCTAAGTATTAATCTAATCTATATTATTATTTACAAAAAAAATGCATAATGAAATATCTGGAAACGTTTTCTTTTTATGAAAAGTATAACACATCTCTCGACTGGAGAAACCTAAATTAATGCGCCCATTAAAGCTAGTGCGAATTAACTATTTTGCAATGTACATTAATAAAATGTATTTGTCAATAGGGATAGATACTTGTAAATTGGGTAATGTAATGTAATCTGTAGTTTCATCAGCTAAACGTTGCGCGCCTGTGTGCTTAAACACTGGACCGAACTAACTCATTACAAGTTGAAACAGAAACGCATTCGCAACATTTTCGTGAATACTCGTGATATGCGGAAACAATGACAGTGCTCGCTGCGGCTAAAATGTACACTTTTCGCATTTGACAGGAGTTGTCAAAGGTAACTTTGATAGTTTTTAACATAAAAATAGAAAAATATGGCTGTCGTGGAAAAGAGAACAATAGTTATTTATTATACAAGGGGGCAAAGCTGTGTAGTTCAAAACTGGAATCTTGAGCATTGCGAAGGTCTCAAGGCACGAGAGTTGAACAAGCTTTGCCGCCAAGTGTAATACAACTTTTTTCCCCTCACTATTGCGAGGAAATATGATTATAAATCTCATCTAAATGTAAATTAACTTAATTTAGAAACCATTTAAAACGCAATGTCGAAACGTATCGTAGAGTTACACCTGGTACTTAAATATAGCTATATGGCTTACAAAGTCACAAATGAGAATTGACCAATTTAACATGTGAGCACCAATTTCGCAAGTTTACTACGGTCATTCAGATCCACTTATACTAGGCAGTTGTGGGCCATAGGAATTAGAGCATGGTCAAATTACTTTACTCGCAATCACATGTGAATAAGATGCGTTTTTACCCGCTCGTATTAAAGGACAAACGAGCGTTTGAGCTATTGAGGGGAAAAGAAATAAGTGGATCATTGCCGTAAGAAGAAAAAAGTTAGTCACCGAACTTTAAGAAGTACTTTAAACAGGACTAATTTGTAAATATTTGAAAACTGTATGAAATCAGCCAGTTTGCAGTTGCCTTTGACCGCGATGTATACAAAGTGGGCCATAATACCAAGCTATTTAAAACGTGTTGAATCACAGCTACTTCGCTAATGCGAGTCGGCAGATATCTATTGGATGGGGCAATATTATTGCTGATGGCTCTCTATTGTGAGAGCATTGGTTGTGATTTTAGCAGATGGAGTGAATGCTATTTGATAGGCATCGATGAAAGCAAAATCACTGCATTAGGACGTTGGTTTCAGAAGTTAAGTTTGGGTGAATCAGGAAATGCGCCACAGTTGTTAATGTTTATTGCTGTTTACTAAGTAGTGAAATTTTATATAACTTCATGTAAATAAACATAATAAAAATCTTGGAACATCATCAGCCTATGTTAGTCCACTGCTGGACGTAGGCCTCTCCTATTAAATATGCGTACAGACGCATTAGGAGGTAAATGCCCATAATCGCCACGCTGGGCAAGCGGATTGTCGATCGCAGTAATGTGTCCACTATGATGACGCTGCTGCCCATCATCAATCTTTTATCAAATTAATAATCAATCCCTTAGTCGACTCTCATGACACTCGCAGGAGGAGTTGGGATGGTGACAAATGTATTCTTACTGTCGTCACCACACTGCAGGATGCTTCCCGCTTTCGTCTACCAATCACATCTTGGAACATCTTACAGAAATCTACCTATTCCCACGGTTAGCTTAATTAATTTACCATGATACTTAAAGACATACAGGGTGGAACGGAACGACGGTCCTTCCTGCTATCGACCGATTCTACCAACCATTACGATAAACTTTCAGTCTAGTACCAACATCGAAATATATTTAAAACAATTTAACCCCTCATACAAAGTGAGTGATCAGTCAGGGTTCAATAGTACCTATGGAAAAGTCAATTTTCCATATACGTCTCGATATTGGCTCCACCCTGAAAGTTCATCGTAATGGTTGGCAGACTTGATCGGTAGCGGAAAGGATCGTCGTTCCGTTCCACCCTGTATACAGCTACGACCAAGAAACAAATATTTGTAATAAATAAATACACAAATAATGGCCTTGTCGGGATTCCAACCTCCAACTTCGTAGGCAGAGTCACTATCAACTAGGCAACGGAGGCTGATAAATATAATTTCCTGTAAAACATTAAATTCCTTACAGTGATATCATTACAATAAATGTTATCTGTAAATAATTGTATATTGTGCATAATTTTCATGTGCATCATAGTTCAGTAGACACAAAGTCAATATAGCTTGCAGATAATGTTTTTTAAATAGAAACTTTTGCATGGAAAAACATTTATATTAGCAAACATTGTCGTCGCTTACAAATTGAAAACGTGCCTCCGCGAGGCGCGCTGGTTTGTTTATTAAACTCGTATAAAAGGCCATTGTGTTTGCCCTATTTACAGTTCGCCCTAAAAATTAACTGGGACTTCTAATCGGAGTCCCAAATAGCGATGTTTTGGGTAGATAAAATTGCTTCCTTTAGTTTATTGGCCGAGACCGTGAAAAAATAAGAAATAAGTAATCACTTTTTGTGAAAAAATACACGGCTATGTTTCGAAGTGATGTAAATATAATTTAAAATTAATTAAAATAGGTACTTCATCTGTTTTAAATCTCCCTGAATCTACTGGTGACTTTTACGAGAAATCCATGGCTCGACACTTCACCCTCTACCTGTAGCAATGTACTCGTATAAGTATGTAGGTAATATGTACATAGGTAAGTACCTACCCGTATTTAGTTGCATTTTAGAATTGTCCTGAATAGATTGAGATCGGGAGTGGGCCGATCGAAAGACAACCTCCTGAAGTGGGGAATCGGCCCAGAACAAAGTGACATCCTCTGTGAGTGTGGCGATTTACAAACAACAAAACACATGATGCAGTGCTCCCTGTGTCCAATTACGTACGTGCACTTCGGAAGATCTGGCAAAAGCTACTCCCCGAGGAGTAGAAGTGGCAAGACACTGGCAGAAAATAATTTAGTTAATAATTTATATCATTTGATCCCTTTACACGAAGAAGAAGAAGAAGTTGCATTTTAGGTAGGCCTACCCAAGAAAGTTATACATTTTATATTAGGTTCTGAACACAACCCACCTACGGCTCCACTACCGAGTAATGCTGCAAATAAGTTAACTGACACATGTTAATTGCCTACTAACCCAAATAGTTGCAAACCCGCTTTTATTCCCATGAATCACAGTCGAATTCAGCCTTGGCATGAGTTCTAAAATCAAGCACCTATCTCTGGACACACAAATCAGCGTCGCCACCGTAGTTTGACAAACAAACTAACATGCGGACAACAGCAAACCGCAACAATCGGGCCCTTGTTTACTTAATTTACTACAAACTTGACCTTACTGGCTTTCGCTGCCCTGTGGTCTACAAGTTAAGATCTAGTTCCACTTGTTTTATCGTCGTGATAAGTTGGCATGCCCGAGTTGAATTCACAAGCTACATTTCGATTGCACTTTGAAATGAAAATAGGTAAACAGCTGTTATGATGCATTTTAAAGGATAACCCAGGCCGCGAGAGCGCATGTCTTGAATTGCGCGCACACATGTTATAGTGGAGACAAACCAAAAGGACGAGTCTCATCAATAGTTGAACGAAAGATAAAATGAATGAGTCCAATCAATCGCACAATTAAGATCATTTCATGCTCATTGTTGCTTGTATTAAAGTTTTTATACAACTGTATCCGATTTATCTGCTATTAATTGTGTATTCACGTCTATTGTCTCTCAATATTCCACCACATATTTTTGGTCAGAATAATAATTAATACCACCGCAATCGAAGCGAAAATACGAGACAATTAATTCAAATGTGTCGTGCCTTCGTTCAACCTAAACCAAAACCAACACAAATCAAAAACAATCCATATTTAATGTCAAATGTAACAAACTAATTTTTAAATTTTCAATTCGTACGCCGTTGTTTTGGTGCTTTAGTTCTTTTGGATCTGATGGCGTTTTATAAAGCCTTATATACAGTTTGGCTCTATCGAAGCCAGTTTCCATATATTTTAGAGGTGATTGGGTTTGCGGCTGGTAAATGTGGACGGGACATTACCGTTGCGGTCACCTCCCGCCATATTCATTTTAACGTGTTTGCGGCCTTTCGCTGAATTATCGACACGTGAGATGCTTAATTTCGCAACATTAAATCGACTCTATTATAAAAAAGCCAAATAGAGGGACTACACGTTTTATTTATTTACAATAATAACAACTTGTAAGGCGCCGCGGTAGACCGCGCCAGAGATGGCGTGACGAGCTTGACGCCTTTTACAAGAACTGGTGGAAGATTTCAGGGGATAGGGATACGTGGAAGAATTTGAGGGAGGCCTTTGCCCTGCAGTGGGACAGTACAAAAAATATTTAACGGATTAGTAGTTGTTGTTTTATTAGTGCGTCGTTGCGCCTGCAAAAACCACTATGTGGTGGATTTTTATTATTTAATTCATACCCTTTGTGTGTTGTTATTAATTGATTGCTCATAGTTGCGCTGTGATAATTATTATTAAGATTAAGATTGAGCCATCTGATTATTTCAAGCCTCTAAAAGACGCTTCGATCATCCTGATCAAACACCGCGCTTTTGGATACTATTTACAAATATTCATACTATTTGCACAAAATAATAGGATGATCGTTATCGTAATTTAATTACATATCGTCGGGGATAGTAGGTACAATACCGCGTAACTACTAGGTACTCGTAAATGCATACTGCGTACTATACAAAAATCTACTTTGCAGATTTTTTTACTGCTATATTTTAATACCGATTTCACATTTGTTTGCGGCATATATTAATTTGGCAATATTTAATGTTTTTGTGAAAGTCAAATCCCATCAAAAACATTACATGTAAAAAGGTGCAAGTCTCGCAGCATAGCAGTTGTTACACCACAAAAAAGTTATGAGATCAATTGTTTAACCAAGTCAATAATTTAGTAGTTACTACAAGGGGGTATCCATAAAACTCGATTTCTACTAACTTGCCTAACTTGAAACTGCATGTAGAAATACTCATTTTATTATAGGTATCAATAAAGAGTAAGCCAAATTAGCTTGAGATTACCAAGCGAATTAAGTTTAATGATCCACCACTACCTATCCATGGGAACATTTGTCTAGCAGCTTTGTCATAAATTGTTACCTTATAACAATTACTTAATTAACAACATCTTATAGTAACTGTATTAATATAAGATATCTGTATTTTTTTAATATAAAGAATGACTTGGCCATCGACCACATCTTACTGAATGTCTTTAGGGCATTGCTAAATTAGGGTTGTTTTAAGCAGTTGATTTTATTACTTACCTATGTACCGAGTGTTTTTGAGGTCGTGAAGCAAAATAATGGACATAATACGGAATTAAATCTGAGAGTGAGAGAAAGAGTGTTTTTCAAGAAATAGAAAATTTCGTTTGTTATAACATGGTCACCAGATTTCCTGTACACCGTTTGACAAAGGCATAATAGGATGACTATTTATATACTCTGACAACCAAATTATGTCAGTAGAAAAGCGTGCGAAATTCAAAATTAGTATGAAGAATAGTAGGAAGGGCGGACAGGCCAGTAGATTTTTTTTATTTCACGCCTTTTGAGTAAGTATATACATAAATGATTTAAGTAGTTTTAAGATAATATATTGATCAGAGTCTACCCTACATAATGGTGATAGGCTTCAGAGTCACGAAAAGTAGTTTTTGATCACGACCCAACCCAAATCATCCCTGTGCGATGGCCAAGTCATTCTTTATATAAAAAAAATACAGATATCTTATATTAATACAGTTACTATAAATGTTCCCATGGTGGATCATCAAACTTAATTCGCTTGGTAATCTCAAGCTAATTTGGCTTACTCTTTATTGATACCTATAATAAAATGAGTATTTCTACATGCAGTTTCAAGTTAGGCAAGTTAGTAGAAATCGAGTTTTATGGATACCCCCTTGTAGTAACTACTAAATTATTGACTTGGTTAAACAATTGATCTCATAACTTTTTTGTGGTGTAACAACTGCTATGCTGCGAGACTTGCACCTTTTTACATGTAATGTTTTTGATGGGATCTCATCTCTTTTTGTAGGTATTCTTCTTTTTTACACGACTGCCAAAAGGAGAGTATATGTGTTCAGCCCCTATGTATGTTTCATATTTTCTTTAAACGCGCAGATCTTCGCGACCGCTAAACCGTTTTTATTGGTGTAAGGTATCATTAGAATCCTCATGACGTCGCGGGTAACATAGGATATGTGACGTTACGTTAAAAACAATACGGCGGCCTAAACATTCAATATTATCTAACCAAAAAAAATAAATATGAAAGAAATCTATCGAGTTTGGTATCAAAATGAAGAGGTTTAAACAACGATTACGAATATGTATATAACTTATTATGTTCGTTACTTATTCTAGAAAAGCCAGTTTCATTAAAATACAATTAAAGCGCAAAGAATAATATGTCATCTAAATGATATGATTTGGGTATCAAATTAAAGCATTTTGTATGCCGATTGCAAATATATATACAAGTTATATGTTTAAGTATATGTTTGAAGAGATAACTCGAAATGTTCTACATCGCACTATTGAAGTTTTTCTTCAATGCCTAAGCCGTGACAGGACTGTCATCCTTGACACATCTTCTTGAACGCTAAGAAGTGTGTATGAAACAGATAGATTGTATGTACGCGCTTGTGGTCAAGGGGTTAATTGCACGGCTGCTACGCAGCGGTCGTGGGTTCAATCCTCGGCTCGTAACCGATGAGTTTTTAAAATAAAACTTCTATACGATATATCGTTTGATATACAGTACCGATCAAAAGTTTAAGTTCACTCCATGATTTTGATACAAAATAGATTTTCGGGCGATATTTTTTTTTCAGTGTTAACAGTAAAATTTCAAGAGCTAGTTAATATTAATTTCCCATAGAATCTGAACAATTTTATACATTGGATCCGATAATAATTCATAAGCAAGTGAAGTTGTCAAATTTTGATGATGACATGACTACCAAAAGCTGCCACAGCTGCCTCAGTTGTCTGAACTGTTCGAAAGTAACGGTTAATTAATAAGAAATAGCTCAATAATCAGTCATAATTATATTGGTATAGAATTGAATTGAGTTGGAAACAAGTGTCGACTTAAATGCTGGAAAAATGATAACCCAAACAGTCGATTTCGTATCAAAATCGTGGTGTGAAGTGAACTTAACATTTTAGTCCAGTGCTTTACGGTGAAGGAAAACATCCTGAGGGAACTTGCATACATCTGCGAAGAAATTCAAGGATGTATGAGAAGTTCCCAACAAGTATTAGGCCAGCGTTGCCGAGAATGGCCAGAATACAATATCAAAAAATATGGTTCGCATATCAGAGGAATGTCCCTAAAATACAATCACAATAGCAATTGAGGCCAAACAAAATTGCTTTACGTGTTGTAACATGCGCATAAAATTTAAAACTTGAAATACCTTAACAATATGATATCTTAATAATTAATATGTATCTTGAAATATATTAATAATATGTACCTATGTAGTTTGCGAGATAAGAGACATTTAATATGGGCCAGTTTTTTTCATCCAAAATATGAGCCTACAATTTTTGTTAAATGTCAAATTAGTAATTAAGCAAACGATAGGTACAACAACGTCACTAGGAAACGAGTATAGTCAGACATACGGTGCTGGAGAGGTACACTAAATCAAGGTTGTGAACGTTCTGCCGCTGGCTTTTGGTCAGATCAGGGTCGGATTTGGCCTTAACATTTGCGCAGGGGAGTTGGTATGAATGAAGGCAGGTTGACCTGGAACCTTGAGTCTTACGCAGCTTGCAGGCAAGCGCGCTGGGTGGCCGCACTCCGCATTTTCTCAAAAAGATTTTTGGGCTTCGTTTTAATGCTACACTTTTCCATTGTATAGCGAAGGAGCGCTGGGCTCTGGTAGCTTGGCCTTCGGCCTTGCAAGCCGGCGCGCCTTTAGGGGACACTTCGGGCCTTCGGCCTTACGCGGAGCACGGTTTACAGCCTTCGCAGGTTGTGGAAACAATCGTCGGGTCTACAGATGTAGCGCTCTGAGTCTGTAGTGGTAGCGCTGGGCTCTGACTTCGATTTTTAAGGCAGTTAAGAAGGACGGTTGTATTACCACTTGGGCTCGCTCGTCGGGACTCTGACCATCGGGATTGCGCTTGAAGCACCCCGATAGTTACGCTCCAGGCCTTCGCCCCTTCTTCGGCCTTGCTTTAAATTTCTGCCAAGTGACACTTGGGCCCTCTTAGTCTGTGCCTCTGGCCCCGGTGGTCTGGGCTGGGGGCTCGGCTTTTGGCCTCGCAAACCAGCGCCCCTCTGGCTGCCGCTTTTGGCCGCTGGCCCTACGCGGAGCTCGGCTTTCAGTCCTCGCTGGAGTTCGATGTAAACCGTTGGGCCCTCTAGTTCGATTATTCGATTTCGATAATAGTTAAGAGAGACGGTTGTGAGGACCGTGTGGAGTTGTGGACACGCCCGTTGTGCCTTGGGCCCTACACGGATATCGGTTTATTAAGATGCTGGGGTGCTTGAAGAAGAAGCATGGTAGGTAAATTTTCTCGCAGCTCGGCCTTGGGCCTCGCTTTAAATTTCGACGCGCTTGGGCCCGGTCCGGTGTCGGCCTCCCACCCTGAAGCTCGCCCTGCGGACTCGCTCAAAATAGATTTACATTGGTTCCGGTAATGCTCCATCCCTCATGCGGCGTGCCCTTCGGCTTCGCCCAAAATTAGCGGGATTGGAACTTCTCGGGCCCCCGGAGCCAAGCTTCAGCCCTCTGCGAAATCGGTTTTTGAAATTCCATCCAACTTTAAGGAATCTCCAGATTCACTAAAAGGTTTCAAATAAATAAAATAATTAAAAAATTAAAAAACACGACTGCCGTTTTAAGCGAACTGAAAAGTAACAAATAATTCCTTCTTCAGGTTAATTCTTGTGAGCGTGTCTACATAATAGGCGGTTGTCTTATTACTTACTATATTTTGTTTTGATTGCAGTCGGGGAACCTCCATATATTGATATTTTCCGTAATCAAAGGTTCCCCGACTGCAACCGAAACAAAATATAGTAAGTAATGAGACAAGTGCCTATTATGTAGACACGCTCACAAGAATTAACCTGAAGAAGGAATTATTTGTTACTTTTCAGTTCGCTTAAAACGGCAGTCGTGTTTTTTAATTTTTTAATTATTTTATTTATTTTCTTTTCGGGTACTACTTCTTGTATGTCAGCTACCATTTTTCTCATAGCCCACTCCCTGTCTTTATGGGCTTTTTTCCGGGGCTTTGATGGAACAATTTCTGACAAGTTTGGACGGTATTTGCGTCTTAGTCTATTATATTCTAATATTGCAGATTCCTGCGCTTTAATTTACTAGATGTATACCGTTCAAACTTGTGACCCTGGAAAGTGCTACATACGCTTGCCCACATGTAAACACTCCAGAACCGATATCCATTAGAGCATTGAACACAATTAACAGTAGCTTTATTTTAACTTCAACGCATTACTTCGTTGAAATTACCTACACAACAATGTCCAAATCTCTAGCAAATCAAATCAAGTTCGTAATCCTAATAGTAAGGGTCACGGTCCATACAAAGTTGAGAAAAATTGTGCGCTGCGAGTTACAGTTTTGTAATTTTAACCAGAGCTAGAGGGTCTCAAAATAGCTGTTTTTAGATGTGGAGGGAAAACCAATTCCCCCCCTGAGCGCGGGGGGAGGGGGGTGAATGTGCATGCGGAAGGGTTCCGTTTAATATTTTTTTACTAATTAATAAGGCCTACTATGCATTGTTTGATATCATTTTCGTGTAAAACGGACCTGGAAAATCCATTTTTTATCATAAACATGAGCAATTTCATATAAAAATGTAGATTTTTTGGAGTAAAAGTAAAAAAGTTACCGTTTTCATTTTAATTTAAGCGTCATATAAGTATTAAAAAACAAATTAATCCAATTTAAAAAAATTGTGTTAGATAGCATATTTATTGCAGTTTCTAAAAATATACACATTTTGTAGTCTTTCATACAAAAATTCACTGAAAAAAAAATTACCTGACGCGTACCTCCAACAAAAACCTCCGCGTAATCTCAATAAAGAGACTTTTGTGCCGGCAACTGCTCATAGATTATACATATTTTTGTACTTGCATATTATTATTCATATTACAATTGTAAATATTTATTGATATGAAAGTAAATTGAATATTTTCTGATATTTTTTTAAATAACCTAAGATTATTAAGAATTTTATTTGATCAGATTCTATTTTTAGATTTTATCGATTATTGTTAGTAAGGGTCACGGTCCATACAAAGTTGAGAAAAATTGTGCGCTGCGAGTTACAGTTTTGTAATTTTAACCAGAGCTAGAGGGTCTCAAAATAGCTGTTTTTAGATGTGGAGGGAAAACCAATTCCCCCCCTGAGCGCGGGGGGAGGGGGGTGAATGTGCATGCGGAAGGGTTCCGTTTAATATTTTTTTACTAATTAATAAGGCCTACTATGCATTGTTTGATATCATTTTCGTGTAAAACGGACCTGGAAAATCCATTTTTTATCATAAACATGAGCAATTTCATATAAAAATGTAGATTTTTTGGAGTAAAAGTAAAAAAGTTACCGTTTTCATTTTAATTTAAGCGTCATATAAGTATTAAAAAACAAATTAATCCAATTTAAAAAAATTGTGTTAGATAGCATATTTATTGCAGTTTCTAAAAATATACACATTTTGTAGTCTTTCATACAAAAATTCACTGAAAAAAAAATTACCTGACGCGTACCTCCAACAAAAACCTCCGCGTAATCTCAATAAAGAGACTTTTGTGCCGGCAACTGCTCATAGATTATACATATTTTTGTACTTGCATATTATTATTCATATTACAATTGTAAATATTTATTGATATGAAAGTAAATTGAATATTTTCTGATATTTTTTTAAATAACCTAAGATTATTAAGAATTTTATTTGATCAGATTCTATTTTTAGATTTTATCGATTATTGTATACCGCGAGTATATTATACATCTGGTCTATCTGTTCACATGTATGATATAATATAGTATCTGATCATATGAATCGGAATGGGCAATCATTTTTACAAGTGTCCTTAGGTAATGATCTCATTACCAAAGACGATAAAGGTAATTTTCACTAACCGGGACTAAACAACTAACCCAGTTCACCCAGGTTAAAAGTTTATATCATATGGAATTTGACAATCAATTGTTAAACGTTTACTTCATAAATCATCATCTTATTACCATATCAGCCGAAAGACGTCCACTGCTGAACATAGGCCTCCCCCAAAGATTGCCACAATGACCGGTCCTGCGCCACTCGCATCCAGCGTACTCCTGAGACCTTCACTGTCCACCTTGTGAGGGGCCTACCCACGCTGTGCCTTCCACCTGCGAGGCCGCCGCATTGGCCATCGGTTCTACGTGCAATGTGCCCCGCCCACTGCCACTTTAGTTTAGTGATTCGGAGAGCTATGGAGCTATACTTAGGCTCTGCTGCGGATCGTCTCATTTCTAATACGACCTCGCAGAGAAACTCCCACCATAGCCCTCTCCATTGCCCTGTGGGTGACTTTAAGCTTTCTTATGAGGCCCATTCTAAGCGACAACGTTTCAGTACCGTTTGTCGTCAGTCTTCTAAATCTTTGATCAGTGTGTGTTGCCACACTGATCCAATACTTTTGTCTTCAAGAACTGCGGAATATTGGACGAAAAGATGTGTCGTAGCTTCCCAAACGCTACGACACATCGAATCCGACAACCTAGTCGGATTCGATGATTGACCTCTTACTCAAAGTTGGACCTACCTAACTGGGTAGCTTGTCCTAGGTATATTATAGTCGTCTACACCTTCGAGTTTAGTCTCCGATTGTAACGGGAGTTTTCGTCTTATCCATGCCCATCCTAAGACAAACTCGCTCGAAGGCGCTACTGAGGTCAGCGAGCATCGTACTGAAATCTTCCAAGGTCTCAGCCAAGACTACCGTATCATCAGCGAATCGAAGGTGAGTCAGGTACTCGCTGTTTATGTTGATACTCACCTTTTCCAGTCCAGTCTTAAAGACATCTTCCAGTGCAGCGGTAAACAGATTAGGGGAGATGACACCTCTTTGCCTGACTCCCCGCTGCAGTATAATATGCTTCAAGCTCTGGTCTTGGAGTCGAATTGACATAGTGGCGCTTTCGTACAAACACCTCAACATTTCAAAATAGCGGTAGTCTACTTGGTATCGTTAAAGAGACTGCAGTACGCCCAGAGTTTCAATCAAATCGAAGGCCTTGGGGGTTACCATGACGTACTTATGCGATTCAGTTTAGGTTCTGGGAAAGGGGCAGTGATACACGACTCATATCGCCTTGTCCCTTTCTCTCGACCTAAATTAAACCGCATTAGTACGTTATGGAAACCCCCCTTATCGTAGTCCACAAATGCTAAACGCTGAACAGAGGGGCAGGTTATAACTATTCCTCGGTCATCTGTATAACATTTACGAAACGCCAATTCGGAAACCGGCTTGTTCGGGAGGCTGGAAGTCATCAAGCCTGCGTGCAAGACGATTCGTAATGACTCTTGAAAACATCTTATAAATATGGCTCGGAAGTGAGATGGATCGGTAGTTCTTCAATAAGGCGTTGTCACCTTTTTTCAAGAACAGTACCACCACTCTTTTGTTCCATGCCTAAGGCGTTCTCCCTTCCGGTGTTGAACAACTTCTGAAGGGCCATAATGATTGGTTTACCACCTGGCTTCAGATGCTCAGCTATAATTCCGTCTTCCCCAGACGCCCTGTTGTTTTTGAGCTGTTCAAGAGCCATTCTAATATCACATAGGCTGATGTCTCGGATATCCTCTGTATAGTGCCGGGTCAGTCACTTACTTCATAAGAAATTTATCAATTATCAAATTCCGTGTGAAATAAACGTTTAACCCGGGGTGCTTGGTTAACCCAGGTTGATGCAATTTGCCCTAACAGACATTATGGAGTATTTTGTTTACGCAAAATTGCTAAATTCCTGCAGTAGAAACGAACTACCTGTCAACAATAAGTCAAAGCAACGTCCCTTTTTTATTCGAGGTACGCGACAGGTGCAATTTTTTTACAACTTATTTTTGCATGGAAAGTTCCAAAAAGTATATATTTTTAGAAACTACAATAAATATGCTATCTTGTAGTATTTTTTTTATTTTCATATATTTATTTGGTAATACTTATATAACGCAACAATCAAAATAAAAACGGTGATTATTTTACCTTTATACCAATAATTATTATTTTTTATATGAAAATCCTCATGTTTATTATCAAAAATGAATTCCCCGTGTCTGGTTTATATGAAAATGATGCCAAACAATGAATAGTAGGCCTAAATATAAGACGAAACATTTTAAACATAACCCTTCCGTTTGCACATTCACCCCCCTCCCCCCTCGTTCAGGGGGGGAACTGGTTTTCCCTCCACATCTAAAAATATTTATTTTTACACCCTCTAGCTCTGGTAAAAATTACAAAACTGTAACTCACAGCGCACAATTTTTTCCATTTGGACCTCTACTATAGGTAGGTACTTAATTATTAATTGTTGACTTCCGCATAAAAGCGTTAATGTAAATTTTACAGTGGAAATCCGAATAAGATGTTATTTTAAAATACAGCTTATTATAATATTAAACAATTTTACGGTAACTACGTTTATAATGATGATTTGCGCAGTGGACGTCCTATGACTGATATGGTGATGATGATGACAGGGTGGAATGGAAATAGATTTTGGGTCAGGAGGGCCGCTACCAGATTCCGTGCTGCTGGAGGGCCTTCAGAGATTATCCCTCAATTTGGGATTTATGAAAATTGGGATTAGCATGAAAACTAAAAAAATAACAGAATTTAAAACTTGTAGGTATGGGACCAATAAAAATATTTGGCTAGAAAACCCACAATCCAAAGAACTCTTTGTTCCAACCCGCTTCATTCCGCCATATAAACTTATTTGCAATAACCGCATAATTAATTTTGTATTAGCATGTATTTGTATGGGATTACAAACTTATTTGAGTAGTTTGCATAACTTTAAAATTTGGCAGAAATTTCCAATTTTCAGATTTTTTATGTAATAGGTAGGCTATAAACTACTTATGTTTCAAATTTTGATCTCCTAGGCCATCTAGAAATACCTTAGATTATTGATGATCGGTGAGTCAGTGAGTGACAAAAATAAGGAACTTTGACATGCGGTAATTTTTAAACTACAAGTTATAATTGAAATCAAACAAGACTATTATGTAACTCATGTTATGGCCTACACGTCGCAGAAAATTCAGACTTCTAGCTGTAACCAGCGCGAAATTACAGACGGTTGAAAATGGCCTGAACGGCTTCGAGAAAAGTTTTTTTTTGCTCGACTTGGCGGGGGCACTGCCGTGCCCCCAGATCAAATGATTTATTTAATTACTACACATTTTGATTTCTGTTTTTGTTTTTTCCCCAGTAATACAATATGAATTATTATAACCGGTATTGAAAAAAAACTACTCGGATAGATGGTGCATGCATGTACGTATTGTACGTATTGCTTGCCCTTAGAATATGGTCAAAGGCGCCTAGCTTTGTAAGGGATTGCATAGTTATACCGGTACAGCCATCAGTCTGATGAAAGCTGAGTACGTGGGTTCGATTTCCACCTCGGACGTTGGTATATGACAACCAACATTTATAATTTGGCTATATTTGTTAGATACGTGGTAATAACCAATGTCAGTCACATAGGTAATAACGCGGTATTGCATTATCTCCGACGACATATTATGTACATACAAGTCCACAAGATGTCCACAAGGTACGTTTGAAAACTTTGAAATAATAGAAGGTACTTAGGTACTGTGGTACTAAGATGCCTTGAATAAAGTAAGGACATTTCTCGCTGCAAATATGCCAGTTGTTAAGAATTTCTACGGAATACAAGTCATCATCAGCCTATGATAGTCCACTGCTGGACGTAGGCCTCTCCTATTAACTATGCGTATAGAGACGCATTAGGAGGTAAATGCCCATAATCGCCACGCTGCGCAAGTGGATTGGCGATCGCAGTAATGTGTCCACTATGATGATGCTGCTGCCCATCATCAATACAAGTACTGAGATTTAACGGGCCGGCATAGCTAATATACATGACCGGGGGCCTATTGCATAACCTATTACAACAAAATTAAATGTTACAAGTGGAACTCATATTTTAATTAGAAACGGGTCTTAATCGCGTAAACTTACGTTTTTTTTATGTGACGAAGGTAGACCACTGAGCTCTCAGCCCACCTGATGGAAAGCAGAAACTGAGGCCCTATAGACATAGTGATAAAAAAATCGCCTACGAGCTGCCTACCCTCAGGACTTAGATGGATTGCCTCTATCTATGCCAGTAATTACACCGGCTATCTTACTCCCAAACTGACACACAGCAGTGCAAACACTGCTATTTAGCGGCATGTTAACGGGTAAGACGGTGGTAGCTATCCGGGCGGACCAGCAAAAATTTTATCCTGACAATATGAGTTATAATCGTGAAAGTTTAAATCAATATATAAGCGTAAGTCTCTATTCTATCTTTTACTGCAAAGAGACTTCCGCTTGTTTTACTAATTGTATTTCGTTATGCAATAGGCCCCAAGCTTTATCAAAAGCAGCGATGTTACCAATGCTCGGCGCGGGTGAGCTGTTTTCATACTAAATGACATTTGTATCACGTAACATTTAGTATGAAAATAGCTCACCCCCGCCGAGCATTGGTTGTTACGTATAAAACTGATCGTAATTTCGCCTGAACTGTTCGAACCCTCTAAGCTTCTAAGCTAAAGAGTTATAATTATAACTAGTGGGTAGCAGACAAACTCAATAAAAGCGTCCCTCCCATTGGTCGGTGCGGCGATACCTACGCGGCGCAATTAACTTCCCATCCGCCGCCGCAGGCTACCGACAAATCACTTTTCAGGCGGCCCCAAACTCCGCCACAGCGGAGAAAACGCAGCGGTCATTTCTTGTTTTTTTTTTTTATAAGAAAAACAGATAGGTACATTATACTTTCAATTTTCGCCAAACTGTGATACAGTTTTTTCGCGTTGTGCTCAATCAAAAAATAAACTACGATTCATGAGGTACTCTGCGCAAGCATGCTTAGCCTAGTAGTTTTTTGCAAGGGACTACTATCTTATTATCTTACCTATAATATATCTGAGGTTAGAAAATGCTTATAGATTATAAGAATGCTTCATAATGAAAACAGTTTCGAGGGTAAATCCACAAGACTGAAACGAGAGTTACCAATTCTTTCATATGTTTTAAAATTAATAAATCAACGTTGAGTTTCCGCACGTCTAGCCTAGCCCTTATTTTATCCGAACGATCAATGTAACGCGTGTACTGCTTAGTTGTCAAACGTTGTGAGTGGCTGCGATCTGTCATAGTGAAGTGCAAATTAACGACCCATTTTAAAGTAAGTACATTGCTTCTCAATTAACTTTTCTTAGAAAGTTAATTACTTTTAAAATTAGCGTTTTGAATCGAATAATGTTCACGGTTTGGCTAGATCGCATTCCTCGGTTTCGATAAAAGCCAGTATCGTAGACACACACTGTATATACTTAAACATACTTCAGAAATTAGGGGCGGCCTACGTTCAGCAGTGAACCTCTTTCGGCTGATATGATGATGCTGATGATGAAACAGACTTCGAAAAAAAATTACTTTCATTTATAAAGTAGATACGACTTACATTTAAGTACTATTTATTTCATCATCATCATCATCATCAGCCAATTTACGTCCACTGCTGGACATAGGCCTCCCCCAGAAAGTTCCACAAAGATCGGTTGTGAGCTGTTCGCATCCATTGGAGCTGTTCCATCCACTATTTTTTATTTTTTTTATTACGTGAACTGATGCTTGTCGTCGCATGCGGACTCTAGTGGGGATAAAATAATAAGTTTGAGATCTACGCTTTTGATTTGAAAATAAAATTAATAATAAAACGTTTCCCTTTAAAGGTTTAGACAATAGTTACCTTCTGTATCTAATACCTTTACCTAAAATATTCCGCAATAAAACATCGTAGACTAAAAATTTATTGGTGACCAATTCCTTCAAAGAGCAGTATCAAAAATCACACATTCAATAAAATTAGTCTACAGCCGGGTGACCAAAGTGATGAGGCAAACGCCCTTCTGGGTAACATCCATAAAATTACATAGGTATTGGTAGGGTTCGGAGGGCAGTTATCAAATTACTTTGGAATGCATAGGATATTTTCTGCTTGTATGGAATTGACTGTGTCCAATCAATTTAACGTTGTTTTGTGGGATGGGATTACTGTAATACATTCAATAAACATTTTAAGAGTTTGCTTTTCAATATAAAAAAAAAATCGTTGATAAAAATGATAACTTAAAATTCACAACATTCAGGTTGGATTTAGACCAAACGAGCATTCGCTCATTCTATCCCCCACTTTACGAAATTAACGAATTTCGAAGTATTACGTTTTGGGCAACGAACGAATTTCACAGAAGGGGGTATAGAATGATCGAATGCTCGTTTGGTCTAAATGCACCTTTCCACGACAGTTATGTCTATAAACATTACTAACCAATCATACCTACAGACATCATTATATTCTCTGTTTTCAGAGAAATTTCATCATTTTAACGTCATGTCGAATACAAAATCTGTCACTCAGACACCACAACGTCAAAGTTTCAAAACTGAATTTGAACTTTACGCACGTGAGTATGTATATTGCTCTGTGGATCGCCTTTGTCGTATCAAAATTGTTTTTGTCTTTGTTTCCTGTATTTCTTGTCTAATGTAGGTACAATAAAGCTTATACATACTTACTTACAGGGTGAACGATATCAAGTGTTACCAAGTAGATTTTTTAAAGTCTGGTGTCAAAGTAATAGCGGCTTATTATCGGAAATACCGTGAAATGCCGTGTGGTGACGGCAGTAAGGATACATTTGTCACCATCCCAACTCCTCCTGCGGATGTCGTAAGAGTCGACTAAGGGATTGAAGTGTCACTGACCATTCTACAAGATTGATGATAGGCAGCAGCGTCATAATAGTGGACACATTACTGCGATCGCCAATCCGCTTGCCCAGCGTGGCGATTATGGGCATTTACCTCCTAATGCGTCTATACGCATAGTTAATAGGAGAGGCCTACGTCCAGCAGTGGACTAACATAGGCTGATGATGATGATCGGAAATATGTTTTGGACTCCGCATTGAAGTCTTAGGCACGCATACATTTAGGTTGTAGACCGCAAACATAAGAACGAAACTGAGCTTCTTAAAAAGCTAATAAAAACAAAAAATGGCTGAAAACCGAATTTCACGTCTCATTTCTCCAGTGCAGTGAGTTTCGGACTTTGTATCTGGTCTATTTTGAAGAGGAAGGTGAAAACAATTAAACATGCTAATATAAATGCAATGAAGAAAGCGATCGTATTTCACTGGTACATACCACTACCTAGTGGTCACAAACGTGCTGCGAGCAAATATTTTTTTACCATTTGAAGTCCATAGTCAAAACAACAGGTAGTATATTGTCTAAAAGTAAATTTAATCATAAAATGTAATATTTTCCTCTTGTCTTTTCTTACTTATAGTAATAAATTGTAGGAACTAAAAAATCGCAGTCCTTTGAAATTGGTAACACTTCATATTGTTTACCCTGATATTTGTCTTTGGTACTACACCTGCGGTGGCGACATATCAGTCATTGGCGTCCAAAAGGTTTAATCTAGATCGAACTCTATTATCATACCAACGCTTAATATTGTACTGACGTTTCGAGCATGACCGTTACGCGTGGCCGCAGGCAGACAAAACTATGAAATATTTGTGCTTAAAATATGAGTGATAATCGTTCAAGTTTAAATCAAATTACATACTTATATACCTCCCTACGATGTTTGTCTACCTTCTACGACCCTATCTCTGACATCTGAAACGTGAATAATTAATTAATTAGGCATTTTAATAAGCCCTGTTTTTTATGACAACAATTTTGAGCATTATCGGATAACTAAGCCAGTTTTGTATTTGTTTACTCCTTTTGTGAATTTTGTCCATTTTGTACATTCAGAATTAAAGTAGAAATTAATACATTTTTTGTACGTGCTCATCAGTTAAATATGTACCTATAGGAAAGTGCAAAAATAAAACACAGCTAAATAATCCAATTAAAATAACTACGCTGGTCTTAGAATTTTCAAGTAAGGTCTGTGGTCGCATACCACGTGACGGTTATACTAAGTGCTTTTAGCCGCAAGCTTAATCGGGACCTGGTAAATGGTGGTTATTATTCTCCAAATTTCTAGTTTCATTTAATAAATAATAGTAAACAGCCTCAATGAGCTTCTTTATGCGAGACAAGTAGCTTGTTAACTATAGAAGTTTTACACAGGTTACCCGAAAATGCTTCTCGCGGTCTTTCTTAGTAGCTAGACTTCGACAGTTGGTAAAATTCGCTGGGCAATATGATATTTTACTATCATGCAATGTAATAAGCTGACGACAGCTTTATCAAGTCCTCACATATTCGCTGAATATTATTTCATGGTTAGTAACCCAATATGTATAAAATAGTAAAGTGGCAGGTACGAGTAAATTGGTTGCACGCATTTTTGGCATCTATGAAGCGATTTTTGTACGCAAAAATTCTGAGTGACTTTCTAACTTCGACGACATAAATATTGATTGAGCAGTGCATTGACGGACTGTAGCTAGTATTATATCCATACCATATCCAGATAACATTATTAGATATCGAATGTCCATCACGGGGTGGACGTTGCTCTGGAATCGCAATCGGTATTATGGCTCAACACAAACCGTCATAGGAGTCTGAACATCACACTTACTAGTTATGTCGTCTCGTGTGACGCGGACAACAAATATGATACTGAGGGAATAGTACCTTTCCTAACTAGTGCGGGAAAACTTTTTTCGGCGAGGGTGAAAGTTGGAGCCCGAGTGAAACGAGGGCGACAATCACCCGAGTTAATAAAAAGTTTTTGGACGTGTAAGGGACGATTTTCTTCATAACAAGTGCGTCAAAAAGAGAAATAACCACACGCGAAGCGTGCGCAAAGTTCGATTTTGAATGGTCAGTGGCATACGTTGTCTTATAGGTATGCTGTGTAAATTTTAAGCTTGATGTTTAATATCGCGAATTTGTGAAGAATAAACCAGTGCTCAAATACGAAGTTGGTAATTGTCTCATTCATTGGACCCTAAACCCTACTCTTATTATAATGACAGACGAGACACCAATATATTTTTTATATATAGAAACAAATACTAACGGGGTTCCCATAAAACAAACTTGTTTTTTTACGATTAATTGCTAATCGTACGGAACTCTTCTTGCGCGTGTCCGAGTCACACTTGGCCACTAACTATGTACAGTGCCTCAGGGATCGGAACCGGTTTTTTAGAAAAACCTCGAAATAGCTCAATTCTTGAAAATGTTTTACAGTCTTTATGTAGTTCTCAACATTTTATGTAATTATAAACAAGGTATTTTTGAATTACTCCATTAATAAAAAAAATATACACCAAAGAACGAAAAAGAACGGAATTCAAACCGTTCTTTTGTATGGAGAAAAAACCGGTATCCGATCCCTGCAGTGCCTATAAAAATCAGGTCAAATTCACACCTTATTCTGTTAAAAATAAGGTGGTTTTTCCTTCTGTAATTTGAATTGACTAGACATGTTCTTTCCGTGCACCCTTCATATAGTTAGTACCACAATCGCATGATTCATAATAAAATTGTCGAGTCATCAAAAAATATGTTTTCTATTTGATCGTAAATGACACAAAATGATTATACTCTTGTTACAATATTCGTGTGCCGAGCTGCACAGTGTGACTCGATAGCGATAGTGGTATCAAGCGAGATTGGATGGGGCGCTATTAGAAATATTGAAGTAATAACGGGTCCGTCGTATGGTTGCGTTTTTACAGTGCTATACTCGTAGAAGCGGCAAATAACTCTATGTTGCTGTAGACAGAGTTCTTTGTATGATGTCAATAAAAATTGTGTACTATGTATTTTAATCAGACTGAAATTAATTGTTTAAGAAACTATGTGCATGCGTGCCGTACGGATTTTATATTTATGTAACGTAATGCCACGTGTCAAAACGACACATTTCGATCTCTGGCTTGCCTACATTTTACATACTATTCTATTCTTAACCCTACTCCCACCATTTACATGATATTAAACGATTCAAAATGCCTCGTTAATTACCCGTAAATTAGTTAACCCAAAATTATGCAAAAAGGAGTTAGTGAAGAATAATAAAGAAACCACCGTGTGGTGACGGCAGCAAGAATACATTTGTCACCACCCCAACTCCTCTCGCGGGTGTCGTAAGAGCCGACTAAGGGATTTAAATGTCACTGACCGTTCTTTGATTTGATTGATGATGGGCAGCAGCGTAATCATAGTGGACACATTACGCTTGCCCAGCGTGGTGATTATGAGCATTTACCTCCCAATGCGTCTATAAGCATAGTTAATAGGAGACACCTACGTCCAGTAGTGGACGGAGATAATCTGATGATGACGATGATGAATAAAGAAACCTTCAAATTACTAAGACTAAGGCTGACTTGTAAAAAATGTTCATTTTCTAGATATAAATATCTCTATACCAATAGGTAAACATACTTATTTACTTGGAAAAGTAAACGTAGTTGAGTATTGGAAATATTTTATTCACTTACCCAAGTCTGTATTGAACTAAAAAGTTACTGAGTCATCAAAGTGTATTTTGAAACGGTACATTGTACAAAATACCATCACTGGTAATCAATTAGTCCTTGTATTTTTATTTCATCATATTACAACAAGGTACTACGAGACATCATAAATAAAAAAGAAAAAAAAATATTGCCACCACAAGAAAAGAGTACAAAAGTTTTGGATTATTGAAATAACAAATTGTCTAACGACTAATAAATTTGTAAATGATCCCGGCATCAGCAAACTGCTAAAACTGTCATCCTAGAGGTGACACTTCAGCCTGTGATCAATATACATAAATGTGTATATACACATAAGTACTACTACTATACACATTATATAGATACTTTATAGAGCAGTCTTAAAGAACCATAAGGCTTGTCAATAGTAAACACTAGTCTAATCCCTTCATCTCGTACTCGAGCATCACTATTTCGCGTCACGTGCGCAATATGTGTCATCTCGGCGAACGCTCCAAACAGGATTTGTGTTTCAGGAAAAGAACTGTATGCCAGCAAAACATGCATCATCATCATCATCATCAGCCTATGATAGTCCACTGCTGGGCGTAGGCCTCTCCTATTAACTAAGCGTATAGACGCATTAGGAGGTAAATGCCCATAATCGCCACGCTGGGTAAGCGGATTGGCGATCGCAGTAATGTGTCCAGTATGATGACGCTGCTGCCCATCATCAATCTTGAATCAAGTATGGTCAGTGACACTTCAATCCCTTAGTCGACTCTTACGACACCCGCAGGAGGAGTTGGGGTGGTGACAAATGTATTATTTCTGCCGTCACCACACGGCCATGCAAAACATGCGAGATGGAAGAAAGGCTTAAATAATTGAAAATGAAACTTTCTTGTACCTCATTAAAATCATAATCACAAAGTAATTAGACTGAAGTTACTAGTGATGACTTTGCAAACTTTGGACTGTATAATAACTGGACACTTTGATATAGGCTCATCAGCTGAATAACTGCTCGCCTTTAAACAAAATAATAAATTAGTTATCATTATATTAATGTATCATAACTTTAATCTGGCGTTTGAAAATGTTTTCTAATATCAGTAGTTGGGTGACAATTATTTTTATTGTCTTGTTTCATACCACTCTGTAGCACTTCTAGTTGCTGTTTCGACTCAGTATATAAAAAAAATCCGGTGCACTTGTATTTTTTTCTAGCTAGATTTTAATCCACACATCAGAAATCTAAAACAAAACATCATCGCATACAAAAATCACCACTGCACAACGAAAATAATTTCGACTCAGTTACTTTCATCAAAATAAATGTGAGTTCTCCTTCGGTAGATAGACAACTACGAAGGTGGTTCAATTTAATCAAAAACAGGCCATCCGCTGTCGGTAACTCTATTTTTTTTCTCAGTACAAATAAACGCTCTCTCTCTTCCCTAAAATGTAATTGGATATTAGATCATGAATAATCGAATCAGACGTATCTGCAGGTAGACATATCGTTACAGAGCTAAAAGTCCCCTAATCTCGTTGAAACTGAACACTCGACCACAGAACAAATAATGGAAAGCAGTAAGGAAACAAACAATATTAAGAAAAAAGCGGTGAAAAAGCTTTAGCTAAAAAAAATTGTATTGTATTGTTTTCTGGCCCATTTTCCGCAACTCAACCTCAAACGTGCTTATTTTGCGTGGTCTCAAATGCCCAACGCTGGACCAATACTTGTTGGGAATTTCTCATACACTCTGATTTTGTTTCTCAGTTGTATGCAGGTTTCCTCACGATGATTTCCTTTACTGTAAGGCACTTTTGAATGTCAAATGATATTAATTCCATGAGTTTTTTGAAAACTCATTGGTACGAGCCGGGGTTTGAATCCACGATCGCTGCGTAGCAGCCGTGCGTTTTACCGCTGGTCCACAAGCGCTATAAATATGTTCAGTAAGTTGTTATCACATTATATTATTATAAATGTGGGTATATAAATATAAACTATACAGCATTCTCTGACTCCAGCAGTGGACTAACATACTGACAGTCTTATAATTTGTAATATCTGTTGAAACTCAAAGTACATATTTGATTTCCATTGATTTTCAGAGTACACATGAAAAATGACCATTTCTTTGAAGACAAAATCGATAAACCATATGAAATCAGTGTACTCGTTGTACTAAATATATAAATATAGTCTATCCAACAATCCCTGTCAGTAAAAAAAGCGGCAAATTCAAATTTTCTACGAGCAGACAACTCTAGGGGCACCTACATTATTTCAATTTAATCAAAACAGTACTTTCAAATCCCTTTCTGATTCCGGTTTGATAATACTTAAATACTTAGACAGCCACGACCAAGCAACAAGTCAATAATTAATAGTAAGTGGACGTAATTATGCAAAACGGAACCAACCCACATACATTTTTTATTCTAATTAACACCTTAAATCAAAATAAACATGTCAATCATTGAAATGACGAATTAGTGTGGATTGGTTCCTTTTTGCATATCTACGTACAAGTGTCCTTCCTTGACCTTCTTCAAAGTCAAAGTCAAAATATTCTTTATTCAATTAGGCCCAGCAACGAGCGCTTTTGAATCGTTAAACTAAATAGCGAATGAGAGAAAAAAAACTACCTCCGGTTCTAACCCTACACCACTGCCTGAGAAGAATCCGGCAAGAAACTCAGCGGGACTTACTTTTTTCAAATAATAGTTTTATAACATCTTACGGCTAACATGCATTAATTAAAAGCGAAACATAAAGATTTAATATAAATACAGATATAGTACATTAACTAGAGATGAAGTCTCTAATAGTCAGAACAATTATATAAATTTAATGAATTTTGAGAAATGTATAGATGTAAAGATATATGTAAAAGGGCATACAATTGTTTTTAGTTAAACGTTAAAATTAGCATTATTATACTGCTAGAGATGTAAAGGTCTCTAGTTGTCAGAGTAAAAAGAAAACAAACGGATACATTTCACTAAATGTTTCAGAGATGTATAAGGTCTCCATGCGTCATAATATTAAATAATCATAAATAAACAAACATGTAGCGAATTCAATTTCTCATATCAAGAACAGCAGGAAAATTGTTTGAATTTAAGCCATGAGTGAGCTTGATTAGACCGGTCTCCGCAAACAGCACCCGTTCACGAGTATGACGCGTATCTCAGCCATCGCCTCCCTCAACCTTCTTTCGGGAAAGTGGCGACCCGATCAACGACGCCACCGTAAGCAGAGACCTTAAAGTGAGCATGACTGTGCAAGCTATCAGGCAGACAATATAATTTAAATACTATGAATGCTGACCATATATAGTTTCATGAGAATTTATATTCGTACTTGCCCGTTACATATATGACAACTATCACAAGAAAAAAAAATAGAAATAGAAATAACTAGGACAGAAAATCTGAATACAAAATTAAAATTACTTAGGTGTAAAGGACTCTAAGTGTCGACATAATGTACATTAAAATAGGAAAAATTTAAATAAAAAGATAATCTCGGAGATGTATAAAGTCTCCAAGTGTCAAGACTACATATTAGTAATACGGAAAAAAAAAACTAAGATAATGACTATCTTACGTCAGATCTATAATTAATGGTAACAATATGAAACACTAGTATGATAGTA
Organism: Thaumatotibia leucotreta; assembly: GCA_025490895.1. NCBI lineage: Eukaryota > Metazoa > Arthropoda > Insecta > Lepidoptera > Tortricidae > Thaumatotibia > Thaumatotibia leucotreta. The sequence continues at coordinate 499,793 of JALPQI010030271.1, read as the reverse complement.
AACATTCACTTATGTATATGATTTACCGAACACGTTAAGGTACTGGCTTAAAAGCATCCTTATCATTTATGAAGTCGTTAACGGTATAATACGCCTTACTTATCAAGTAGCGCTTAACCTGAGACTTGAATTTATGCTGTGGCAAATTTGTTAAATCACTAGGAATTTTGTTATAAAAACGTGTACAGTTCCCAACGAAAGACGCACTAACCTTACGGAGACGGTGGGCCGACACAGCCAGCTTATGTTTATTCCTAGTGTTAAAGTTGTGAACATCACTATTCTTCTTGAATTCATGAATGTTTTTACGAACATACATAATATTGTCCAGGATGTATTGGGAGGCTACAGTAAGTATGTGTGCCTCTTTAAATTTCTCCCTAAGGGAGACCCGAGCACCTAGTTCATAAATGGAGCGCACAGCTCGCTTTTGTAGCACAAAGATGGTCTGAATATCTGCCGCTTTCCCCCACAACAAAATCCCGTATGACATGACACTGTGGAAGTAGCTGAAGTATACCAGCCTAGCCGTCTCGACGTTCGTCAGGTGCCTGATTCGCCTCACTGCATATGCGGCAGAGCTGAGTTTGCCGGCCAATGCTGCCACCTGTGCATGCCATTGTAGTTTAGAGTCTAACGTCACACCCAAAAAAACTGTCTGATCTTCAAATTCCAGTGATTCACCATTTACTTTGATCATACTGTTGCTTACCTGCTTAACATTGGGCAAGGTAAATTTAATGCACTTAGTTTTCTTGGCGTTCAAAAGTAAGTTATTTACTGTAAACCAGTTTACAACAGTAGATAGCGCTTCATTAATGGTATCAAAGCTCTTTTCTTTTCTATCCACTTTAAATATGAGTGACGTGTCATCAGCAAATAATACAATGTCATGTTTCTCTCGCACAAGGTTAGGAAGATCATTAATATATACCAAAAACAAAAAAGGGCCCAAAATTGATCCCTGAGGTACTCCAAGAGCCACAGGCGACCCGCATGATTGAGTTCCATTAATAACCACTCGCTGTGTCCTATCCGAAAGATAAGAAGATATAAGCTCAAGGGCAACATTTTTAACCCCATAATAGCTTAATTTCCTTTTTAAATTTTCATGGTCAACACAATCAAAGGCTTTCGAAAGATCACAGAATATTCCAACAGCATCTTGAGCTTTATCCCAGGCGTCAAAGATGTGTTTAAGGAGGACAGCGCCGGCTTCAGTGGTAGATCGGCCACTAGTAAATCCAAACTGATTACTATTGAGCAATTTGTTACGATTAAAGTGGGAAACTAGTTGATTTAGAATGAGTTTTTCAAAAACTTTACTTAGCGCTGGTAATATTGAAATTGGTCTGAAGTTTGAAGGGTCTGTTTTAGTTCCTGATTTAAACAAAGGTATAATTTTGCTGTGTTTCATTAAATCAGGAAAGACTCCAGTATCTATACAACTGTTGAAAATATCAGCTAAATAAGGTGCAATTGATTCAATAATGGAATGTAGTACTTTGACCGAAAGGCCCCAGAGATCTTCAGTTTTCTTAACGTTTAGTGATTTGAACGTTTTTATTACCAAGTTTGGGGTAACATAATCAAATTTGAATACATTAGTACATTCCACTGCATTTGACTCCAAAAGTGATTTAGCTATATCTGGCGATGAATTTAATGATTTGGTGGTTTCTACGGGTATATTAGAAAAAACCCTCTCAAATTCATCCGCCACTTCAAGGTCGGAACATATTAAATCATTATTAATTTTTAAGCTGTAGTGCGGATCTTTGATCTGACGTTTTCCGGTTTCACTATTAATAACTTGCCACACAGCTTTAATCTTATCACTCGAATTCTGGATCTTTTTCGACAGGTAATCTGCTTTAGCTGCGACACAAATTCGCTTAAAAGTTTTTGAATAATTCTTAACATACTCTAGAAATTCCGGCCTCTTATCTGTGGCTTTAAGGTGATATAAATCATAGAGCCGGCGTCTTTTCTCATGAATATCCGGTGTAGCCCAATCAGCGAATTTAGTTCGCGCCTTGCCTTTGAGTTTCTTTGTTTTAAAACAGGAATCAAATTCTTTTTTTATGCAAAGGAATAATTCGGAACACAAGCAGTCAGGGTCTTCCTGTTCAAACTTTAGATGACGTAATTGTTTCACAATATTCTGATTAAATAAATCCAACCGCTTCTCAGAAATAGGTCTACACATAGACTCTTGCGGAACTTCTTCCACTCTTCCCCTGAAGGAGGCACGTTGTCCACAGTGGTCAGAACTTAAGTTATTTATTATGGACTTATTAATCGCATTGCTGTTACTGAAGATATTATCTATACAAGTTGCGCTGGTGGGCGTAATTCTAGTTGGTTCACAAAAGAGGTGTACTAAATTAAATGATTTAAAAGTATTAACAAGGCTTGTCGAAGTATGTGTTTTTTCAAGCAAGTTAACATTAAAATCGCCACACACAATAATATATTTTTTACTCCTAAAAACACTAGCAAGAACTTCATCCATGACTGATTCGAACAAGCTAAAGTCTGCCGAGGGAGGCCTGTACACGCTCACAACAATAAATTTTTCCAACTCAACGCAAGCGAGCTCGATATGTCGCTCAATAGATTTCTCAACAATGTCTTTACGTTCTTTACTTTTCAAATTATGTTTCACCATTATCAAGGAACCTCCGCGGATACAAGACTTTCTGGAAAATGAACTCACTATACTATGATCGGTGAAGTTAAACATAAATTTCTGTCCGTTTATTTACCCTGTGACCCGAGACAATGCTCATAAAGTCTATTTGTAAATGATGCCGCTCACGTACCTAATATTGTTTAGGGGCTAATACTTTTACCTGCCGAGGAAATTATATTGTGTCTTCTATTAAATTAACGATTGTCTTGCTCCTTCTTGCGTATAGAAGATATCCTGGGATGGGGTCTATTCCGGCAATGGCTTTAGTTACCAATCGAAAATGTAGTAAGAAACTATGCGTTTCATACAGAGATATGATGTTCTGGGAAATAGGGTCTATACGATTTACGACTCTCGTTTGTCATTTTTTGGTACACTTAATGTTCTAATGGGACTTGACCATAAAGAGAATAATAAAATGGTTTTGTCGTTTGATTTAGTTGCATGGACTGTCGTATCGTTGAGTTTTAGATTATAGGTAAGAGAATTTGCAGATTTTGTACTTTTTGGATTGTTCAAACTTTTGGCAGATATCATGTCTGAATAGGTGAGTTCTAATCGTTTTTATTTTAGTTTGGTAGAAGTTTCCGATTAATGCTTAATCCACTGACATAACGATAAACGTGACTTTCAGCATTTGAATCGAGGAGCCTACAGCTATAATTGTTTTTTTTATGTGCGTGGTAAATAGGGCAGTGTAATTTTTTGTAGTCCGTGGGGTGACGGCAGTAAGAATACATTTGTCACCACCCCAACTCCTCCTGCGGGTGTCGTAAGAGTCAACTAAGGGATTGAAGTGTCACTGACCATTATATGTATAATAAAAGGTTAATGATGGGCAGCAGCGTCAGCATTAGTGGACACATTACTGCGATCGCCAATCAGTTTGCCCAGCGTGGCGATCATGGGCATTTACCTCCTAATGCGCCTATACGCATAGTTAATACGAGAGGCATACGTCCAGCAGTGGACTATCATAAGCTGATGATGATGATGATGATGATGATGATGATGATGATGATGATGATGATGATGATGATGATGATGATGACTTGTAAAGGTGCGGTTAAACTAAAAGAGCATTCGCTGTTCTAGCGCCCGTTCTAAGAAATCAACCAATCACGTTTTGTGCACCGCAAAACGTGATTGGTTGATTTCTTAGAACGGGCGCTAGAACAGCGAATGCTCTTTTAGTTTAACCGCACCCTAATATTTCCTGAAGGATTGTAGAACAGGCCGTAAATTGCATGAAAGTGCTGCATTTAGAACAGACGAGCATTCGCTCATTCTATCCCTCACTCTAGGTACGCAATCAACGAATTTCGACGACTTATGTTTTGTGTAACAAACGAATTTCGTAGAGTGGGGGATAGAATGAGCGAATTCTCGTTTGGTCTAAATGCACCTTTATCACATTCTCACTGACATAAAATAAAATACAATACAAAATAAACAATAAAAAATAAAAAAGGAAACAATAGACAAAATAGTCAATTGTTTCCTTTTTTACAAGCCGTGTAGGTGAAATAGGTCGTAATACAATAGTACATTGTGCATCAAGGGAGGTAAGTACGGAATTACTAGTGTTAGAAGCCCGACGCCGTAGGCGGAGTGCTTTTAATGACTCGAGTTAGTATTCCGCTTACCGACCGTATTGCATAAAATGTTTTTCATCACACTTGCCGACAAAAAAAAATAGTTTTAAGACAAAATATTATTAAATGACGTACTGACGCGTGCAAGCAATGGCGCGCTTACAGTTCGTGGGCTAGTCGGCCTGAAATTAAAAAAGGGTATAATTTGGGAGTACCAAGTGTCCTTTTTACAGGAGTTAGATATATTCATAAGGATGTTAAAAAAGTATGATAGACATCTCAAAGTGGTAGCTAATAGGCATACGGGCTATTTCAAGATTTCCGTTGTATGACAGGTATGGTTAAAATTAGGAGGTACAAATTTTCCTTTTCACGATTTTTTAATATTTTTCAATCTTGGTTATTTGAAATAAGCACTATTATTTACGAGTGTCACTTCCATCGCCTCTTAAATCACTAAGTATACGGTGGATTATGACTACAATTCATTTAAATATTTTTTATGGGTCTTTTTTTTAATACCGCCAACAAGTTATATACATCAAATTAAAGCTTATTAAATACACTATCTTCAAAAAATATTTGATTTTTCTAGCGTCATGACTATTATGTAAAAACACGACACAAAAAAAATCAAAATCACGAAATTTTCATAAATTTGGTCATAATTAATTATCGGTTGGTTTTAGCAATATGGTGTATATGCAAAATATAAAGCTTACAGATATGCCTTTAATTTTGTTCAAGAGAGTAATAAGATATATTTAATAGTTCTCGAGATATACTTGATTTTGTAAAACTTGAGATCCACCATCTTTGATTGGCCCCCATTTTTGTTAGGTAGCACTTATAAATGGCAATCTTGCATTTTTGACGTTTTTATAAGCTTACCTAACAGCCATGAAAAGGAAAATTTGTACCTCCTAATTTTAACCATACCTGTCATACAACGAAAATCTTGAAATAGCCCGTATGCCTATTAGCTACCACTTTGAGATGTCTATCATATTTTTTTAACATCCTTACGAATAATGTCTAACTACTGTAAAAAGGACACTTGGTACCCCCAAATTATACCTACCGTTTTCTAATTTCAGACCGACTAGCCCACGGACTATTAGACCGCAAGTGTGATGAAAGAGTATAATACTACATTACTTTTGACTTACTAAAAAGTTATTATTATAATAATATAAGATTTAGGTGGAGTGAAAGTCAGCTTAGTTGTTTTCTAAGTTTAAGAAATCTAATAAGTAAGTAAAAGAAGTTCAATAACTCCATGAAACCGAAGCAGCTGTGTTCACTTTGTTGTAATATAATAGTATGTAATTGATAAGTATACGTACTTTGTATGAAATAGTTCGATATAATCCTGCTTGAGACGCGTTCTAATATATGAAGTAATCGTGTGAGCCGCTAAGCGAAACACGCTCTGCGCTGAAGAGTTCTCGGTAGCACAATACGTGCTTATATTAATAGAGATGCCTAATTTCGACGCATTTGGATATGTCCCAATTCACTAGATAGGAAATCTAAAAGTGTGGTTGATGCATAAGGAGAGAGGATGTATGCGAGTGCGGTTTTATGAAACGAACCATAGTTAAGTTAAGTTTCATAATAGCATCACAAGAGATAGAAAGAGAGAGAGAGAGAGAGAAAGCTAAAATTATCATCCATTGGCTTTCTTGTGAAAACAGTCCACCACAATCCGTGCCCAGATTTTATATTCCATATTGTTCCAATTTTTACAGACTTATTTTGAGTCAGTGGCGTAAAGAGGATCGGGAACCCATTTTACTATGTTAAGTTTAGTTTCAAAAGAAAATGGTTACGGTATATTTTATTTATAAATACAGTTATGTTGGAATGAAATTTGTAAGTCAAAACTGAACGCAGCGTAACAACGGCTGAGTTTTGTACGGAGCTTCCGTTACATTCTCGCATTGTTAAAATCTACTCTAAAAACTCTAAAAACTTTTCATTATCGTTTCTTTAACCTAGGTTATGGTGACCCTGATTTTGAAGCAGGACTTATCGGGTTTTTGTCTTGGTGATCATCTTTTAGTCAATAACCCTTTTTAGGGTTCCGTAGTAAACAAGGAATCTTATTGTTTGCCCGTCTGTCCGCCTGTCTGTCCGCAGCATAGCTCAGTGAGTAGGTACTTGGTACAGGCAAATTTACGAACGCTGGCACGAATGGGTCAGTCACAGAAAGTATTTATGTGTGGATGTCAAATTGAAAGTAGATACAGGTTGATATACTCGTACGACGACTACATACACACAATGATAGATGTCATGCATTTCATTAATTCCATTCGTGCCAGCTTTAGTGAATTTACCTGTATATTTCGTACATATTGATCACGCCGACAAAGTAGTAGAATAAGATACAGATTTTTTTTTGTTGTACCTACCTCCCCTCCACGCGAAGTGGGGATGATTAATTTATTTACTGTACCTGACGTGTAGGGTATCGTTTAATAGGTCTTTTAAAAACAATAGGGATCCCAAAGTAACGTTTTTCCTTTATGTCAATATTTTTGGATATAATCGCTACAAAAATGTTGAAATTTTGTATCTCCCTCTTTTAATTTTGATCCATGTTGTAATTCCTAGGGCACCCCGGAGGTGCATAGGGCCTCCACAAGATCCTTCCACGCTTTTCTGTCTTGAGCAACCTTCTTGGCTTCGCTCCAGGTCAGACCTACGGCTCGCGATTCGCTCTCCACGCTTCTTTTCCATGTGTGTACAGGGCGACCACGAGCTCGTTTATATCCCATTAATATGTATTAATTATGGTATTCTTGAATGCTTTCCGCTACCGCTTGTAACTACCAGCTTGCAGAGTATTAATTCCGCAGGATAACGCTAAGTGGATGATCTGCGGTAATTACTGGTGCACATCGGGAACAGAACATGTGTGTTTAATATACATATCCGGGCGTGATTAACGTTTAAGTGCGATTAAAAACCTTTTGTTCGCGACAGTATTCAGTTCGTATTTTGGTAAAATCGATTACGAGTACGGGATATTTCTTAATACTTATTCCTATTATTAATTCGCTCTCTATTATACTGTTTTACTCGTATGTTACTGATACAGTTTCATGATGACTGGTAAGTTTTATTTTTCAGGACACTGCCGCTAAATAGTATTTTTCCGGATTGGGGGTAAGATGGGTGTAATTACTGGTATAGAGGCAATCCATCTAAGTCCCCAGGGTAGGCAGCGCATAGGCGATTTTTTGGTCACTATGTCCATGGGTTCCCGTTTTCCATCAGGTGGGCTGAGAGTTGTCTACCTTCGTCACATAAAAAAGAATTGTGAAAGTAAGCATATAAATATATTAGAATAAAATGAATTGCATAACAGAATTAAATATAACAATTAGAAAGACAATATCGATTTACATAATTTGTCATAATACTTAACACAACTGGATATTTAATATTACCTTATGGGTTTTATGTAAATATTATTGCTTCCCAACAAGCTATAAAAAAAAGTTATCCAGAAACCATTTGTTAACGCTCGTTTGAATAAAATCTCCGGCAATATCCGTAAGTCAGTTAGCAAAATATTAAAAACGGGATTGACTTATTATAATTTATTTTGTTCATATTTAATTCGCCGATCATTCATCATTTGTGGCATTGCTATCCCCGTTCTGCAGGATTTTATAAGTATTCCGCTTAAGACATTATAAGGGAGCAGAGCTGTGGGAGCTCGGCCAATGAGACCGCATCACAGTGTTTCGAATTTTGAATTTGAAGAATGTAATTGGTCAATTTTGCACAGCTCTGCTCCGCTCCGCGTCAGTGGAGCCGCACCCTTACTGTAGGTATAACCCTCACAGTTTGCACGTAAAAAATAATTGTAATATTTATATATGACTTTTTGTTGTTGATTGTACAGTCACCATCACAAGTCATGTACCAGCGTTCGGAGCGCTCAAGAATATAATATGAACGCCTCTATCGTTGGGGCAAAAAAGGCCGCCTATTCCATGTATCCCTACTGCGATATCCCCCCTAGTGGGGACATGTGGAATAAGTTTCCATTTATTTCTACCGGTAGGGATACATGGAATTGAGTCGTCCATCTATCCCTCCTATTTATTAATGGTAGGGCCAGATGGAATATACTCCAATTATCCCAACTGCTTACCCCCCTGGTAGGGATAAGTGTAATTCTTTCCGTTTATCTATACTTTTTGATCCCTTGGGGGGTATAGGTGGATTTATTATATATATCCCTACTAATTTCCCCCCTAGTAGCGATACATGGATTATTTTCCATTTGGCTCTACTCATTTGCTGTTTGGTGGGGATGTATGGAACTTCTTCCACTAAACCCTACTTCTTTTCTGTTTGGTGGGGATGTATGGAACTTCTTCCACTAAACCCTACTTATTTTCTGTTTGGCGGGGATGTATGGAACTTCTTCCACTAAACCCTACTTCTTTTCTGTTTGGTGGGGATGTATGGAACTTCTTCCACTAAACCCTACTTCTTTTCTGTTTGGTGGGGATGTATGGAACTTCTTCCAGTAAATCCTACTTCTTTTCTGTTTGGCGGGGATGTATGGAACTTCTTCCACTAAACCCTACTTTTTTTCTGTTTGGTGGGGATGTATGGAACTTCTTCCACTAAACCCTACTTCCTTTCTGTTTGGTGGGGATGTATGGAACTTCTTCCACTAAACCCTACTTCCTTTCTGTTTGGTGGGGATGTATGGAACTTCTTCCACTAAACCCTACTTCCTTTCTGTTTGGTGGGGATTCTGGGGATGTATGGAACTTCTTCCACTAAGCCCTACTTCTTTTCTGTTTGGTGGGGATGTATGAAACTTCTTTCACTAAACGCTACTTATTTTCTGTTTGGTGGGGATGTATGGAACTTCTTCCACTAAGCGCTACTTCCTTGCGGTTTGGTGAGTAAATATTTAATGATTATTATGGAACATCTTCCAACAGCATTGACTATAAAATAGAAGAGATTGGCGGATTGGTACTCTGCAACCCTTGACAGGATTAAAATAAAACAAGCTTTCGCTTAGCCAGAAAATATTTGTATACTAAAAAAATAAAAGTAGTACGAACAAGTGCTCGTTAGACCAAAATGTACGCGCAAATGAAATCAAAATAGAATCAAACCATTTTATTGTATTAAACTACGGTTAATGATAACCATCGTAAAGCAGTGCGTTTCCGCGACTCCTTTGTATTATGATTATTTCTTTCGGCACCTTAGGACATTAATGCAAAAAAAAAATTTGTAACTGACAAATTCATAAGGCAGTTGAAGATGAAGTTTTGTATTTGAAAAAAGCATTTGCGTTGCCTGCCAGTGCTTGAAGATAAAAAAAAATCTTGAATTAAATGTAATAAAAAAAACACTGATCAGGTAGTTTTGGCTATAGTAAAGACTTCAGTTTTGTACAAATGTTATAACGTTGCTGTTTTAACTTTTAGAAATTAAAGCTAGCAACGGACTTAGCGTTGAAAACGATATGTTCTAGAAAACTTTCCGTTTTAAATAATGGAGGTGTTTTTAGACGGAAAGGTACTTGAAAGTCAGTTCTTCTTAGAGCCTAGTTGCGTACCAACAAATGGACTCAATTACCTTAAATGAGCATATTGGAAACCAGACCCGTTATCAGTGGTGAAAATTAATTGAAACAAAGGTCGAAAAAATAGCCAAAAGGCGATATCATACAAGCGTTTTATTGAACTAAGCGAATTACATGATGCGAAGTGAGAGCATATTCCCTAGTGGCCAAAACTAATGCCAGAATCTATTACGCTACGGCTACCATCTTGACGCGTAAACAAAATCGTAAGGCACTATCACGCGACGTCGCGTGGTGGGCCACACGGTAATGGACGGCATCACGCGACGTCGCATGATGTGGCAATGAACGTGTTAAGCTGTGATTTAAGTTTTTATAGGTTGACATTTAAATTCTTTGAAGAGGGACGACTAATATTCAGGACCGTTTTCGAAAGGCAATTTAGTATGGCGTGCGGCTTCCATGTTTTATTTGTTTGTAGGTTAGGGTGATGACAACTGCCATCACCAAGCGTTGGATGATAATAATACCTAACTTGTATCCTCTAATTTATGTTATTCTACAATTACTAAAGGTGGATTTAGACCAAGCGAATGCTCATTCTACCCCACACTACGAAATCTACGAATTTCGACGAATCACGTTTTGTGTAACGAACAAATTTCGTAGTGGGGGATAGAATGAGCATCGTTTGGTCTAAATCCACCTATAGGTTGTATAAATGAATTCATGCGCTTTATAACTTTATTATTAATCCTACTAGACTAGATAATTTCAGCGCGGGTGTGTCTTCGATAGTTCACCTAAGCCTGCATTTGGCTTATTTAAGCTTGTTAGGCAGCTAAATTAGGCTTAGTTAGCTTTGATGGCTGTAGATATACATCTCAGAAAGCACTTACATCTGTATGTAATCTTCAAGCATAAAGATTGCCCTGTGGTAATCTTTAAATATGAGGAGTGCTTGCATTTTGTTCTACATTCTGTTGAAAGTTTGGAGATTTATAAAAAAAACCACAAGGTAAACAACTTTCAGGATATTCCTTTTCTTAGCTAATTAAAAAAAATCGCGCTTTCTAGTCAGCTCACGATGGTATAGAACAAAAATAATTGTCTTAAAAATTACAAATAGTGGGTTGAAAAATATGTGTTTTTAATTAAGATACATTGCCAAGAAAAAAGCATATCGTCAGTTGTAATTTGAATCGGGTCAGTAAAGTAGTTAAAGTAGAATAAAAGCTCGACATATTTTAACAAATTAAGATTGATATCAGATCAGATCACCCTTGAATAAAGGCCGACGTATGCTCACGACGTGTAAGCGATCCATTTAAGTTAATATTTTAATAATTATGTACGCAGATACAATTCAAAAATAATTGTTCATGTGCTATTTGCAATCATTTTATGGTTATTTATAAACTCCTTTATCGACTTCTCAGCTTTAATCAACCTGAAACCTAATCCCATTTGCTTCAGTGCATTCTCTTCGATTAAGTTCCGTCACACCAGTTTATAAACGGGACAAAGCTTACCAGTCCTAGTATTACGGTGTTTCGGCTTTGACCGGTAAGCCAGTTTCCTCGAAGCTCCCATACAGACAAAAGCATTACTTACAGCACCAAGTGGATTACTCTAGGAATAAACGATATTGCTAGCGATATTCAACGTGAAGGAAATAGGCGAAACAATAATTTCGGAAACATCAGACATGGGAAATAGTGCGTGATGTGAGGAAAATCTGTTTATTGGTCTGTAGAAATATATGTTCACGCTGAGATACTAACAATATGATATTACAATACGTTTGTCAATACGGTTAATCCCGGTAGCTTTGATATATTGAGAGGATCTGGAAAAAGTCCTTCAAAGGAGATTGATTCAATACAATATCAGACAAAAAGTATATAGATATCAAAGTAAATAATATATATTCCATTTGATATTGAAGTTAAAATGGTGTAGTTAAAAGTGTTGTCGATAAAAATGCCTTTATTTTACATATAAAGGGTCCACGGAAAAACATGTCCAAAGCTTAAAAAAATCAGGGCAAATTAACACCTTTTTCTGTTAAAAGCAAGGTGGTTTTTGCTTCTGTAATTTGAATTGATTTGACATGTTCTTTCCATGGAAACTTCATATTATCTTGATTTAAACGAAAAAATGTTAATTATGTGAACTGGATCGTCTTCTCAATAGCGGTATTCGCTTCATCTTCTGTCTGCGTAAGTATGATCTCATCTTTTCCTATTTTCTCATCTTGGCTGGTTTCCTATATACCAATGACTTAATATTCGCTTGATGTTTACTCTGTTCCCTATCCTTAACGATCCACGATCTTTTATTATCTTAGGTTTCTCTTTAAGTTCTATGGCGTCGCGATCATCAACTTCGCTCCTCCGGCAATATAGTTATATCTCTGTCTATTCCTCTTCGCCATTCTGCGCCATTCGCGCGGTTTTGGAATGGACTCCCCTTTAACATCACAAACCCAAGTAAATTTGTATTTAAGAGATCTCTTCGTGCTTTCATTGCTAGCGGAATGAAGGGTTGTTAGTATTTCTGTTTTAGTTTATTTCGTTGGTCATAATTGATTTATGACCCATAAACTAAAATAAAAACGTGGGACGTACGCAATTGTGATTAAGTCATCATAGTTATTTAAATACACACAAAGTCAAGAAAGCAATAGTGTAATAAGTTTTGTTCTCCTTGATATAAAATCTATTTACGTGTTGAGCTCTGTAGAAGTGCTCGAACAGATAATAAATAAATAAATAAAATAAATATATTGATTTATACTTTCACGATTATCACTCATATTTTAAAGACAAACGTCATGCCCGAAACGTCATGATATAATTAAACGTAAGTTTACGCGATTAAGACCCGTTTGCCTTTAAAATATAAAATAAATATCTTGGGAAATCTTACACAAATCGAATAAAATAGTATCATCATATCAAATAGTATCATCATAGATCAAATGAAATAGTACAATTTTAGTAATTTTTTTGTTATAATTCATTTTATATAGTTAATTGTGAGAGTACACCTGCCGTTCTGACTCTCGCTGGAAAGCCCATTACGCAGTCAGACGGTTCGTCTAAAAAAAGTAAAATTAAGTAACATGATAAAAATACTATTTCGAAATGACAGACAAAAGATTTGTTCAACGACAGAGGTATTAAGTACGAGTATTACGAAGCAACAACAAAACGCGAGTACATACCTAAAATAGGAAGCCCATGTGAACAAAAGCTATTAGCGAGAAACTATGAACGATATTAAAATGGCATCCAATTTTGTTAACTGCTATGTTAATCTCTGCAGTTTGTAATCCTGAGGGTGTACTTTTAACATCGAAAATCTATCGCTGTCATTCCGATTGTCGTTTGATTTATTTTGATGCACTAGGTAAACCTATTCTTCAATCTTCAGTTGCAAATACCTATACAAATCTTTGTTAATAGGTAAAGGCGCATTCAGACCAAACGACCATTCGCTGTTCTGTCCCCCACTCTACGAAATTAACGAATCATGTTTTGTGTAACGATCGAATTTCGTAGAGTAGCGAATGGGGGTCAGAATAGCGAATGCTCGTTTGGTCAGAATGCACCTTAAAGGTCTCTGCCCACTAGACCGTAGCATACCATGACCGTAGCATGAACGTATCAGACACGGAATGTGAGACGACACGGACTACTATGCCCACTATAACGTCTGTACATCGTTTTATATCCGTGCTAAGCCCGTTTGATGACCGTTGCATCCGCGTCGCAACCACGTATCATCCGCGTCGCAACTACATATCATCCCCGTAGTATGAGCGATTCATACCCGTCGATATCGTTCCATTGTCACAGTTTTATCAGTTCCTAATTGTTTTCGCATCCGTTAGACTACTATCGCTCTGCTAGTATTTTCCTAGGAGTTTATTTCTACACCTATTTATCAGAGCTATATAATTATAAGCAGACATCGATGTTAAAAATGATTTATTGAGTAGGCTTAGCAACAAGCACTTTCGAATCGTCAGTTATGCTACCTAGGTATACATTTATATGGCGGAATGTGTGAATGGCGAAAAACAAATTGTGCAATCTATCTGGATGAATTCGTTAAGTTATACGACTGTTTCAAAATTGATATTTCTTTTAATTATTTTGTTTGTAAGAAACGAAGTAATATTTTTCGATCTCGATAAAAATCTTTGGTTTTCGGGTTTACAATTAATTAAGTAAGTTTTGTTTTCAGAAAATAGCGATGCTGATTATATTGTTTCCATTGTCTCGCCATAAGAAAATTATTACTCACTATCAAAAGTGAAAAATTTGGAGAGTTTTGGATAAAAATTGTAAATACAATACAAAAATGTAAAAAGAACCCGTATGCTCACCGTTTCGCCGCCTGCGCACACCGTACCGGCAACGTTGCGTGCCATGCACGTAGCGTGTCGGGGCCGGCAAAATATTCTCGCCGACAATTCTTGCCGGTCCGTGCATGGCACGCGACGGTGTTGGCCGGCGACGGAACGTCCTAGTGGGCATAGTCTCATACTTTTCCATACAAAGAATATTTTTTTGTCTGATACGTTCATGCTACGGTCATGGTATGCTACGGTCTAGTGGGCAGAGACCTTAAAGCCGCAGATTTTGACGGATTCGGAGCTTCTAATGTAAATAAAAACTCATAGCGTTTAGAGAAAAACTCATGTCTGATCAGATTTAATTGTTCCCCGATGCACATTTCCATGAGAGCAAATGAAATAGCAAATTTAGAATTTAATTTAAATGAAATAAAACTTAAACGGATAAATTCTCGAATATTAATTAACTTTAACTTCATTCCGACGTGCCGAACACTTTACAGGGTTCGTGGTCTACGGGGGACTGATATGATAATGCAAGAAATTCGATAGATCTACCTACATCGAAATAAGAAAGATAAGTACAAAACTACCCGCAAAGAAAAATATACTACTTAACCGCAGACAATATTTTTTTAGGGTGGATGTACATACTAAAAATGCAAATAAAACAAGTTAATCATTACAAGTATTTTCAGAATGAAGACAAGAGACAAAATAAATAATCTACGCCGGTTCTATCCCTACGCCTCTGTCTGAGAAGTATTTCCTTCCTTTATACAAATTGTATTGTTAGGAAGGTATCCCAATGTTGGGACCGGCAAGAAACTCAGCGAGACAACTCTTTTCAAAAATCATTTGTAGTAAGTCAATATCAACATGCATTAAATCGAAACATACAATTTTGATTAATAAGGAAAAACTCTGACCAAAACGTAACGAATTTTGAGTATTGTTTCGACTAAGTACTTAAAACCTGAATATTTCATTATATAAGACATAATAAAAAAAGAAACTTGATTGCTGTTAACAGCAATAAGTTTTTCGTTTTTAAATAAAAATATAATGATTAACGATGGTTTCGTTGATTCAGGTTTTAAGATAATACGAACAATTTTATTGTTTTATTTCCCAATCTTTTATGGGTCAAAAATTCCATACTTTCGTAACGTTTCTTAAGGTCAAATTTAAGCCAATGTTGGTAGAAATTTGTTTACCTACACTAGAAGCTCTATTATATTAGGGCGATCCGTGGGCATACTCACTCCCATTCGTTCGTTGACATGACACCAATCTTAAAGCTGTTTTTTAAATTAATTCAAACTTTAAACAAATATAAAAAACATGAGAATCTACATGAATAAAACCGCTCATCGCGAACACATTTTAAGATTAAAACACCGAGACGAGAAAAGTTTCGATTGCGAAAATGGAAGCACGGTTATCTTCTCAGACCATACTACTTCTGAGTTATGTTCAAGGGCCGAGACCGGCGGAATTACAATGCTTTCTGCCGCATTATAAAATTAAAATTCGCTGAGCGAACGCCAAGTTACGTATAAATAAGATCTTCCACAATTTGCGAACTCCAAAATCTTCTGCTTAATTATATTTTCTTTGCCCTTTGTGACTGGCGTTAAGTGGCAACGTTGTTTTTAATTGCGTTTTTTGAATGGCTTTATTAGATTTTTTTGTTTTCATCATGATTTAAGAAGGTTCTTATGTTTTTGTCGTAATTCTTTGTTACAACTTTAAAATTACCGCAGACAAACGTAACATAATTAAATAGATTTTATCGTTTTCAGGTAAAATCTTAATTGGAGTGTTTCTCGATTGTTAGCGTACATATAATTGTCACTGCTAATTCAGTACTTCCAAAATCAAGATACCTACAAATTGCAACAACTATTCAGTCACGTGATATACAAGGTTATTTATAAAATCTATAATGCTTTTTGGTTGGCCAAAAATACAAACGGAGAATAAATATTTATACTTTTTCAATAAATTCGCAAACGTATAACAAACATTTGCAATCAAGTGAAACGAAATTCAATTAGTATAAACGGGCTCTGACCAAAATCGATTCCAATAAAATGTCTTCGATATTCGTTTGATAGCAGCTGATTCGAAAGAATTTGACATCCGATCTGTAATCAGTGCCACAAAGGTCTCAGAATTAGTGGGTGGTGGATCTGAGAAAGAAAAAACCCTTTCTTTGTACCCTAACGAGGGTCAAGATTTGTGGCGTGACTCGACGGAAGGAAGAAAAGCGTTAACTATTATGGGTTCTGTCTGTCGTCGGTATTTAAAAAAAACAAAAGATCCTCTAGCAGAGAACAATACTAATACAATAATACGTATATCAATTGGTTATGGAATCTGTTTTATCTATCGTATTGATGGCTTTTTTACAAAGCTCTTGTTACTGAGAATTTCACCGCCTAGAATATTACGATTACTCTTGTAGTACGTTTTTATTAAATAATCAAATTTATGATATTAAACAATTTATACGTGGACGTTACCGACATATTACACACTCCGGCAATAAAAACGCGTCACGGTTTTTTTCATAGAAAATAATGCAAACATGGAGATTTCTAATATTAAAAAAAAAATCTATTTTTAAATCAGGTTGTATTGGAATTTTCCTAAATTTATAAATAAACCCATAAAAACTTTAAAATTGTGGTTAGGTCGGTTTGTATAGATCAAAATGTAGACCGTTTAAGAACTTAAAATGTATGGTAAATCGAGTTTTTTAATCATGAGTTCCTATTTTTATATCTACAGAGTCATCTGACGAAAAAGTTTCGTGTTTTTCGGATCGGGTGAAAACTTCAGGGAAATTCCAATACAATCTGATGTTAAAATTGGTTCCACTTGTATTATAAATATTTGTAATCAGCATGTTTCCAGTATTTTCTATGAAAAAATCCATCTGACCCGTTTTCATTGACCGCGAGTGTACATCACATGATTATTGTGCGTGTTTTGTGAATAAATTTCATCGACAGGCTGCACGTGTAGAAATTTTGGTAGGAAGTTTTAAAAAGCAAGATACACAATACAAACCTGCGGTTGAACATGTTACTCTTTTCTCTTCTTTTCGACAATATTTATTAGGTATTTGAATAGACGTTTCTGTCATTTTATCATTGAATGCCGAGGGAACCCTAAAGAAGTTTGAGGGACGCATTTTCCTGTCCGGGATTACTGTTGCTTTACAGCGTTACCATGAAAAGGAAATGAACGTAAGTGAGTGCTTGCTCTCTTTATTTCTACACGATTCGTGGTTTTTCGTACCAAGTCTCTACTAAGAGAATATGAAATATAATTCATAACATCCTCGTCTGTGTAGCTGTAAGAAAATATTTAAATAAGTTAATTAATATTTTCTTCGGTTACCGCGAGGATTACACATGAAATAAAACTATGAAAACGGTCATCCGCAGACCACGAACCCTTGAAAGTGTTCGAAACGTCGGAATGAAGTTAAAGTTAGTTAATATACGCGAGTTTGTCCGTTTTCATAGTTTTATTTCATAAGTTAATTAAGTTATAAACAATAAACAACTAAGTGAAAAATAAGAAGAAAAATTGAAATTGCCACAAGGGCCAATGTATATAAATTGTTGTTTTGAAAATAAATATAATTATTAAAAAAATAACAAAAAAATACTATAATTTTAAAACAAACATGAGTCGTTTTGTATTCATTTTTTAACTTGAAACATAAGTTGCAAATTCCAATAATAATGTGATACAGTTATTTAACAATGCTTTTTACAAGATTTTTAACAGAATATTTTATTATAATGCAGGTTAACCGCTTAAGTCTCCTAAATCGAATACTTTTATTTTATAAAACCCAAAGATAGCATCGTATGAGCTTGTAATGATCACGGTCGATTACGGTCTTATCATTTGTCACTAATATATAACTGTTTCACGAGTATATAAATGAGATATTATGACACATGACCCGATACACGATGAAGGGGTAGCCACCATTAAGACCGCAAATATTCTGTCAAAAATGCTGCAGCTCGTTGCAAAGTATGTTTATTCCTTTTACAACGTAAATGACGAATGCTGTACGTCTTGAAACATTGAATTTTTAACTCCGCTGTGCGGTATCTTGGTGGCGCAAAATTCTGAAACCACGTCCGTGGAGCGTGACTCCATCTCGGTAAGACTGCGGTCACGGTGGACGCTACCTTGTTGTGATTGAGAATTTTATCTATAGTTGAAGGGTCCACGGAAAGAACATGTATAGAATATGGTGTGAAGTTGCCCTGATTTTTTTAAGCACTGGAGATGTTTTTTCCGTAGACCCTTCAGTCGTCGATCAGAACGAACATTTGACAGCTCAGAAATGGCCCTTATTTACGTCACCAGCAACTCTTAGTCTACTGCTGGATGTAGGCCTCTCCTATTAACTATGCGTGTTGACGTAGGGGTAGGTGGGATACCCCCATTTGCCAGAATTTCATTTGCCATAATTTTATTTGCCATCCTATTCAACACACATAATATTGTTTCTCATAACATCTTATGCCATACTAATTGTTTACTATATTAATCATTTGCCAGAAACTTTGTTTCCCATAAAGTCAATTTTCATAATGTAATTTGTCAGAATCATCGAAATCCGTAATTATCACATACCACAACATCGTTTGTCATCCAAATTAGCTACCAGAAAAGACAATTTCCATAATGTTTTTTGTCAGAATCATCGAAATCCGTAAATATTACATGCCATAACATAACTTGTCATCCAAATGACCCTCCACAAGGTGAAACTGCTATTAAAAAGTAGGTTAGGTTAGTATTCTGGGTGCCTGTGGTGTCGCATAACGTCGTCCTAAATTTTTGGGCCGAGAATATTTGTCATAATGTTAAATGGCATCCTACTCGTTTAGCCTACTTAATTTTGTGCATACACAGTGCTAACCTAGCAAAATTAATGGTTTAAAAATATGTTCAAGTAATAAACCAGGGCAAAACCAACTTGGATTGGTTAGGTTTCTAGGGTAGGGCGGAAATAAAAGCGTTGACTAAAAAATACTTAAGTATTTTTAATTCATTGTTTACGCATCCTCATTTTTGTAAAACCAAAAAAAGGGGGGACGGGGGGGCGAAGCCCCCCGCATTAAAAAAGAACATATTGTAGTTCCCCCACCCTAACCTGGATAGGTTCGTTAGGTACCTTTCATCCCTTAGAGCAGAAATAGAAGCCCCGCGCAGCGGGGCTTCGTCGACCGGTTCCCAGAAGCCCGTTTTTTCAAACGCTTGTAACTTTGAATAATATAGCTAGTACTTATTTGAAAAAACTGATAATTACTGATGGCGTTTGAATATTCCATTAAATAATATTATTGCACTTAATAATATGGCCAACAATTAATATCGCAACAATTGCTTCTGGCATTTGAATATTCTATTAAACCATATTATTGCAATTAATAATATGGAAAAGAAATAGGATGGCATTGTATGATTATGGAAAGTAATATTCGGGTAAACAAGCAGTATGTCATACAATTTTTATGGTAAACAAATCATTCGGGCAAATGAAATTCGGGCAAGTTAGATTCGGGCATATGAATATTATGTTAAATAACTGTCGGGCAAACAATAGGCAACCAGGGGTAGGTAAATGCCCATAATCGCTGGGTAAGCGGGTTGGCGATCGCAGTAGTGTGTCCACTATGATGATGATTCTGCTGCCCATTATCAATCTTCAATGATTAAACATCATGATGATATGACAGAGCATTGACAACACTGGTTTTGCATTATCCGCGGTGTAAAAAAGAGACAATACTATTTTTTATTACCATGTTAGGTTTTCCTGTTATCTTTAAATAACAAACTAATTAAAACAAATAGCATGCAATGCAATTATACGGAATATAAACAATTATGAATAATACACGACCCACAACAATTTTCACTAGTGAATTAAACAGAAATGCTCAAAGGGAACCAATGAAATAGGTACATAAAGCAAATTGAAAAACGGCGGGCATAAATTATTAATTAATTGGCCATTCAACAAGTCCTAATTAACTGTACACCACAGAGCTCACTTAAATACGACAAGCAGGTTGATGTTACTCAGTTTTTTTTCTGAACAAGCATAATCTGAAGAAATTGGCAGTATTTGATCGACAGACAGACACACAGTGCTTCTGTACCATGAGCTAACGCTAGGTTATTCACACGGATTTATCGCCGTGTGCCTGCTATACGGCCACATTTCAAAATCAATTTTTATGGAAGATGTGGCCGTATTGCAGGAAAATATGGTCACTTTTACCACACAATTCTATTTTGAGATGTGGCCGTATAGCAGGCACACGGCGTTATCTTCTATCTATCCCGCTCGTACTCGCGTATTGGCGAAAACGAGCCGGATAAAAAGTAAACGCGTGTCAATAACGCCGCGGCAGCTCTTGGTAGGTAGGCGCACTGTAACCGTACCATGACTTTGCAAGTATCGGTAACGTTAAGTTTTACTCAAGGATATTCTTTTTTTTAAATAAGTATCTTGGGACATCTTACACAAATCGACCTAGTCCCACGATAAGCTCAATTAAGGCTTGTGTTGTGGGTACCAAGCGACGATTATAGATAGATACATAAATATATCGACGCTGGAAAGGAGAAATTGGATAAGCGACACAGTGTGTACTTTACAGGAGAAGCAAAAAACCGCCGAGATTTTCGAAAAAAAATCATTTAAATTAATCAGCAGGCCAAATCAAATAATTAAAGCATTATTTATGGACATAAATATGTTTTCTATGTGATGTTTTAATTATTTAACGTATTCAAGTGTTATTTAATGATTTACTGTCGCTTAAGCAAAATGGTCGGAAAAATTGATTCAGGTAAAATTATCTAACCAACACATTGTGTAAGAAATAAGGAAGGTAAAAAGGTCCACCCGAGACTTACGTAACGAATGTATCCCGTTAAAATTATCTAACTGCCGAAGTGGCTTATTTTATATTCGGGTAAAAATATATAAATTGATGAAATAGCATAAATAAATCATTAAGAAATATCCATACTTAAAATGAGAAACTATTTTAGACTTCATAGTTAGTCATATTAATTACATGAGTAACATTCCGTGACTAGTAAACGAATTTACTTACATGTAAAAAAAGAAAAACTGTTTTAGGAATTTTTATAACATTATTCCAAAAAGTAGGTAAATAGTAAAAAGGGAGATGTGAAGGGGATGGTTCATAAATAAATGTAGGTAAAAATGGATAAACGCCAATAAGTAGTTCAGATATCATAGTCAAGTAATATTGTCTAACCGTCTTCAATTTTAAATTAAGATGAAGGTAAAATTGTCCAAACGACATGAGAACATATCATACAGTCAGGTAGAAATAGCTAACCGACAAGTGAAGTTTAGTTGTTACACAGCAAAAATATCCAAGTAAAATTTAACTTGTCATGACGAATAGGTAAAATAATCCAAGATTAATTATGTTGAATTATATTTTATCTAATCTCCAATTTACTAAAAGTTGTCAAAAACCAAGTCGTTTAGTAATAAAAAATGGTCGAAAGTTCTCTAAATCACCAATGGGATAAGCGACACAAATATTGTCAGATGGATACGAAACCTAGCTCATTCGACGCAGAAAAATTCGCCGATTCTAACGGTGTATATAACTCAATATCTTCAAAAGTGTCGCTTATCCAATTTCTCCTTTCCAGCGTCGATATGTAATACACAGCCACGACCAAGGAACTTTTGTGATACCTAAATAAATACACAAATAATGCCCTCACTGGGATTCGCACCCAGAAACTCCAGCGCTCGTAGGCAGGGTCACTGCCAGCTAGGCTACGGAGGCTGAATAACTTCATCTAAAAGTGGACGTTTTGCAAAAACAATCCCAAAATACTTGATTCTTCTGGATCTGGACGTGCTTAGAGTAATTCGAATCAGAATCACGAGCTAATTCGATCTAGATAGTAAAAATATTCTTGGACTACCATTTATCAGGTGTCCATTTCAATTGATATAATTATATTTTGTCACAATGAATTTGCTCGGATTTCCAAGCATTTTTATAAATGAACGTATTTTGTTAGCCTCTTTCACCCGCTTCTGCTTGAACACTATGTTATTGCCTAACGTGCATCCGACCCCGTGAACCGGCGGCGTAAGTGACGCCTCTGAAGGCTGCAAATTCCTGTGCTTACAAATTGCAACTCACAATCAGACGCCATTCAGCGGTGTGACGAATTCAATCCGACTTCACGATGTACATTTTTATGTGCATACAAAATTACGCTCGATATTCAAATTAATACGATTTGCATAGCAGGGACAGGATTTCGTAGCCACGCGTGTTCATTATACGATACGAGCAATAACGAGACGACTCATGAATACAATGCATACTGATCCTGCGTCTCGTTAATAGTCAAGTGCCTCTAGAAAAATGGAGTGATTGAGATACTGATCCAGTATCGGTTGAGAAAGACGTGCGACTTTGAGCAGATTCTCACCTCGGGTGCTAACAACATACCGTTCAATACACACATCATCAGCATATAAAAAGTCCACTGCTAGACAAAGGCTTCTCTTATTACGTAAGCGTTTGGACGCAGTAGGAGGTGAATGCCCATAATCGCCACGCTGGGGAAGCGAGTCGGCGATCGCAGTTGTGTCCACTCCACTATAATGATGCTGATCCTAAATGGTCAATGACACTTCAAATCCCTTAGTCGATTCTTACGACACCCAGGGGAAGAGTTGGGGTGGTGACAAATGTCGTATTACTGTCGTGGGCATTTAATACATAGAATCTCTATCTGCTTTATGAGCTTCTCGGGGAATTGTTGTAAAATAACTTACATTTGATAACATTCCAATTATTTTCCACTGAAGCACGTTTGTAATTTAACAGTGCATTTTCCCTCCGATTCAAATAGGTAACCAAGCAGACCCTAGGGTATTTTTACAGAAGCGAAAAGCTGATAAATATATTAGTGAACCGTGACAACGAACAACTGAGAAGAAACTATTAAACTGACGGAAAATTCTTTCTTCCTTCTTTGAAACAGCTGAACATAAATTCATACCAATGCTTTGCAAGCAGTCTATCACCAAAAAGTAATAAAGCAGGTACCTGTGATGCTATTCCAATCACATGTAGAGAGCAGGAGATCTAGTAAACCACTTTATATGCATTAAATACAATGATACAATGTACGGGTAAACTATTTATTACCACTTCTCACTAGGATCAAAAATGTACCATCACCATTTTTCTTTCACCACAGGTTTTAATCAGTACTGGAATCTGAGATCAGACCATCAAAAAAAGGGTAAGTACCTTCCAGTAGGTACTAGTATGGTACGACAGAACCTGGTCGCGGTAAAGCCTAGGTTATTTTGTTATGGTAACTGTAACTACTCGTAATATTTTAATCCATAGGAATGAAAGCAGGTGATGCACAGACTTTGATATGCACTTAACATGAACCGGGCAATGTGGATGTTTGTCACCGATATGTTATTAAAAAACAAAAAAAATACTACTTTAGTGATTGCCCAAGACTCGCCTTACTACCGTAAGCTTGTATAATACCTATTCTGCCTCGGAGACGATAAGCGCGACACATATTGCGTACGTGGGGCGACCCTCACGCTCTTCTTGGAACATTATTTGTTCCAGCGCACGATTGGCAGGAAAACGTAGCGATCACTGATGTTCATATGTCGGTGGCGTAATTTATTAGCCTGTAGATCTAACCGGAATGTTTGGATGAATGAGGAAATATTTTGTATTGTTAAAATTACCGAAGTATTTGTCTTCTCATATTTCATGAATTAAGCCTTTGTAATGCAAGTATAATGAACAGATACTTTGATAACGCACACTGGCGCACACATATATTAGAAAAAAACAAATATATAAAATTATGCGCGATTTTCGATTTTGCGATTAAGGTAAAAGTACGATGAGTGCTGGACGCTATGCTAGTTTTCGAAACAGGCATTTAATATCAAAATGACAATTCAATTTAAATTTAAAAACAATCTTTATAACTTTGACACAAAGTTCCCAAGTTGAGTACTAGGTGCAGTGTCCAGCTATTATCCAGTAAATAAAGTAGACACTGACGTATATATACCTATATATTATATATTTTTAAATAAACCATACCTTTACGTGGATGTTATTATAAATAAGGACTCTTTGCCTTCCTTTTCGAACGCCGTGGTTGATATTTATATCAATTGCGCCATATTTATGAAGTTTTATTTAAACTTCTGCATTTTAGTAGGGTTTCTTCTTATTTTACCATTTTGGATATATCAGTCCACTGCTGGACAAAGGCCTCTTCTATTACCTATGCGTAAGGACGCAATATACCCATAATCGCCACGCTGAGGAAGCTGGTTGACGATCGCAGTGATGATCCTGCAGGATGCCAATCATCATCAATAAATAAATGATCAGTGAAAATTCAATCCCTTAGTCGACTTTTACGACACCCACGGGAAGAGTTAAGGTGGTGACAAATGTATTCTCACTGCCGTCACCATGAGGCGTATTTGGCACATTCCTACATTTATTTTTAGAAATTATTTAAAAGATATAATTTTCATAAAATCATACATAATCGCATTTCAATAATTAATTAGATAGTCTACTTAGCATTGCAGGTGAATCCGTGATTTCAGCAATTTGCAGGGTTAATTTCAAAGCAATTCGTGCAAATACATCTTTCAGTTATCATCCCTGCTATGATGGATGGCTCAATTATCTACCGACAAATCGTCGCCAAAATCAGAATTATAACCTCAGTCCTTAACGCTATAGGGTTTGGTTTAGCTTGGTTATTGGAAATGTATCGAACAGCCTCAGTTGCACATTATTGATTTCGATATGTGACGGTTTTGTCGTGTGCTTGATGTGCTGTGATGGATAACGCACTTTACCACCCGCAGATTTTTGGTGAGAAATTACGTCATATGTTAAATTAAATCTGGTATCCGTTCGGTAATAAATCTTTTAGTATGGTTATCTGATTAATTTTCAATATCTTACGATGCTACTGATGAAATACATATATATATTTAATACGTGCGCAGGCACTAAGTACCAGAACTTTATAACATAATTAATATTTACCCGATTTATCTACAAACATAGTTTTCAATTTAAATATGTACCGGCTTTCGTATCTCCAAAGTAAAATAAATCACATCGAATGTAAATTTCAGTTTGCATTTCAATCTTCGGAGACTTTATCTCTGCTTCACCATCGATTAGTAATCCTGGCAACATTTGATATTCTAATTCTTTAGCAAGCTAAATCGGCAAACGTTAGTAATCGGTCAATATCGTATAGTTGACATTCCATTGAAACGAAATTTGAATTTAAATCCTTTGCTGAACGGTTTTTATCGCTAAAGCGTGAGCAAATGGAGATACGAGATTTTAAGAAATCTCAAAGGATGCCAAACATTAAACGTTGCCAGAATTTGTATTACACTCTTCGTAGATCGTTTGTATGAAAATTGTCTTCGATTTGGCTCCTATTGCTTTTACTTTTATGTTTATTTAAGACAATACTTCCAGGGAATACCTTAGCATTTCACATATTGGCAATTACATACATTTTACCAGCTGGGCAAAAGAGGTTCTCAACGCTTATAATTTTTTTTTTATTTAAAGGTTATCACATGCTAGAGGTACGAGTAGCTTGCCTAATTTTTGTTTACATTTTACTGCACCCATAATAATATACTAATAAAAAAACATTGAAAAGAACCATTCGACTATTAAAAATAGCATTTAAATCGAAAATGTATCACATCAGTAAGTTCATTTAGGTACTTATGTGGGCATCTCTATTGTCATTGTTACAAAAATTTCTCGTGATATGTTGAAGGTAAAGTAGGTGGATATTATACGACTTGGTTAACATTTTCTCTACATTTCATCTCCTATTAACTATGCGTATAGCATAGACGCATTAAGAGGTAATTGCCTATAATCGCCACGCTGGGCAAGCGGATTAGCGATCGCAGTGTGTCCACTATGATGACGATGCTGCCCATGATCAATCTACTATCAAGTGTCAGCAACAATGGTCAGTGATACTTCATTCCCTTAGTCGGCTCTTACAACACCCGCGGAAAGAGTTGGGGTGATGCCAATTGCATTCTTACTGCCGTCAGCGCACGTTCAGTTTTGCAATTGGCTTGGTTTTAAATTGTTGATTAATCTTAATTGGGCTTATTAAGCCACGATTGGACCACACTTTCATGGAAGCAAAATTCAAACTACGTCGAGGTCTCTGAGGTCAATCTGCGAAGGGTGGCGCATTAGCCCTATGACCGGTCTCGAAGGGAGCCGTTTTTATTCCCCGCTCCACACTAATGGGCCCATTGATTTTCGGGATTCCACCGCCCATTCATTGTGACAGGCAGCGTTACATGGATAAAGATGTGCTTTTATCTACGGTAGATGACTGAGTTATGGCGTGAGTTTTTGATGAAGGGTTAGAAGATAGTTTGAGGTAAATTTATAGACTATAACATAAAGGCACGTTTTTCTTTAATTACTCACATAATTATTTACTTAGTTCCATTTGGGATGAGCACAATTTTTTTGTCTGTAGCGGTTATCTCCGAAAATATTGTTTTAAAATAAAATATTTCTTTTAAACATTATTAATTGTGCGTCCTGACATAGGTACCTACTCGTAAAGGCTTGAGAGCAGCTTTCGGTATTGGCTTTGTTATTTAATAGATAATTGAAAATATTATGTACAAAAGAAAAGGATTAAGATAGACTTTTACATGTGGTATAATTTACCACTTGCACTGATCGTGATTAGCGATTTAATCCGGATTAACGCATCATTTCGCGTGGTATTTGACAGCTTAATCTAAATTAACTTCCTAATCTCGATTAGTGCAAGTCCGCCTAAGATTTGTGGCAAAAAAGTAAACAACCTAAATACCTACAATCTACATACTAAGTATCAGAGACAAAAGAAGATGGCATTGATTAAGACGGTTAAAAATAAACCTTTTTAATTTGTTCTAATAATTTTACAACCGTACTCCTATTTTGTCGTTTGAAATTATTCCGATAGTACCTAAACGTATTTTTTTCATACAGAATTTATATTAACAATTAATTATATACACATTGCAAACTCGGTACCTGGGTAACTACGTAAGCTACTTACTAAATACATATTTACGCTCCTTACCTAAATATTGCGTGTTTGTTGAATAGGTACTACAATTTAGCTAACGTATTATTATGCAGAGTAACTAGTTAAGTGTAGAACATGAGCAATTTAGAGCTGTTAGCACATAAACCATTCAGAATAGTCTGATGTATGACAAGTTAATCGGATTTATCGCTTGGCCGTGTATTCCCATTCGGTTGCCTTAATGCGCAAGTACGGGTTACTGGCAGCCTCGAGTAAACCAGAATATCATTGCCTCATAATATCCAGAGAAAAGCTAGTTTTCCAACGTCCGAAGTGGGACGGAACCCACCTGCCCAGCTTTTGCGGCTGATACCTAGAGTTACTCGGCCACTTGGTCTTAGCAACCACCGGTCTCTCGGATAAGTGCAATCTCTCTCTCAATAAACCACAATAAGAGTGATTCGATAAAACTGTATTCTGTAGTACCCTGTACACTACAATCTCAAGTGAAATTTGATTAGTTTGGCTCATTTCAGAATTAGGTAATATAAGGAACGTAATGAGAGCTCCATTAGAACTGTACTGCAAGTCCGCACGATTAATTACTTTTTTGTTTAGACTCTAAATTAAAAGTAGTATAATACATAATATTATTTTTTAGAACTCAGTGTATTTTGCTCATCAGTTCCTAAATATATCTATCAATAACCCAATGGAAAGCAACTGAAATAAATTTCAAAAAAGTTTTCTAATAAAACCGAAGCCTGCGTAATTAAGATGGCGAACAATTATAAAACGAAGACGCACTCATTAAACTTCGTCGATTACCCAATCGCTTCGGAGTCGAGATTCCTCAAATCCATCGCCAGTCATCTGGACGAAGTTTTCCAATTACCAAAATTCCACAATAACCACGGAAAGAGATATTGAAATAAAACCGGACTTATAAAGCTAGCTGACGTTGCACGTACTGTTCCGTAGATATATTTTTTACTTACTGGAGTACGACCACTAAAATAAAATTGTACTTATATTCTTGCCAGAATTTCAAAAATCCTTGGAATGGGGCAACACTTTGTGAATAGTTTTGGTAGTAGAATATAATTTTCGATTTTTTTGTGCACACATAAGAAACTTCAGGAGAGATGTTAAAAACGTTGTCGTGACATTCCACATTGACTTTACACAATGAAAATGTACAATAACAGATTATACCAAGAAGATAAAGAAAATTCAGTCTAAATAATAGAATTTGAATTCTAGATAGTTTATACTTTTGTTAGCAGGCTTGCCCCGTTTATGAGATTCAGGTTTTATTAAATTTACCAAATCAATATAATTTCTGGGAACTTGTGAAAACTCAAACTGAAAGTAGGTATCAAAATGTCAGTACCAAACAGCTTTTTTTTTATTAGCCTTATTAATTTATGTCCCACTGTAGGGCAAAGGCCCCACTCTTTTCCTCCGTTCGGTCCGATCGCTTCAGTTCTACCGCCAATTTGGATAGAATGCATCCAGGTCGTCCCGCCATCTCCTTGCCCTGCTTCTGCCTTCGATGGTGCTGCCCCGGTCAGCACCATCGAAGGTTTCCCGTCTGAAACAAACAACTATTTTGTAAAATCATAGATAATTAGTAATACCGCAAGGAAATAACTGTCAGCAAAATTTGGTTGGTCAGAATCTATCAATGAAATTGAATTGTGACCCACCGTAGAAGCATGTCCACGTGACGATATATAAATCAAATTGTAGCTACTGTCGTACAATTTGGCTTTTATTAACGTTACTATCAGTTGGCAGCCTCCGTAGCTTAGTTCATAGTGACCCTGCCTACAAAAAAGAAAGTTTTGTGCATTTGTGTATGTATTTATCACGAACAGGTATTTGTTCCTTGCTCATGGTTGTCTTATTTCACTATCTATTAGTATATATATTTATTAAATAATTATGTCGTCGCATGGTACCCACATCACAATCCTTAACTTAGCTTATCCAAGATATTTATTTGTTTATGACACGGTTCTATTCTATCTATGGTGAGTTTTAATTTTGTTACCCTATAAAAATTAGTGTAAGTGTAAGTATTTTTCTTCGAATGTCTTGACTCATCACTTGATTAAGTGTATTGTTGGAAAATGATGGTGTATTTATGATTCGCCTCTTTTTGTTGAACACCAGCACTATTCGTATTTGCCCACATAACCGACTTTTATATCTCCTTTCATAGCGCAAACAAAAGTGACGCTAACTAACCACAAAGTAAATCCAATGATAAAGGTGTTTTCATCATTTTCGTATTACGGAACCCACAATTTGCAATCCGAGCGATTAAGACCATAACCTTTACACGGAAAGTCCATTATCGCTCTCGCATTATTATCTTTTAAATAATTTTGCTTTAACTCGTGACTGGCGCAGATAAAAACCTGTTAAGTTTAAATGGGAAAAGTTTTTTTCGTTTTGAAGATGAGAATCATTGTGGCGGATTGATACAAAGGTTTGGCTAATATTTGTGAAGATAATTACTGTAATAAATTGCCCAGACTTTTGAGAGAATCGCTCTACTTATTAGCGCGCATTACAATTCTGTTTTTCATTTGTATTGCTGCCAGCCGTGCCAGGCGAATACATAATGTCCGTCATCAGTACACTGGAATTATCGTGCTGTATTATTTAAAGTATTGCGGGTACGTATAACAATATACACAGCGCGTATGCAAAAACGAGGTCATCCGGGCTTAAAAATATGCTGATGAAAAAGCTTTTAGATATGACGCTACTATATTTTTACTACTAACTTTAATCATAGCATAGCATTCTTAGCGACCATTGGAGGACAGTGTATAGTCTCCAATAGATAAGAAAACTATAATATCTTTCGGCTAACTATTCCTGAAAGTCACTGGTAGATTTAAGCATGTTAAAAAAAATACGTTTACTCGACTGATAGGTCTACTTAACTTCATTTAATACCTGCTGGCAGTACTCATGATATATGTATTTAACATCTTCGTTGATGTGAAATAAATTATTAATAATGATAAATAATAAAATAACCAAGTTTTGATATCCCACGCTTTTCCTGTTTTTTTTTTTAAATAATTTGTATGTCTAATGGTAAATGGTGTTAAGTGACAAAGTTGCCGACGATAGAACAGTACTTAGCAGATAAAATGTAAATGAAACTCTGTCATATCGATACATTTTCTTACCTACAGAATAACTTTAGGCTATATACATATGAATTTTGCACTGACAAGTG
The DNA here is from genome assembly GCA_025490895.1 of Thaumatotibia leucotreta. Taxonomy (NCBI): domain Eukaryota; kingdom Metazoa; phylum Arthropoda; class Insecta; order Lepidoptera; family Tortricidae; genus Thaumatotibia; species Thaumatotibia leucotreta. Next base: position 469,070 of record JALPQI010030271.1, on the reverse strand, counting down.
TCAGAATTGACTATTATCAAACCGCGATTAGAAAGGGATTCGAAAGTACTGTTGACACAACAGTGTATAAGTCAATCTAGGATATATTCATAGTTATATTCATATATAGTTTAAGTATAATACTTATCTGCCTTGGATTTTAAGTATCCAATTGATGACATCTGAAATCAAGTCGCTAAAGAGAAAAGGCCGGTTACTTTGTCCCTAACAACTTGGAATAGCCCTTGAAGGGCAGCAGAATATACGAGTGGCAGAAAATTATTGGACGTCATTATGTACCATAAATTGAAAGAACTGGATTATTCCTGTCCATGGCTCTCAAGAGACACAGGTAGAATAAAATATATAATTGCAACGTACTAAGAACCAATACTTAAAACAAAATGTCTTGTATTTATTTATCACAAATTTGTTCCTTAGTCATGGCTGTCCACAGGTACATACCTACATAATTATCGTCGCTATAATGTATCTGTCTATTATAATTATACATATCGTCGCTTGGTACCCACACCACAAGCCTTAATTGAGCTTACAGTGAGACTATGTCGATTTGTGTAAGATGTCCCAAGATTTTTTTTGTAAGTAGGTACTTATTTATAATAATGAATACTAGAGGGAGTAAGAAAAAGTATAATTTTCAACCGATTTGATATTTTCCTATTTTCACATACGATAAGAACGTGTGATATCATTTTTTTGTATAAGTATCAACTGGTTTCTGGTGGCCGTGTGGTGACGGCAGAAAGAATACATTTGTCACCACTCCAACTCCTCCTGTGGGTGTCGTAAGAGTCGACTAAGGGATTGAAGTATCACTGACCATACTTGATTAAAGATTGATGATGGGCAGCAGCGTCATCATAGTGAACACATTACTGCGATCGCCAATCCGCTTACCCAGCGTGGCGATTATGGGCATTTACCTCCTAATGCGTCTATACGCATAGTTAATAGGAGAGGCCTACGTCCAGCAGTGGACTATCATAGACTGATGATGCTGATGCAACTGGTTTCGATAAAATATTTAAATTTTGAACTCGTGAGTATGAAACATATAACCTACGTATTGTCATGGTGTCATGTAAAGCAAAACAACATTATAGTAATCGTAGAACTTATTGACCCCGTTCCTCGAAAATGCATTGACATCTGCTTTTCATCTTGCAAACAAAAAGTTTTAATTGGCACGGATGCAAATTAGTGCTTCAGTGTAAACAAGGGATGGATTCATATTCTTGTTTTTCCAGTGCAAATGTCAATAGAATATTCATCCGTCGTCGCCTGATGTAACGAGCGGGATAAATAAATGTTAATATGTAGGGCAATCATGGTAATATAATATAATTATACAATATAGATATTGTGATTTGGCGCAAAACTTGAACACAGCGGAATGTTTTCAAGTGTTCAACTGTCCAAACTACTTCAAAAGTTGGAGAGGCCTACCTGGACGTCATTATTACTGTTACCAAGTTTGTAGTACGATATCCAAACAAAGTTTTTGGATCTTGAATTACTTGAATAAATATGGGTTTCAGTAATCCTACCGTGACGCAGTAGAATGCTCAAAGCGATCCTGCGTCACCCCGTCAAAAGCGGAGATGGCACTCGTTGGGTTTTTAGACGGTAGTGGAGGGTCAATGCTCCGTAGTCCGTCATACCTGTCCCACGACAGGATGCGTAAAAGCATTTTCCCAACGTAAAAAAAAAGTCCTACCGTGAACTGCTGCTATGTTATTTACTCGTACTTTTACTTACTATTGAGTCTCCTAATTGCCTGCTAAATGGCCACATTTCAAAATCAAATTTTATGGAAGATGTGGTCGTATAGCTGGAAATGGTCACTTTTACCAATATTCTATTTTGAGATGTGGCCGCATAGCAGACACGCGACGCAATACGCAAGTACGAGTGGGATGGATATAATATAAACGCGCGTTAATAACGCAGTAGTGATTGGTACGAGCGAACCGGATAGAACTTATTGATACTACTTAAAAAAATGGAATTTCCTGAAAAATATTAATATAAGACATCGATATTTATTCTTTGGTAAATATTTATTACATCTAATATTTATAATATTATATTCCTACATAATAGTAGTGTTAATACTAAACTTCAAAATACAAACCAAAGTATTGATTTTTTTTTGTTCTACAATAAACGCGAGAATTATAACAATATTTGCTCTCGCTGTAAGTTCTTCGCTTGAAGACGCGTGTACGTCTATTGCTAAACCGCGTCCTAAGCACGTGGCCCCAAATTAGTATTCATGCCGATCTTATGCCCCAGTGTTGTGTAGGGATGGAGATAAGTTCTGCAATGTAATGGGCAGTGCAAGGAGGAGATAGGGACATTTGGGTGGGAAAGATCGATACATGTGCAAACAGTGATACAGTGGTATATAAGTAGATTCTGTTAAAAAGGATCAAAATTGTATATTATCGGCAACGGCTTTTATTGAAGTCCAAATGAAGCGATGGATTCCAAATTACTACCACAATAACTAAAGTGGAATCCTGAGCGTAATTAGTGGTTCGAGCGTTAACACCTACGATGAAAATAATTTTGATGACTAACTGTGGAAAAATAAACGAAATAATGACGCGTCCATTCAACATAGCGGGTCATGCATTGACTCATAGATTCTTGTAGAAATAAAAATAAAGACACTAGGCTTACCATCAGCATCTATCTGCTAGTTTTCCTATTATATCATTAGGTGTCAAGGGCAGTAAATAATGAATTAGGTACTAACGAGAGTAACAGCGCATTATCCAAACTTGAACAATTGGCTATGTTAAGTTAGATATATAAATATTATATTTTTTCCTGATAGCCGTCGTCTTAAGGTTCAAGAAAATACGGCTCTTTTATTTTTATTTTCTATAAATTGTTGACACTCTTTTTTTATGTGAGTGAAGTGACATTTATGCAGTTTTATGGATGAATAAGGCTTAATACGTTCGTCAGCCATCAGTACAATCAAATAGAAAAAAAATCTGTCAATGTCAATCGTGTTAATCATTCGTTTATCACTCACTTAAAAAAAGATTATTGGTAAATTATAGAACACAAAATTAAAAGAGCTGCATTTTCTTGAACCTTAAGACGATGGCTATCAGAATTCATACCTTCAGAAAACTTTACGTAGACAATTAAAGAAACTGTTATGCTTCGATTAAACTCATATTTTGACACTGCTTTGGGACTAGTAATGCTCAAATTCTCCTGAACTCCAAATTAAGTACCTACCACAATAGCACTCACGCTAAGTAAAGTCCAACTAATTACAACGTCTCCTTTTCGTCGTCCTGTTTGTTGTTCACAACTACATTCTCGTTTACTTTAACGCCATTTCTAATTTTATATAACTATACAAACGACTCTGCATCTACAAATATAGTAATTAAGTACCGCTTCGTTGTATAATCGAATAATAATTGCCAAGATGCCAAGAGTTCCCGATATTGCAAAGGCCATCGTCACATTAAATCGTTCAAAATATGTTAAATTATTATACATATTAATTACTCAGGATTATACTGTAAGGGCATCATAAATGGAGTGGACAGGAAGTAGACGATATTTATAAAGTAATATCCACAATCCTACAGACTAATTTGACAAGTGAGTGTGCACAAATTTAATGTTGCCACAGTTTGGCCAGTGTTGTTCCCATCGATATTAAAAGTATTGTTAAAACATCGTAAGTTTAAAGTCCACTCAGACGGAACAGTCAAATTATCAATTTAAAATAAAAAATATTGTTTTATTGATAAATTGAATTAGAGCAACTGAAAAAGAGATGATCGAGTATTCGTTTGTATTTATATGTCGGGCATAGGGCAATACCTACCGCGAAACTACCAAAGTAGATAGAGTTCAAATATCAAACAATTGACACTCAAATTGACCCTAATTGAGTTTGTTAGTTACGCGGTATTGGACTATCCCCGACGAATATGTAATGAGATGGTAGATAGATTGAAGGACGAACAAGATATTTCTAAGAGGACATTCATGTCAATAAAAACGAGCGTGTCGGACATTCTTGGTATTTCGAGAAGTTTAGTTTAGTTTTTTATGCTTTGAAAGAACACAAAATACAAGAGCTCTTTAATTCGCCTCTGAAACCTGGTACCTATCAAAGATAAGGTAGACGAATTTACTTTCGCGACAATACGTCGAAAAAACCACATTTATTTGAAGAAAAAAATCGTGGCCCCGGCTGTTGCAAAGAAAAATTTCAATGGTAACATATATTATTTCATATATTTTTGAAGCTATTCGAGTATTTGCGTTTAGGTGGTCATGCTGATGGAAGGAAGGTAAATATTTCAAAAATAAAAATAAACCTGAATACTGCAGGTTATAATTATGATTTCTTGTCATATCCCATTAAAAAAACGATAATCATTATTCACGTTAACGAGATATTACTATCATGTCTATAAATTAAAGTATATGGCCACACCTTTGACCCACCGAATTTATCAATCATAGATGCAGCACACAATTTCGCAGACACAGTGCACAAACAGTCTATTTGACCACTTTGATGAGTGCCCGGGGACCGAGCAATTAACCCGGGTTGACGCAGCACGTCATTAATTCGCAGGTGCCGGCTTAGACAGCGGTTTGGTAATGCCACCATTACTGTTTCCGATTGCGTATGGACTTTGGTAATTATCAAGTCTGTTTCGAGCACGCGTTGCGTCTAGTCTAAATAGCACTAACAGCATATCATTAAGGATAGGAAGAGTTGGCAAACCTTGGATCGTATGGTGCAAATACGAGCGTAAACTTTGTCTGTCGTTGTGTTGTCGCTCGATATATTGATCACTCTTCTCAAGTTCCCACTTTCAAATCTTTAAAAGAAGATCCTCGTGACGGATTGAGGCACGTTGGAGATTAACCCCCTTATTCATTCCCGTCTTCTAACTTAGCAAGCCGCTGAGTATTGTTTGCCCCTTTCGTTCTTTTATAATGCCGAAAGGGACAAACAATACTTAGCAGCTAAGATAGATAATAACGTATATTAGTCCACTGCTAGGCAAAGGCCTCTCCTATTAACTATTCGCGTATGCATTAGGAGGTAAATGCCCTTAATCTCCATGCTGGGCGAGCAGGTTGGCGATCGCAGTAATGTGTCCAGTATGATGACGCTGCTGCCCATCATTAATCATACCATAAATGGTTAATGACACTTCAATCCCTTAGCTGACTCTTACGACACCCACGGGTAGAGTTGTGGCGGTGACAAATGGGTCCATATTGGCACTTATACAATTTATTCTTCGAATATTTTTACGAATACCGTTTTTTACTCATAATCATCATTACACCGAAAATTTTTTCTCATACTTTTTTTCTTACTAAAAATTATACTTCTACCTACAATGTTCATAACGATTTTGATTTCGAAATTTTATCCTCCTAAAGTCGTCAAGTAGATTAATCTATACTCATAAAGTTATTTGAAATAAATTGTTTATTTATAAACATTTTCCGATAGGTTCACTCTGTTGTGGTATAATTCTTTTATGAATAACATAAACTATGTAGTCATAATGGGTTTTGTGCAGAAACTGTTGTGGCATACTCAACTTTAGCATATTTCTTTGTGGCAGATTTCGAGTTGTTCGAATATTATTCGAGCATAATTTCGATGCTCCTATTTATGATGAGGCATAATCTGGATGTGCATAAAACGTATCGGCATAGTTTGTTTTAGCATAACAGAGAAGGAATAATTACAACCTCTCAATATAATCGAGGTAGTAGTAATATTCTGTACGTTACTTACTGTGTTACTGAGCTGAGTACTTTCTAGGTTGCTAAAAAAAAAATAACCTCGAAGACTAAGGCGGGAGCAAAGCTCCCGCCTTAGTCTTCTAACCTAACCTATCCGAGTCGGATCTGCCCCGGAAGGTTTTGTTCGCTCGCTTCGCTCGCTCACTGCAGAAATTTTCACCCTCACAGGAAATTCTGCCTGACGAAAAAGGCAAATTTCGAACATGTGGCTACATGCCCAAAAAAAAAATGCAAATCTAATTTCTGTCTAGTATAACACTCGGCGTAATTAATGATATGCCAAGATAGTTTCGGACAAAATAATATTCGAAATATTGTTATTTAAGCCAAGTGATGTTTCTGTCTCATTAAGTTGATGCCAAAATAGATTATACCAAGTCTGTTATGTCCTAAGCGTTTCGGACAAAAAAAGTTTAGAGGAAACCCGTTTAGTACAGTACCTACTCTGCCACAACCTGATTTGTGCAAGTAGCTAGTTTACAGTAATAGTACGATTTATATTTAATTGAACAAAAATAGTTCATACATAAAACCAGTACAGATAAAAATAAATATCTATAACATTAGAATATATAACATAAAATAAGTATAGTGAAAATTAATATAAACATAAAAGTTAGTACTAAAAATATGTATGAAAAACAATATTATAAACATAAATAATTCTATGTGATGATAATTATGAACAAAGATTATTCTAAATACCGATCATTATGAAGTTAAATTGTATAAGAAAAATTTTCGGAGTTCCAATAATCTAAGTTGCAATTTTATAAATACTTTGGCGCACCCGTGACAAATGTATTCTTACTGCCGTCACCTCACGGCCAAGACGATCGAGAAAAGCATAATATCGACAACATACGAGCAAAAGATCCGATCTCGCGTCTTATATTATACTGTGCCGATTGGCAATCGATGATTTTCACTCCTACACCGTCGATATAAAAGCTTTAGTCGACCGGCGGGAACCGATTCCGCGTCGATAATTTGGAGATACACTTACAGACACGTTATTACGTGCTTCTTATATACAGCGTGTTTTTCTTCATATGCTTTAACTTTAAGGGAAGCTTATTTAGGTCAAACATAATTAATTTCTCTAAGAAACTAGTGTTTTAACTCTTACTGTTATTGAGTTATTAAAAAAATAAGTTTAATCACTAAACATGTGTCAAATAAGTAACATTAGAATGTCAAAAAGGTTGCACCTTTATTACATTCTAATGTTACTTATTTGACATGTGCCGTCAGTCACCTGAGATTAACTTTTATTTTATTCTTAAGGTTATCTCACACTTACCATTTCAGTTATTATGTATGAAAACAAAAAAAAATATTTTTTATCAAATTTTCCAAAAGCCGATATACCAGACAACTTCTAATAATGGCCCAATTAACCTGACCTGTCTAATTTAACGCAAATCGAAACAAATACCCTGTATTTTACTTTTGAATTATAATCAGAGATCGGACAAATGTGCGTCATTGTTCGCAATAATATGGACATGACTCCAAAGTTGATTGAATAATTAGGTATTCATTTAATCATTTTCAGAAAATTACCTTTTTGACACCGGTAACTATGAAAACCTTTGTGAATAGACCCCTCAAAGCTTCGAAATCAAATTCGAAGAAATTATTCGTTTAATTATTCATTCAATCAAAGGACTATGCGTCAAAATTGCCCCAAGACCAACAAACATGAGAGTTGGATCATTAAATAGGTCTTTAACTTTACTTCATATCATTCTATGGGCACGAAATCGAATTCCATTCCAGAACTGAGATATTCATATATTTGTCAGCGTGAATAAGAGCTACTTCAGTACATAAAATCTGTAGATTCAGCCACTAGTTTGTTTGGGTAGCTGTAGCTACCAGCGATCACCCTTATTTGTATGTAAAATAAAGGCTGCTGTCAAAAGAAAAAAAAACCAAACCGAGTGAGGTGGTTAACATACAATCACTTGTGCACATTCTTTTTTTTACACACTTCGGTATCCTAATTATTAACGAACAGTATTTCTGATCGATTGTATTCACGCTGACAAAAATATGAATATCTCAGTTCTGCAATGGAATTCATCTGGGTGCCCATAGAATGAAATAAAGTAGATTGAAAGACCTATTCAACAATGTAACTTTTAGCTTTGTTGACTTTGGGGCAAAGTTCCATACAAAGTTGGGCATGGTCCTTTGGTGCCATGTCCATATTATTGCGAGCAATGACGCACATTTGTCCAATCCCTGATTAGAATTTACGAATTACTTTAATTTTTAGGTCGTGCACTTAATATAAACTCTTAACCTAGATAGGTGTATACATTCGGTGATGGCTAAAATTCATTAAACTTATAAGAAAGAACACAATACTATTTTAATGTTATTTTGGTCTATATTTCTAAGATGATTGGGATCAAGCCCCACATTAAGCACTAAATCTACTCTAATTATGTAATATCATGATATTATTTCGTTTACAAGGAGTTGAATGATTTAGTAAATGAAAAATACATGTTTCGCTACTTTTTTCCTTACTCTCCGACATAAAAATTGATCATCGTGGCAAGACTAAGATTTAGAGGGGCCATTTTCGCAGACGTTATCATATAATTATCTTGATTTCCCAAGGGCCCTATTCTCTTTTCATTGCTATCAATTTGGATCGGCAATTAATGGAGTCTTGGTGTTAAAAAGAAAAATAGTTGACCCGTGGATTATACGTGAGTGGGGACATCAAACTTACTTCTGGGGATAGTCAAAGTCAAAGTCAAAGTCAAATAATTCTTTATTTAAATTGGAATAACAACAAACTCTTTTGAATCGTCTAAGTATTAAAACTACTTCCGGTTCTAACCCTACACCGCTGACCTGAGAAGAACCGGTAAGAAACTTGGCGGGACTTATTTTTTCAAACAATCATGGTACATGAGGTACATCTTACAACTAACATGCATTAAAAAAAATAACATAAAATTGATTTTAAATAAATTGAAATATAATAATTGATATACTGGGTGGAACTGAGTTTACCGTCAAACTTTACTGGATTCAGCTTAGTTTCAAAGATAATGTTAAAAGAACATCATTGCTCACTGAAAAATACCTGAACAGCGGTTAAAATTTTTAGGCTATGAGTTTTTATCTTGACGGTAGGTACGTCAATTGATTGACATTTAAGAAAATTAGCGAAAAAATTTTAAAAACATAAAATCGGAACACTTTAAAAAAGGTCCGACATACTTTATCACCGAAACATTAAAAAAATGAAAATAAATATTTCCCTACATTTTTTTACTGCTCGTGTAACATAAACAAAAAAAACATCTCGAAAAATGTTATAGGTAAATAAAAGTTTTTTATTTGGCCGAAAGTTACGGTCATAATAATAGATATTATTTCCTTTGAGAAAAAAAAAATACTTGGGTAAACTCATTACCACTACCAGAAAATTTATACTCACAGTTTTTTACAAATGTATTGTTACGCCGATGGCATGATAAAAACTACAAATATGATTTTAGACACGTTAGAAGCGTTTTCAGCAGGCTGAAATGCGTTTTCAGGCCGTTTCAGAAGGTCCTCTTTCGCATACAACAAAATCAAATATTCACCCCAGATACCGTCGTTTTCAGGCGCCTGAAACATGTTTTCAGGCCGTTTCAGGATACCCTCTATCGGATGGCGCAATAACCCGAAAACCCGTTTTCAGGCGTTTTCAGGACCCCTTTTGAGCCTCTCAAGTACAAATCGGTATATAGCTAAATTTCCCATAGGAGTGAAAGAGAAAGCACTATTAGATAGAGACAGCACGAAAGAATGTTCTGGAAAGATGTGAACGAGATAGCTATAGAGAGAACATTCTGGACGGGTGTGAAAGAGAAACCTGTAGAAAGAGACAGCGATACTCTAGAATGTTCGCGCACCTAACTCGGGAACTTTCTAGAGTCGAATCTTCTCGTACTTTGTAGATTTGAGTGGCTGGTATAAATACACAGCATGACCCGGCCGAGGAGTAGTTTCAATTGAGACAGCGAAGAGATAACATCAAGAGCGAAAACTGCGATTCTAACTGCGAGTTTGCGAAGTGTTAAGTGTGTGATCAGTGTTTTAGTTTACTGTTTGTTCCTTTAATTAGTAATTAAAGTGTCAGTTTTAAATAGTGGCTTATTTATACATTTTCTATAGAAAACCCACCCCACGAACGTAACATTTGGTGTCAGAAGTGGGATAGAAAATGGGTATAACGCCACGTGACAACGAGACCGAGCCAAAAGGAGTTGTGACCCTGAGCCAAGCTGCACGCGAGGAACCTGCAGCGCGGGAGGATATTGCAGTACCTGAAGAACCTCTAGCATGTGAGGATACTGCATCTAAGCCCGGAACGTCTGGTTTGCAGGCTAAGAGTACTCAAGACGTAGACCTCAGAACTATTCTGATTCTCCTGAAGGAGCAGTCGCGGAAACAAGAAGAACAGTTGCGGAAACAAGAAGAACAGTCGCGGAAACAAGAAGAACAGTTGCGGAAACAAGAAGAACAGTCGCGGAAACAAGAAGAACAGTTGCGGAAACAAGAAGAACTGTCGCGGAAACAAGAAGAACAGTCGCGGAAACAAGAAGAACAGTCGCGGAAACAAGAAGAACAGTCGAAATTGATTCTTCAAGAGTTGCACAAGGCTGCTACTGAATGGAAGCAAGAAATGTACGAAGTCCAAGGGAAGCTCAGTGACATGGAGAACAAGATTCATGTTATAGAGGAAGCGGTTGAGCGTCGCCTCCAGAAGCTTGAATTAAAAGTAGCTAATGGCATCAGTACCTGCGCACCCGAGATATCTGTGCCGGGAGGTGGAAAATTTAAGGCACCTCCTTTTGATGGAACATCTTCGTGGGCGGCGTACAAGCTACAGTTTGAGTCCGTGTCCAAAGCAAACGGTTGGAGTAAGGAGCAAGCGATGACGGCTCTGACGCTGGCACTTCGTGACGAGGCTCTTACAATTCTAGAAGCTCTTGGAAAAGAGCAAACTTACGACCGGCTTCTAGAAGCATTAGAAGCCCGTTACGGAGACAGTCATCTGGAACATGTCTACCGAGCTCAGGTGAAAGACAGAACGCAGGGACGTAATGAGCAGAGGGCGGAATTGCTCATGGCAAAAACCAAATGTCACTAGAGTTTGAACGTTACATTTTATCGACTATCGATTAAACTGAAATGTATTTACCAAGCGTGTCTTTATTTATTTATGAACAAAACTAAACCTCAAATCCATAAGTACATACAATGTCTAGTTATTTAAACATTACAGAATAACATTTGAATAAAAGACAATACATTCTAAAAAAATAGTTCACTCAAATCACCTGTGAACTAATTTTCATCGCATAATACAGTATTGTAAAAAGCTATATTATCTGTACTAATGACGTTTTCCTCATTTTCTCTGTAATAATACATGATTGTTATAATTTTTTCCATATATCCGAATTTGATGAAGTTCGTCTGATTGTATAAAATATCTAGATAAACTTTCCGCAACAACGATTCATCCGGAAGTTTTTCCGATGAACAAGAGCAACAAATACAAAAAAGAATCGGAACTGTCGATAATTTATTTTTTTCCATGGAATGTTGTAACAAACGAGAAATACTATCATTATCAAATCCAAATAAAAACTATTGTCATTCTTAACCTCTTTAAACTCAGGTGAATGTGTTTTACTCGTTATGTGAATATCGACGCAATATTTTTTTAGTTGCTTTGCTTCAAGTGAATCTTACATTTAGAGCAGTATATTGTTGAGCTGTTTTCGTCGTAAGTAAGACAAGGATATTTATATATCCATTTGTTGATTGTTTTTCTTTTTGGATTAACCATTTTTTTCAAACGTGAATTAGTTGTTAAATGTTAAAGACAGAAATACAAAAGATGATCGAATTTATCGATAGCTGGAAATGTCGATAAAATTTTACGTTCCAACTCTATTGACATTTGATTTTTGCCATGAACAATTCCGCCCTCTGGTAATGAGACATTGCAACAATGGGCCCTGGAAATTGAAAAGCTGGTCAGAAAGGCATACCAACGTTCAGCTGACTCTTTGATAAAAACCATGCTGGTGTAGGCATTTGTTGATGGGATCCGAGATTTGGAAGTAAGGGCGGCAGTACGACTAGGGCACCACGAAAGCCTTAAGGATGCCGTAGCTCATGCCCTAGAAGTTGAAGCTGTACGCCAAGATTCATCAGGATCGTATAAGCTACGTGAGATTTCTGCCAGGGAGCCGATTGCACCTCATCGGGAGTTTGGGCCACGATGTTACCATTGTGGAGAACGTGGCCATATACAAACTAGTTGCCCGAAAAGAAAGATTGCACCTCATCGGAAGTTTGGGCCACGATGTTACCATTGTGGAGAACGTGGCCATATACAAACTAGTTGCCCGAAAAGAAGCAGCAGGAGAGAACGAGATGAATCCCCTGTGACCAGGAATAAGGGCTCTGTACGACCAGAGCCGCAGCAGGGAAACGAGTAAGAGCCAGGACTAAGGGACGAGTGCTGGCTGGAGGTCGAAATGTCCCAGTAGTTATCTCACAAGCCAACGACGGGAATAGTCTGGTCGTCAAGGGAGAAATTGGTGGAATACCATTTAACCTTACTATCGACACCGAAGCTTCTCGGACGGTGATTAATCATTGGCTTCTGAAACACCTGACTCGAGGTCATGTAGTCCAGCCGACGCATCTACAGCTGCTTACAGCCACTGGCCAGTATATTCCCATCAAGGGAGAGACAGGAGTGGATTTAAGAATTGGCAAGCACATTTATCGGCACAAAGTGATTGTTGCCGACATAATTGATGACTGTATTATTGGACTAGATTTTATGAGGTGCCATGGTTATAAAATTGACATGGAAGTTGGAGTCCTGAAAACTAGATTTGATGAGGTTCCAATGGAAGGAAGAATTAGTGGGAATGTTTACTGCTCTAGAAGACCTGTTCTCCTACCAAAGGCACAGGTTCGAGTCCCAGTGCGTTTACCAGGAACAGCAAGTCAGGGAGGGCGTCGATGTGTAGTTGTGGAAAAAGTATCCAACGGTAAACCATGGATGGCAGCTCGTACAGTGGTTACGAAGATCAATGACGTTACGTATCGGATACGGAGGAATTTACGAAGCCCATGCAAGATTGTTCACGTTGACCGGCTCGCCAAATACCACGGAAATAATGATGCTCAGGACGAGCATGTCTTAGGAGGGGGTAGTGTTACGCCGATGGCATGATAAAAACTACAAATATGATTTTAGACACGTTAGAAGCGTTTTCAGCAGGCTGAAATGCGTTTTCAGGCCGTTTCAGAAGGTCCTCTTTCGCATACTACAAAATCAAATATTCACCCCAGATACCGTCGTTTTCAGGCACCTGAAACATGTTTTCAGGCCGTTTCAGGATACCCTCTATCGGATGGCGCAATAACCTGAAAACCCGTTTTCAGGCGTTTTCAGGACCCCTTTTGACCTCTCAAGTACAAATCGGTATATAGCTAAATTTCCCATAGGAGTGAAAGAGAAAGCACTATTAGATAGAGACAGCACGAAAGAATGTTCTGGAAAGATGTGAACGAGATAGCTATAGAGAGAACATTCTGGACGGGTGTGAAAGAGAAACCTGTAGAAAGAGACAGCGATACTCTAGAATGTTCGCGCACCTAACTCGGGAACTTTCTAGAGTCGAATCTTCTCGTACTTTGTAGATTTGAGTGGCTGGTATAAATACAGAGCATGACCCGGCCGAGGAGTAGTTTCAAATGTTTCAATTGAGACAGCGAAGAGATAACATCAAGAGCGAAAACTGCGATTCTAACTGCGAGTTTGCGAAGTGTTAAGTGTGTGATCAGTGTTTTAGTTTACTGTTTGTTCCTTTAATTAGTAATTAAAGTGTCAGTTTTAAATAGTGGCTTATTTATACATTTTCTATAGAAAACCCACCCCACGAACGTAACAGTATGTAAATAGTTAAAGATAATTCTGAGTGGTAGTATAGTAATTTCAAGCAAAATTTGATATTGCGAGCTAAACAATAAATTTCTCGTACCACATGTACCGTAGGTAGGTAACACTGTAACGTGTTTTGTTGTAATGTTTGTTCAATTTTAAATTAAATGTTGACTATGTTTCTACATTATTTCCATCCTACACGATTTCGATTCAAGAGAACATTGATAGAATTTCAATTATGTAGAAACATATTCAAAATTTGATTTCAAATTGAACAAAAACATACGGCTTCGGTATTAATTACTACTAGGTTGGGCATTTTGCCCCTCGGGATATTCGGTCGCTTTATATTCTTCTTCTCTTATCTATCCTAGATCTCAAGTCTCGATGACGTTTGAACCAAGTTTTTATCATTGACTTGAAATCAAATAATGCAGTAAAAACTTTGAAGCAGTAATAAAACTTGAAATGAAGATAAGATAAATGACATTTAGACACAAGTTAATCTTCAATGTTCGTTTTGTCTTTTGACCAGTGTTTGTACCTAATGCCTGGTGAGTTCGTAAGAATATTGGCTTAGTAAAGTCCTTTCTTCAGAAGTTTTTTAGATTGGGCGATTTGATCATAGCATTAAAATACAATATAACAAATAAATACAATGCAAAACATCATCATCATCATCAGCCTATGATAGTCCACTGCTGGACGTAGGTCTCTCCTATTAACTATGCGTATCGACGCATTAGGAGGTAAATGCCCATAATCGCCACGCTAGGCAAGCGGATTGGCGATCGCAGTAATGTGTCCACTATGATGAATTGATGACGCTGCTGCCCATCATCAATCTTTTACCAAATAATGGTCAGTGACACTTCAATCCCTTAGTCGACTCTTACGACACCCGCAAGAGTTGGGGTGATGACAAATGTATTCTTAATGCCGTCACCACACGGCATTAGGTAATAATATATGTAAAACATAAACATGCCTAATATAAAACACCTAACATAAAGAGCCGCCGGCAACTGTGCGGGCCCAAGCTGTCGGTGACTAAGGTCGCAGAGAGAGAAACCAACGGACTATCTGTGGACTATTAGGTATCTAATTCTAGCCCATGAGTCTTTGTACTTCTGAATATTAACGAAAAATTATTGTTTTCATATCAATCCATTAATATATTTAACATATATCATGATAATAATCCCGCAATGTTGTTACTGGATTACCAGTCCAACGTGCTTCCAATTATACCAGCCGACCTTCCGTGAATCACAGCGAATTTATAATATAGGTAACATGATGAATATATAACATGAATTCAATATGGAAGTACTAATTTAATTTCAAAACTTTTGCAGTAAGTATTACTGCTTCGTAGGTAGCGTAGGCAGTGACCCTGTTTACTAAGCTGGAAGTTCCTGGTTTTCACGTACCTTGGGTACATATTTCGGTGTATGTGTGGTGATGGCAGTAAGAATACATTTGTCACCACCCCAACTCCTCCTGCGGGTGTCGTAAGAGTCGACTAAGGGATTGAAGTGTCCCTGACCATTATTTTATAAAAGATTGATGATGGGCAGCAGCGGCATCATAGTTGACACATTCAATACTGCGATCGCCAATCCGCTTGCCCAGCGTGGCGACTATGGGCATTTACCTCCTAATGCATCTATACGCATTAGGGTGGAGCGAATTTGAACAAAAAAAATTTTTTTCCAAATTTTAATTCTCCTGTATCATCAATAGTTGACCGTATACGAAAGCTTCATTCAGACCAAAAATCAAGACTCTACGACTTTATCTTAAGGTGGCGCACCACGAGGGTAGTTTGCAAAAAAGATAAAATTTTGCCTCTAAGGTGTAGCCGCAAGTTAATGTTTTATTGTATCTAAATGTCATAAAACTTACATTTCTGTGCTGTTTAGTGTATTATACTGGTTGTACTAGCGCTACATAGAAAATAAAACTCGTCAATAAGTGTTAAGGGCAAGTGTAAAAAAGTTGAATTGTTGTTAATTTTGAATTTTGACACTTGCGGTGCCCTTTGTTTGGCGATCCAATAAAACTAAATTGTACTATGTTACTAACGTAATGTGATATAATAAAATATTATTTGTGGCTAATAAATGAACTTCTGGAACTTAATAGTGGTAATACCCTGCTGTTAAAGACTTGTGTGAAATGATCGCCACCGACATTGAAAACATTTGAAACAAAGCATCATTCCCATAATAAGTTACCAACAAATCTTTGATTTTATTGTATGGTTGATTTTATTATTATGTTCATTGTAATAATTACAAAACTGCGAAGAAATTACGCAAACAAACAAAAAAACAGATGTTTTACGAAGACTATCAATCAAAATTATTTAATATCGTAAACATGAGCCTATTCATATCTTTAGCATGATTAAAGGTTGTTTGTAGTGGCTTGAATACCTGAAAACAATTATTATAAAAAACTATATTCTTTGCGCACCCGGAATTATTACTTTTAGTTATGTTGCACTATGATGAACCATAATTAAGAGAAATGGCGCCGTAGAAGGTGTTAAAAACAACAAAAGAGTGTAAAGGAAAGCGTCAGGCAATGTTTCAGCTACCAAATGTTAGAACAGAGGTTTTAAATTATTATGATTTCATTAATTGGTCAAAAGAAATATACAATAGAACCTCCAGTGAACATGAAATACAGTGACGCAGAGATATCAGAAATGATACTCAGGAGATAAATTATTTCAGATTGAAAACTATCCTTGTCGCACTCAGGCAGTGGAATGGTGCATCAAGCTCGTAACTGAGGCTTCGGCATCTGTTTGTGTACCAGAAGCGAGAGATGGGTCCATTCATTGTAAAATAAAGGCCAGGCAGGACATATCAATATTTGACACAAAGTCCCAGTATTTCAGAGAGAATGAAGAGTCTATTGCTTCGTATTTCGAAGGTTTAGCATCACACCTGATAATTTTTTTTAAAGCTAGAAGTATTATTATTGTTCTAAAGTTATTAGAATTAAAACATTAGCAAAAAAATTTGGTTTAACAAAAATGTTGAAAATAACTGTAATTTGCGTTTTTCTTCAAACATCAAATCTGATGCGCCACCTCAAGACGTTGATGTAGAACCTTGAAATTTTTTTTCTAGACATCTGAAGATGTCGAACATCGATTGGTAATACAGGAAAAACTAAATTAAAAAAAAAATTATTCGCTCCACCCTAATACGCATACTTAATAGGAGAGGCCTACGTCCAGCAGTGGACTAACATAGGCTGATGATGATGCGATGTATGGTTCACGATTCTCGCAGATATAGAGTAACAAACACGCAATAAAATAACAGTTGAATCGAGACCTTCTTAAAAAATGTTCACTGGGTGTACCTATACATATTTTCTTCCTACTCAATCTCCTACGTCACTAGTTTCCAGCGATAGCGAAAATCACTTCCGTAGTCACTCGGATTACAAGGCGTCCCCGATGTCTCTTTATACTAAATATTATATCTCTCTTGCGGGCGAAATTCATGCATAAAATTATTGGAGATGCCTGTACGCGACACGCGTCTACCTGTCAATTTCGTGTGCCTTAATTGTGAGAGGCAGCGGCTTGATAACTATAAAGCATCGAATTTTCTAGATATTCTTACTCTAACAAGGAAAGACAGCGACCTGGTTAGCTTTGATTTGATTTATTAATTGTACAAAAGATGTCCTCGAAAGTCCAAAAAATGAGCCGGAAGCTTTTGTACGCAGTTTTCTTAAGCAATAGGGTCGAAATAATTTGGAAAAAAATGTCTGTTTTATAGTTTTATCTATGTCTCGTAGATTTCAAAACAGGTACTAATTTAATTGATTTTGATATAATTATTTCGTAATTAACTATTATTATGATTAAGAGCCTGTACTGTCCCACTGCTGGGCAAAGGCTCGAATACTTCCACGTATCCCTATGCCTTGTAGTCTCGCATATGTCCCTACTTACTTGTGAGGCCCTCCTCACAACGAGTTGTTCGTCGAATATCTACGTACTTATTCGACCGCTGTCAAAGAATTTATTATAACAATGAACAATAAAAAACAATATTAAAATATAGTACCTAATGAAATATTGAGATTATATCATTTTTCAAATTTTTATCTTATTTTTCACAAAAGGTACGAGTTACGCGGTAGAAAGAGTAAAGTATCCGCTTAGAACATATACCATGCACCATTGCCGATAGGTACGTTAGTCAGAGGCGCCCAACCGCGACCCGCTGTGTTCAGCTGTTTGACTCCGTTTGTTGATATTGAAATGAACCCCGAAATTAATATGTATGACGTGAAACAATCGAGTGCCAATGTTTGTTCAAAGTTTCAATGGTTCCACGTGTTTCAGGTGGTATCCCTGGCGTATGTCAATAATCGTATGTAGATGCGTACTAGCCAGTATGTACATACAATAAGATATATTATATTGGTATTGTTGGTACAATCTACATGTAAGTACACACACTATATTACACAGTATACACATTGTACATACAATGCAGTTTGCAAATTAATGTTAATCAATCTACATAACATAAAATATCATCATAAACGTTTCGTAGACGATTATTGATTTAGGTAAGTACTATTGAAATTATGATCATGATTGTAAAGAGCTATAATAAACAGAAATAATTATTATAATTCGTCTTGTCAAAACTAGCTAGAGTCATGTGGGGGAAACGTACGTATTTTTTACTAAATGACTTCCTGAATGACTCGTAAAATACGGCACGTTATTTTCTGTTACATTTGATCGGTTCGAGTCCCGACGACTGAGACAAGCGATTTTTCATTTTCAAATGCAAAATTCATTGTTCTTAAAAACAAAGGAAAATCTCCCTTACACAAAATGTGCTATTTACAATATTTAAGATAGTTGCCATCCATCTGGCATTCGATTTTTCCACACTGTATATTGTAAAATCTGTGCAATGTAGATACGATTTAAAAGCCGCTTTTTTCTTACCTCTAAAAAAATTAATTTGGATCTTTCAAAATAACATCAAAATATTCTAACATTAGCTTACAAGTGTGTCTTAAAACAAATCTCCTGATAGATTTCCTCCAGATCATTTAAGTAAATATATCGAAGATTTGGCGGCCGCATTTCCAGGGTTGTCACTGCTCGATTTCCGGGAATGAATCGAATCCTTACGCCTCCAGGTTAGGATCAGGAAGTTAATGTACTGAGACAGGGAACACCCCGCGTCCTGTTTTTATTTTATTTCAGGCTTATTAAAGTGCTAAAAACTCGGATGTGAATAAACATAATCAATAAAAACGAAAGGCATTCATTATACATCGTGTATTCATGATTATTATTACATGAAACAGTCATTAGTGAAGGCTTCTACTAAATCATTTTTCATATTTTTTATTGGAATTCTCCGTCTTTGTTTTTCCACCAACTCCAAACTTTTCCAATTCAACATGCGGTTTATCGCTACTACATGATTATATAAATTGTCTATAGCTTCCAGATTCTTCCATGGCGTCATCATTTTAGAATTTGCCTAGAAATTTTAATTACCTTACAATAACGGTTTATACTACTAAAATCTACGTTTTTTACAGTTTGAGGTATTATCAAAAATACATGCTGTTTTAACTAGCTAGCTTAAAATGAGGGCCATCTTTTAGCCTTCCCTGGACGGTTTACCTAACCCCTGGAAACATAAAACAGGAACGCATAATATTCTTTTTCTAACTAGTGCGCAAAAACGAACTTTGCGCACGCTTCGCGCACGCTAATTTCTCTTTTTGACGCACTTGTTATGAAAAAAATCGTCCCTTACACGTGTAAAAACATTTTTTTAACTCGGGTGATTGTCGCCCTCGTTTCACTCGGGCTCCAACTTTCACCCTCGCCGAAAGAAAGTTTTCCTGCACTAGTTAGGAAATGAACTAAATGTGTGTTCGCCTTTACCACGCCAAAATTTTGTAGGGCTGTTTTATATAAGCGAGTCAATAAATCTGGCACCCTAGTGAAAAGGGGTATAAATCGAAATTTGCCACTTTACAGGAGAGCCAAAAAACGATTGGCGAAATTATTCAAATTTACTGTGCCGAAATGGCTAAAGAATTAGAATAACTGTAAATGTACTTTGAGTAAATACAATGCGCTCTTTCACATGCTGTCATTGGTTTATGGCTAAAATCAATAGTTTAAAAAAAAATTGACTTGTACCCGCTGAAATAAATGCTAATTAGAAATATAACCAAATTAGTACCCCTTTTCACATATATTGGACATTAGTGAAAACGGGTATACATTTAACTTATTTTATGATAACTCTTTTTGAGATGTACTTTTACGAAAGGAATTTAGCTAAGTTTGTTTGCGAAATTAATTTTAATGGCATAGCATGTACGTACACAATATAATCCCAAAAAAACCGACTTATACCATTGTGCACAAAATGTTAGTAACGTGTAAAAGGGAATAACAAGATTTATATTAATCACTTTATTCAATTGTATCCAAATTCTATGAAATAAGTTACAATAAATATATTTATTTTTTTCCATTTATTATTAGAAATTATTTCCTTGAATTAGAAAAATATTACTTCTTTTCAACAGCCAAAACACAACGCATCATAAAATGAAATGTTTTTAAATTTCCTAGTACCAAAAAATTCCATAATGTAGCATTTATTCATTATTATCAAAATCGTGTCATAATTTTTTTTTTCTCATGCCTTATTTTGCTAACACGGTACTCGTCAAAAAACCTAAATAGTACAAATAGTCCTACTGTCCGAATTATAACTTTATGCCCTGGATGTCGTGCGCGCAGCTAGGTAGGTACGTTCCGTAACGCCTGAATGGCAATTTTGTATCTTATCGAGTCACCTAAAATAACATACCATAGCCTATCGTAATGTACATTAAGATACAACTGTGAAAAAAAAAAGTTCTAAATAAGCATAAATAAGCAAAGTACGACCGAAGGGAGTGTTTTAAATCGACACGATTTACGAATTTCATTTTTGCATGTGTATCGTACGACATTTTTCAGTACAGATGGCCTTCCGAAGTTTTCAACTAGGCAAGATATAAACGACTCCTCGCACTAGTGTGTAAAGAAGTTATTTCAGTTGTTTCGGATAAAAATAGTTACGTTGCATTGCAGTACTCTGTATGGAATCTTAATAAACAGACTTTAATCGACGAGTATAAAAAGCCTGTCACTATTATGTTCTATCGATTATAATTCTTATAAAAGTTGTATAGGTAAATATAGGTACGATCAACTTGAATTATTGTGTTAATTATACATTAACTTTATTAATTTCGTTAGTAGACAATTTAAAAAAATATTGTGATAATATTGTTTTCATTATGTTAGCATTCGTAAAAAGTGGCCAGGCATGGTTTCCGGGTGGCTGTTTTGAAATTGTTCTAATCACATGTTTCTGGAGTAATATAGATATAGCAACAGCCATAGAACAGCAGCAAATACTCGTACAAGGCTATTATAGTGCGCTTTCTATATTACCTAGATCATTAAGTAAAATTGTTACTACAATTAAAAAAAAAAGTATTTGCGTTAGATCGTTTAAAACTGTCAACACAAACTAATATTACTAACATAGGTTTTAACAAATAAGCAGCAGAATTTAACAGCTTGAATATGAAAAAAAAATACAATCTTACTTTAAGAAAAACAATTAACCACTAAGTAAATAAAATTTTAAAAATTAACACTATTTTAAACATTGTGTATTTATAACGAAACTTAGTGTAAAAGGGTACAACTTAGTACAAATCCGTCAATTTACTGGTGGTAAATGTTAAGTAATACTTTTTAATTTAGTGCAAACGGATATAATTCCCGCAAATGGATTGTATTACATGTAAAAAACTGTAATTCTAAGTGATTAAAGTCGACTTGTATCCGTAACAACACAATTTTAGTCGTGAATATGGATTTATGTCGCATTGTATCTCAAAAAATGTTTTCATTGTTCGTGTAAAGTGATTTAAATACACATGGATCCTCATTATCCGAGTGACCATCAAGAAAATATGAGTAGTTATAGCGTTACACACAACAAAAACCCAAACGCGTAAAACTTAGCTACACTAATACCTTTTGTAACTTTACAACGATATACTTTTTTTGTTAGTAAGAATTTATTTCAACTTATACCTGACACTGCATGATCATTTGTGTTAGTTATACCATATTACACGATCGTAACTCTGTCAATTTACGTGATATCTTAGATCCTTTTACACCAACCGATGCCATTTTTTTTTTGAAATTTTTTGGTATACTTAACTCAATTTGGCCAAAATTCGACTTATACCCCTTTTCACTAGGGTGCCAGAAATGTAATAAGGACATAAGTACTTATATCATTACATGGGTTCCCCATACGTGAAATAACTGTTTGTTTGGGCCTAGAGCTGCGACCTCAAACCCCAATGGATACACAGGCGGACAAAAGAGGGGTTATATGATTCCTTAAAATATCTACCTGTATAATAATTTCAGTAATAATTTCATGGGCTGTTAACAATATGAATGAAGATATGTTTTTTCCTGATCTGCATAGGTAGACGCAGGAAACAGGAAGCTGTCCCGAAAACATAATTTACTGCTGATGCATTTTGTACGTGAAGTGCAAAGGTGTAAATTACCTTAAGAGGAAATGGTAGCTGTCTTTGTCTTACTAACTTTTTCGTGTTTCCTCCCTGGATATTGACATTCCAAAATATTCTTCTCTATAAATAAATCGAAATTTACTTTTGCCATGTTAATATCAGTGTGTTGCTTTTTTTGATATGCCTAGTTTAACATACGTTTTCAGAATTTTTTGTCAAAACACTAAGTACATATTTATAAAATGAGTAAGCACATTTTATAAATATGTACTTAGTGTTTTGACAAAAAATAAAATATGTCGACATGGATATAATTATTATTACACAATACAATTTATAAAAAAATATATAGGTATTGCTCTTCTAAGAGGCAATAGAGGAATACGAAATCCTGTTTTCGCCAATTATGCTTGAGGAGGAGAGCAATAGAATCTGTCAATTATTTTGAAGGGTAATTGACAGTATCTCCACAAACATGCAATTTTGCACTTGCCAACATTAATCAGTCACGATCAGCTAGATGCATTTTCATAAACATATTTGTGCGAGTTGAGTTTTATAGTTCTCTACTGAAGCAATTTCGAATGAATTGGAACAGCTAGTCTTCTAACAAAGAACTCGGAATCATACCAGTCGGTGAAACAACTTGAGCTGAATTGGAACGTCCGTCAGTCAATCTATCGCAACGATCCCGAATCTCGATGATAGCCCAGAGCTGGCTGCTTTGAAGTTACATTCCAGCCATATATGCGTTATCTAGGTACCTACTAAATTTATTGAGAGGCAATGTCGAAATGTAGGTATTACGTAATAACATATTTCTTTATTATGTAATAACGGAAAAGAGGAGGACAACTACGCCGCTGGGAGGATGATTTAAAAAGAATAGGTGGACATATTTGGTGAAGAACCACTATGGACAGGAAAGAGTGGAAATCTTTAGAGGAGGCCTATGCCGGAGGGCAAGACGACTATGCCGATGCATGTCTAGAATATATATATTTATGTTATCAATTATTATATAGTCGTTAATTAAAGGCTATAAATAGATAAAATAAATAAACAACATATTTCTTTACGTTTTTACAGTTTTTATTTATTAAAATATGTAAATCATGAAATCGTAAACAAAACGTTGGAAAAACCGGCCAAGTGCGAGTCGGACTCGCGCGCGAAGGGTTCCGTACCATTATCGTATAAAAAATACAGTTAAATCAACCTGCCTCAAAAACTATAGGAGATAATTTAATCAAACCAAAAATCGTTGATAGAGTTTATTAATGTGCATAACATATATTTTTTTTAGAATTTTATATTGCGTAGTTAAAAAAATAGAAGGGGGGGGACACATTTTTCAGACTTTGAGAGCTGATATCTCGAAAACGATTTGCTTAAATAAAAATGAGATTAATAGGCCTTGATATAATTTTCAAAGACCTTTCTATTAATACCCCACACGCTTATATACAACTAATTTTTTTTTCTATGCCTCAGTTATATGTATGGAGGGCCCCCACCCCAATGGTTTTTTTTTACAATCTAGTGTCATAATCCTGTAGCGGTTCATACAACACATATCCTTACCAAATTTCGTTACTGTAGCATTTATAGTTTCCGAGTAAATCGGCTGTGACAGACGGACAGACGGACAGACGGACATGACGAATCTATAAGGGTTCCGTTTTTGCCATTTTGGCTACGGAACCCTAAAAAGTAAGGATAATGGATACAGGTAAAAGTGATTTCAAACCCACGCAAGCACAGCCGTAAGTGGGTTTGAGCCTCGGGTAATGATAGCACGGAGTAAGCTTATCGGATCTAATTAAAAAAAAAAAACAAAACTCAGGTATTATCTTTAATCAAAGATGTGAAATCAATTTCAAGTAGTATACTTATCTCCAACCCTATTAAATTCATGAGTGAACTCTGAAACGGCCTATTTCAAAATCCCCAGATAATGAGTACAACCGGTCACTTTACATCGCCTTCGTCGATATTACGAGAAGGCCTTTGACAGTTTCGAGCACTGGGCCTTGTTTGACGCGCTCCACCGCTGCTCAATCGATTCCCGCTATGTGGATCTACTGCGCGAATTGTATAATAAAATATAAAAAAAGCCTTTATTTCTTACAGAATAAATAAAAATACAATAATAACAATGTGTTGACAATTTTTCGCTTTTTGGTACTAATAGTAAAAAATAAGATTCTAAATACTACTACTAGTTAGGTAAGTATATTTAAAAATAATGATGTGCAAAGATGCCTCTTCCAAAGTTGTGGCCCAGTATTCTCTGGATTTCGCAGTTTCGATCCAGTTTGGACCCGCTGTGGCTTTAATTTCGTCGTCCCACATATTGATGGGCCTACTTGCTTTCTTTTGCCTACAGGGTCCTCTCCATGCCGTTACAGTATTTGTCTCTGGTCTCGAAGCCGTGCAATATTTTCAGCCCATTTCCATTTAAGTGAAAGCGCTCGCGTTAGGCTGTCTGTAGGGTTTGTGGTGTCTCTTATTTTCTCGTATTTATTGTAATTTTCTTATGTTTAGCATACTGCGTTCCATAGCACGCTGCATTGTGTCGATTTTATTTGTTATATTTTTGTTAAATGTAGACGTCTGACAGGCGTATGTCAAGCATGGTAAGAAGCACGAGTTCATAACTTTGGTCTTTATCTTGGTTGGCATATTGCTTCTAAATACTTCTTTTAAGCTCCAGTATTTGTTTCATGTGAGCTGCGCCCTGCGTTCGACTTCGTGGTAGTTTCTTAGTTTGTCGAAACTGATTTGTTTCCCTAGGTATATGTATTGATAGGTGTATTTCAGGGGTTTGACGTTGACATAATATCTGTACTTTGGAACTTTACTGTTGTTGGTCATTAGGAGGGTCTTAGATAGATTCATTTCTAGGCTTGCAAGTCTGCTAACGCTATTTAATGACTCTACCATGTACTGTAGGTAGTTCTGTCGCTTTCTCTGATATTAATACTAGATCATCGGCGAAACGTAAACACCGCTATTAATGATGATAGCATTGTGCAGTTCAGATAAAATTTTAGTTTACTTCTATTTAAAGTTGGATGAACATTTTAATATAACGTCAAACAGATCAAACAAAGGCCAGTGAGTTAATTTTCCTACTAAACTTCTAAATAAAATATCTGCGCATCTACCTACAAACTTTAGGTATTCTTTCATTATTTAAGCAACAAAATATTTTTGTAATGAAATATTTTGGAAAGAGCTCGAATTCGGGGTACATTAAAAACTCTTAGGAATTTTTATTATCGCGAACAAGGATAAAGTTTCAATTTTGAGAGCAGTCGTCTATTTGGATTGAAGTATTTTTAACATATTGAAAACAAGAAGGGCCAAATGAACACGGAATAAGAATTTTATTTGAGAATGTTTTAATGTATTCTTTTTCAGGAATTTCAGGTTCATTTTAATTAGGTACTACATATACACGTACTTGTGAGAGTTTGAAGAAATCATTGGTTTAAAGTTAATATTTATTTGATTTAAAATTACCTTATTTAATAATGACATGGGATGTCACCTAAGCCGTGTGGTGACTGCATCAAGAATACATTTGTCACCACCCCAACTCTTCCCGCGGGTGTCGTAAGAGTTTACTAAGGGATTGAAGTGTCACTGACCATTTTTTGATTTGATTGATGACGGACAGCAGCATCATCACAGGGGACACATTACTGTGAACGCCAATCCGCTTGTCTTGCGTGGCGATTATGGGCATCTACCTACTGTTGCGTCTTTATTTACGTATAGATAATAATAATATAAATAGCTAATTTAAATTAAAACTATTTTGAACATAATCGATCCACCCGTTTACGAACTACCTGTACTGAGCGTACATCGCCTGGCATAGTCTTGGCCGGTTTTTATACTTAAATCTGATTGATCCCTATCGTAGGTAAGGCAATCTATCATTTCTGCACAACGACTATTTGCATTTCCCTGAAGATAAATAGTTATCTTCTTTGATTTTGTGGTTTCATTTGACATAACGAATCTAATTAGCATAGTATTTAATTTACAAACTCGGACACAACATGCCTATTCATGACTATCTAGGCCAGCAGACTAAAGACGCTTCTATTGGAACTAGGGACTTGCATTTCTTACTCAAGCACTGGAACGTGATATTTTGTAAAATTGAAATCGCTATCGTTCCAATAGCAGTCAAATTGTCGAGTTCAAAGATTATTCGGGCTTAATTGCTTTACCAAAGTAATGATTTCGCAGAATTAGTACGTTGCTCACTTGAACTGAGTACCTACTGTTTTACGTTATAGTATATAAATTACTGCAAAAGCCGGGAAGTAAGGCCTTCCAGGCCGAATAAATATATATGGCCTACGGATATTTATGAGGCCTGCAAGCCTTTTCCTGGCTGAAGATTGTATAGTGCTTTTCTCAAACTTGTAAAGAAATAAAAAATAAATATCGTATTTTTTTATTTTTGGCTGAATGCCAAGGCCTTGAGAATAATACTTAGACGATAAAAAAGGGTCTGTCATATTTTGTATACGTTTAAAAACAAAAGAAAGGTGCTTTGCAGACTAAGGCCTGACATTTTGTATGAAATTCCTTTAAATCATTGTTCGCTCGTAGAGGTCAAAACTACGTACTTCCTTGATTGATTTGAGTTTAGTTACGTCACATAAACATTTCATTGCAAGTTTGAGAAAAGGTGATTAAATGTTCATAGAAAAGGAATGGAGGAAAAAATTTGTAATGTCATAGTATTATTATGTAACATATTTTAACGCACGTAATTTAAACATGTCGAGCAATTATCGACTTTAAATTACGTGAGCAACCCGTTTGATAAATATTTAAATACATTGGAAAAGTTCAAAAATTAATTTGTAAATACGCACAAATCAAAATAAATCTCCTTTATTAGCTCAACGTACATTTACTTGCCTTTAGAAACCCCTTTTCAAATCCTAAGAAACGTACTGGAGTAGGTATCAAATAACAATTAGTAATAAATCAGACGGAGCCGAGCCTTATTCAGTTGCTTGACACTAATTGAATGCCAAATTAAGACCAAAACAATAGTACAAAGGTACAGTAAGCCAACAAATCTGGTATACACTTTTAAACCGTAATTTTCAATAATAGTACATTGTGCATCAAGGGAGGTAAGCACGGAATTACTAACGAGAGTGTTAGAAGCCCGACGCCGTAGACGGAGGGCTTTTATGACTCGAGTTAGTATTCCGCTTACCGACCGTGATGTATACAATGTTTTTCATCACACTTGCCGACAAGAAAATAAGTTTTAAGACATAATATTATTAAATGACGTACTGACATTTTTATTACTCCCTAGGGAATTTCACTTTTCTATTATTCCCGCTACGCACGCAAGCAATGGCGAGCTTAGACAGCAAGTGTGATGAAAAAATCCTTCTGATGAGCTTTGAAAATATTTACAGTCAAGTGCAAAAATATATATCGAAAGAATATATCTACATATATATTAGGCCGTTCTAATTAAAGAATTAAAGTGCACTGAGACATATTTTGAGCATTTTTATATACACCTTACTTTGG
Source organism: Thaumatotibia leucotreta (assembly GCA_025490895.1). Taxonomy (NCBI): domain Eukaryota; kingdom Metazoa; phylum Arthropoda; class Insecta; order Lepidoptera; family Tortricidae; genus Thaumatotibia; species Thaumatotibia leucotreta. Next base: position 441,016 of record JALPQI010030271.1, on the reverse strand, counting down.
CTTTCACTGTAAAATAAATATAATAAATTTGATATTTTGAGTACTAGTCAGCATGCGTCGCAAGAGTGAGAGAATAAGAGCCATAAAATCCGAATACTTTTATACTATTAGTGCAGCTCACATTATGCAATTGAAACCCACGAGGCCACCTTGTCAAAATGACAAGTAGTAAGAGATTTCTCACAATTTGTTTTACAGCGTCACTTTGACATAGCCCCAGAGTGGCCTAGGGGCAGAAAGGTCGGTAAAATGTTTAAATTGGTGTTTTTTTTTTCTTGTACGATATGTAAGTTTTCTATTTGATCGAATGGTTGACTGATAGATAATGCCTGAATTCGCACCCTTAGTCAAATAACGCAACATGTGATCATCTGTCAAAAGTGTTTTTATTACGGAAATAGCCTTTAAAATATGCGTTTATCATTATACGAAAACAATTTTTATTCTAAGTTATTTAGTTTTAGAGATAATTTACGCGGAAAACGACGTAAGTGATTTGTGGTCCTAAAATAATGCTACTTGTGCAAATGCTTCGTTGTTTTACGTCGCTAACGGTGGCGCGCGCGCAATCGTAACATCAGATACGTAATTTTTCTCGGACATTTATTATGTGTCGTATGTTGAATCAAAATTAACAAAAATGGAAACGGGAAATGATATCTCCAATGGTGAGTTATTTTAAATGCTATTTAGATATGTTTGTGCAAAACAAACGCATGTGCACTTACTGCTGTTTGGGTGCTAATTATTGCCATAAAATGACCCGTCGCATGTTCATATACGATATTTTTCTCCGGATAATGATATGTGAATAAAAATTTATTTTAAACTAATTTAATATATACTATGGTATGTTATGCTATGCGTTTTACGTAAATTCAAGATTTTTTAAAGGGTGATCTTATGTTCACTTGCGCTTGTATTCTACAAAATCTTCATAGTCGCCTGTCAAGATGCTGCATTATATGACGGAATTGTTAGTGATGTACGTGCACTTACGTCATTTTATTAGGTCATAGTCTAACTTGCGTCGTTTTTAAAAACTTTAAATGCTAGAAAATACATATTAACTGCATAAACGTAAAAGTTTCTTTATGTATTAATTGTATAGTATACCTACGTAATTGTATTAACACATTTTTAACCTAATTACTCTAACTTTTTTTTTTTACACACTGCAAACTTTTTCCTTAAAAATACAAGTACATTGAGTTTTTACGTGTTACTTTAAATTTCATAAGCTGTTGCGGAGTTTTCGCGCATGCCATCTGATGAAGAAATACTTCGATGCCATATCCTGAGCAATTTAGCTTTGCAGATGTGCTAAACATCATCAACAAAGGAGTTGTTTCACACACCTCTTTCTCGGAAACGTTTTGCCTTCAATACAGATAGCATACCTAAAACAAAAATGCACCAGAAATATTGCGAGGACATTTGCTCAAGCTCATCAATGTTTAACTTCGCTATGAGACATGTCTCCAGCTACATCTGTTACTTCAATGCCGTCCAGAGGCCATAAAATTGATATTACAATGCCTTTCCCTAGGTGGTGAAAATGATGAAGTATCTGTTTATGCTATTTTAAATGAGAGCCATGAATCGGATATAGACCTACCGACGGTCCTGAGAGGAGAAACAAGACAGTTACTTAAAGGGTCGAAATTATTGTCTCTAAAATCAACGAAAACGCCCCTCCGGCCGCGATGGCAACTGAGTTTGGTAACCAGTTGCTGAAAAGGATTGAATATTCTTGTTAGACAACCAGTTGCCAAGGACGAATGCCCATTCTTGCTACATAACTATAGTTGCCAACTAGGAATTTTTCAAGTACAGTTACTTAATAGGAATTATCATTATCGTTTCACAACTAGGAATCATAAGGTTGTTAAATAGAAAATTGTATGACAGGTGCATAAAAGGAGCCATTTTATAGGTTAATTTGATAAAGAACCGGGCTCTAGTCTACAGTGACCAAAAATAGCACACCCGACTTCAACAACTTGGAGGTAAATTCGAGTGAGGGAATGACAGCGGTTGAAACGCTCTGAGAATTACCCAAATAATCACTCGAATTTACCACACACCCGCACACCCGACTTCAACAACTTGGAGGTCCAAGTTGTTGAAGTCGGGTGTGCTATTTTTGGTCACTGTAGACTAGAGCCCGGTTCTTCATCAAATTAACCTAACATGGCACATCTGACTTAGAAAGCATATAGGAAAATGCGAGTGGGGAAATGACAGTGGTTGAAACGCCCTGAGAATTACCCATTTCCATGTGTAAGCCGGAAGTTACTCTTTACCCAGTTTATAGCCATGCTGGATACGGAATCTAACAAAATTAATACCTAATAATTAGTCGTTGATGAATATCATGCCTGCATTTGATACAGGAGGTTCAAAATTACTTTCATTTTAACTGAATGGGACTACGATAAATGAGTCTCACTCAATCGTAGTCGAAGAAACGGGGGGCTAGTACTAGAAAGGGGAAAGATAATCCCTGATAAAATGGCTCCTTTTATGCACCTGTCATACAATTTCCTATTTAACAACCTTATGATTCCTAGTTGTGAAACGATAATGATAATTCCTATTAAGTAACTGTACTTGAAAAATTCCTAGTTGGTAACTATAGTTATGTAGCAAGAATGGGCATTCGTCCTTTGCAACTGGTTGTCTAACAAGAATATTCAATCCTTTTCAGCAATTGGTTACCAAACTCAGTTGCCATCGCGGCCGGAGGGGAAAACGCTTACTACCGCAGTATACTACCAAAGATGGAGACACAAAACGTTATACACGATGATTCTTAATCCGTGATCAGGAGTAGAAAAACATTAAAATTTAGCCAAAATTAAACTTATTCGGCGAGGTCTCAATTTATTTCTTCATTGTTTAATTAATTAAAAGTGAAAACGTAATTAGAACAAATTACCACTTAATACATGGTCATCCTACAGTATAAAGTTTAACTACGATACGTCAAGTGCCATCAGTATGGCGGGAAACGGGAATTTGACGGATCTTATGTCAATAAAGACTTCTATCTACTCATTATCTTATCAGTGCAACACTGATAACGACGAACATAATTGATAGGAAATTATGTTAACGTGCATTACCTAAACTTGGCAAAATCTTGAGCAAGTAAAGCAATGTGTTTTCATACAGTACAATTTAATAATTAAATAAAAACAATAAAACTGCATACCTGACCAACTAAAACAAAAAACATTATTTTAATCATAATTTAACGAGTGTTCACAATGTCCACCGTGTTGTTCTAGACACAGATCCGCTTGATTGTTCCTGTGATTGAATTGATTCACTCGAAATCTTCTTCGGCAAAGAATCTTAAGATTTGTTGATCCAGATCGCCAGGATGATGACAAGGTCGTCCGGGTATTGAGCATGTTGTGGCACTGTAAACTGTCCGAAATCGCGAAGATTTTTGGTGCATGCAATTTATTAAATTGTGTCCGGGGATCGGAATGTTTGGATGAAGTTCGTGAAATAACTGTTGGGTTCGCCTTGTGCTATTCGTTTGTATTGAAACGTACAGTATCGTAACGCTCTATGTTTGAGTACGGATGTGGTGGAGGCATGATTTTTGGTGAATAATTATTATTTTCTCATTCAATAATATGACTTTGTTTATTATGCGTATGACAAAAGTGATTGACAATGTCATGGGCAAGGTTTACTCATAAATTGACAATTGCTAATAACTTTGTAAAGAGATTACAATACAACCTCATTTAAACCGATATGGTAGTAGCACAGTGACAAGGATTTTAGGATAAAATTTAATTCAAAGTTAAAACATGATTAAAAAATTAATACATTTGTTTTTACGTAATTACTACTTTAACGTAATCCCCATCAATTACTGAGTTAGAAAAAATGATTCCTGATCACGGATTAAGAATCATCGTGTATATTCTGACCAAAACCTGAACTCTTCAACATTCTGCCTCTTGTTGGAGGGGTTATAGGGTCGGCCGAATCACGAAACGTACTTCTATTGAAACTTATTTTCACACTTGCAATGAAATTTAGCGAACAAAGATTTAAAGGGATTTCATACAAAATGTCAGGCTTCAGCCGGCGAAGCACCTTTCTTTTATTTTTAAACGTCGAAGTATGACAGACTTGAATCAATGAAACTGACTAGTAACATTTCTTTTTTTATTTCATTACAAGTTTGAGAAAATCACTATACAAGCTTCAGCCGGAAAAGGCTTGCAGGCTTCATATATCTATTCGGCCTGCAAGACCTTACTTCTCGGATTTTGTGGTAATGTACTATTCAAGCTGATGAAGAAGATAACACAGTTTGTGAGGCCTGTAAAATGTAACACCCATTTAAAGAGTGCAGTAGGCTTAGCACAGGATGAGTGCGACAATATGTGCCGCGAGATCTATCTCTAGTCTACTATCCATCCCTCTTTTATTCATATAGTTAGTAAAGATGGAAAATCTATCTCGCGGCGTCATACTGACATTCAAGCGAAGCATTAGGGTTGAAGGTGCTCTGCCGATATCAAGCACCGTCTACCACAGTCTGTAGTCAGGGAACATGGCCATAGATAGAGCAAATAATTCTATAAAGTTTGACAAGCCTCTGGTTCTCACTAAGGAGAAGATAAACGTTCCCAGAATGCTGCGCGAGCCCATTGAGATAATGTAATATCCAAACTTGAAAAGGATAGAAAAAATCTATTCTCTACCACCAGCTTGGGATTCGGTAGTTCATCTGATAAAGGAACATACTGGTCGACTGTGAGGGTGATGAGTTTGACGTTAGGTTTTTTAGTACAGGCAGTATTATTTTCCAAATTAATTTTCAATTTAATGTTATTTAAAATTGTATGTTTTGGTCCGATGCATGTTGAATTTAATGTTTTTTGAAAAAAAAAATACGTTCAGCGTCCCACTGAGTATCTTGCTGGCTCCAACATTGGGATACTTTCCTGACAATACAAAGGAAAAGATTTCTTCTCAGGTCCGAGTTGTGGGATTAGAACCGGCGTAGATAATTTATTTGTTGTCTTTATTTTAAAAATACATATCATGAATTACTAGAATAAATTAAACTTGCCAGTTTAGTACCTATATACAACCACCCCTAAAGTTTACCGTCTGTCTGTGGTCTAGTATATTGTATGTGGGCAGTTTTTTAATTATGGTCTTATTTTCATGGAGGTAGATGCATACAATTTCCTTCACTGTCACTCACCTGTAAACCACGAACCCTGTAAAGTGTTCGAAATGTCGGGATGTAATTAAATTAATTAATATACGCGATATAATATATTACTATACTTTTATTCCATGTAATGTAGAAAGTTTTATACTTTTAGAGACGCGACATAAGAATTAGGACTGTTGAATAGGCTCGTGAATTTTATTTTTGTTTATTAATATTCTTATTAAAATGATAATTTTGTTTAAAAATACACTTTTTAATTCTTTTATTTAGTATCGAACCCTCATTTTATGAATATATTTTTGACACCCGGCGGGTTTTGCTACACGCGATTGAGTTGTTTACTTTAAGAATGGCCTATTTCTTGTAAATAATATACTTTTGCTAGGGGCAATTTGATGATTTTCAATAGAAAAACGACCTATTGCTACATGCGTCATAGGATGCTTTGTAAAACAATGCTACATGTGCACTTGCGATACATACTCTTTCATCAAATAACGACGGATGACCACATAAGTCACCAAGTACGTGGTAAAACAATGCCATATGTGCACATGCGTTATACAATTTTCAAAAGTAATGTATTAAATAAGATGCAATATAAGGCATTCAGTTAGTTTTGTTAACCAAATTACATATGCAAAATTTCATAAAGTTTCCTTCAAAATTGAAAAAGTTATCCTCAAAATGCACTTACGCAATCTTTAAACCTCTCTCCTCAACATTTGACTTTTTGCAGATGTGGCGTTGTTTTACCAAGGGTACGAATTCTGTCCTTTGTCCTTCTTTTGCAATTGTGAAACAGGTAATTAAAGCACTTTGAAACAAACGGTTTTTCTAAAAAAAAACAAACCGGCTCAGCTGATCATGATTCAAATAATGGCGGCAATATTTTTATGCCACAATAATTCAAGTTAGTATAAAGCAATGTATAATGCCATAAAGTGATTATAAATATTGGATGTCATATCACAAAGAAAAAACGACCAAGATCAGCAGTGTGACTACTGGGGAAAAAATAAAAAGCACATAATATATGAAAATATTCAGTCAATAAATAATTTCATTTGTGTTTTCACAATAAGTTCCATAAAGTGATATTTTCACAAAAAAATACAAAAATAATTCGTGTAAATCGTATGCACCAATGTAATATTTTAACTGACTTCAAAAAAGGAGAAAGTTCTCAATTCCACTGATTTTTTTAGTATGTGTGTTACTCGATATTCTCCAGAATCGTGAACCGATTTTCAAATATTTCTTTTTAATCTGACTGGTATACGACGTGGTCCCGTTGGCACCAAGTCTTGGAAAATTTGATTATAGTCGTTATTATATGTATTTTTTAATTTGATAATTATTAATGAAAAGACTTAAGACTAACGATCTATGTACGCGAAACACTGTAAAAAGTACAGGAGTGTAAGAATACATATAATTATAAAATTGGAACTATTTCAAAATCATAGCTACGATTCACTTTTTTCTTCAGTTTGGTATAAAGAGTCTTCAAAGAGTATATACACTACGGTCAAAATAATATTAAAAAGAAAACATTTTTGCGCTATCTACATTTTCATATTAAAATGTTTCTCGTCATAAAACGGAAAACTAATTAAGTAACAAGTATAAAAATGAAAACATATATTTTGCTTGCTATTTCCATGTCTTCATTAAAATTTGAACATTTCTCATTATTTACGTAGGTAACAAATGTGCTTGCAGAAAACATTGTGTACAAGACTTTTTTAATGAAGAAAATAATAGGTTTCGTGTTTAAATCTCAATGTTTTAGGCGTGTTGTGACGGCAGTAAAAATACCAGCCGTGTGGTAATGGCAGTAAGAACACATTTGTTACCACCCCAACTCCTCCTGCGGGTGTCGTAAGAGTCGACTAAGGGATTGAAGTGTCACTGACTAATATTTGATAAAAAATTGATGATGGGCAGCAGCGTCATCATAGTTGAGTGGACACATCACTGCCATCGCCAATCCGCTTGCCCAGCGTGGCGATGAACCTCCTAATGCGTTTATACGCAAACTTAACAGGAGAGGCCTACATCCAACAGTGGACTATCATAGGCTGATGATGATGTTGTTTTCGACCTCAATATTCTAAAAAGACTGTTCGTGACTTCAACATTGTTTGACTATCAATGATGCTTACAACCAAGCGATGTCGAAGCTATCTTGACTTCATACCAACGCAAACATAGAAGTAAAACCTAATTACAATTTGGAAACGCTATAACCCAATCGTTCCATTGGCAATCGGTGCGAAACAACAGGGGGTCGGTTATTGAATCAATCACAAATGCATGGAACAGAGCGCCGCCGGCCGTGTGAAAGGTCCTTTATAACCCCTGCCCTTGTATTCCTATCACTGTTACGAGGTGAGCGTTCAATTCAGGAATGTACCTACTAGTTTTAGTAGTGGTCATCGTCACGTCATCAGCCTATCTCATTCCACTGCTGGACGTAAGCCTCTCCTAGCAACTATGCTTATGAACGCATTAGGAGGTAAATGCCCATAATCGCCACGCTGGGCAAGCGATTGGCGATCGTAGTAATGTGTCCACTATGATGACGCTGCCGCCCATCATAAATCTTTCATCAGGAATATCTGTGACACTTCAATCCCTTAGTCGGCTCTTACGACACCCGCAGGAAGAGTTGGGGTGGTGACAAATTGCCGTCACCACACGCCAAAGTAGCTGGCCTCCAATTTCACCATGAGGACAAATGTGACAACTGTATAATATCACTTTTAAATTCTGACGTCACCGGCCACCGTAGGCTACAGCTACCGCTAACTAATGAACTTATTTGCTACCGACATGGAAGCTTTAAAAAAAACGTTTTGACATCATTAGTAAACTAGTTTTTATTTCCCCCAGGTCGTGACAATTGTCCCAAGGTTTAGAAGGAGATGCTCGATCAAAATTAACCTCAACCTCATTTTAAGAATTAACGACATTCTTGACATGAGTTTCGGCTTGTGTCAGAATTTCTCTCCAATTGTCGTGTTTCTTGATACTATTGTAATTTGACTCGGCAAAAAGTAGCTACATATTAACTGCTAATTTATTAAAGTTTTTACAATACAGTTTATAATGGTGGTAAACAAACATACTGCCCGTCCAAGGTTACGCTTATGGACGCTGGCAACAGCGGCCCTATCGCAAACCTCGAAATCCAAGGTTTTTTCTCTGTCACTCTAATGACGCCTTTGTTGGGCTGAATGAGACAAATCCTCACAATTAGCGGAGTTCACGGTAGACCTGCAGGAGAAACAGTATTTATTACAATTGTCGCACCTGTCACCATGGTGGAATAGGGGCTTGGTCCAATAGTATACTATGCGTATACGCACTAACTTTTGCTAGCAGATTTCGAAGGACAACTGTATTTGTAGCCTTACCGAGTTGCCGCTACGTTATTAAACCGCGCGTTTACTTTCTATCCCTCCTGCTCGTACTTGCGTATTGGCGCGAGCGAGCCGGATATTAAACGCGCGTTAACACTTTCATTGCGGACGAGTCCCGACGGTTGTAGCCGATCCCGGGATTTTTCCGCTTTGTAGCGAAAATGTTAATAACGCCGCGGTAGCTCATGGTATATTGGAGTCTATCCGAACGCGAAGTGAAAAATATTTTTCCTGACTAGTGCGCAAAAGTAAACTTTGCGCACAATAATTTTTTTGCACTTGCATCGAAATATACTATTTCCTAACTAGTGCGCAAAAACGAACTTTGCGCACTAGTACGGTAATTACTCTTTTTGACGCACTTGTTATGAAAAAAATCTTCCCTTACACGTGCAAAAACTTTTTTTAACTCGGGTGATTGTCGCCCCCGTTTCACTCGGGCTCCAACCTTGACCCTCGCCGAAAAAAAGTTTTCCCGCACTAGCTAGGAAATGTACTATTGATATATCCTAGTTTTTTATTAGAGTCGAGAGCTTGGTAACTCGGCAGAATAGCAGCCATATTTGTTCATCCACATTGTAACAAGCTAATAGGCATTGAATTATGATTTGATCATGTGTTGGCTACTTTAGTTTTTGTTCGGAATTCAATTCATTCGTTGCTTCAGGCGCTTTCAACAATTTCAGTGACTACACAAATATTCGATTAATTTTATTTTTGTACAATCTGGCTTTATTCGCTATCGTACAGTTGAATTTCAAACTGCTTTTTGTAGTAAGCGAAACTTTTAAATATGCACATATAATGAATATTTATAATTTTCAGGATAATAATAGTATAAGCAATTAATAATATAGGTATTAAAGTACAAAGCTGTGAAATCATAGACACTATCTAAATTGCCACTTTTATATTTGTGAAGCTAATTAAATGCATTTGCAGGTATAAATAGGTTTCTGAATACATTCAAATAAACCTATTGTATTAGATATATACTTATCATCATCATCATCATCATCAGCCTATGATAGTCCACTGCAGGATGTCGGTATCTCCTATTAACTATGCGTATAGTTAGACGCATTAGAAGGTAAATGCCCATACCTAATCGCCACGCTGGGCAAGTGGATTGGCGATGGCAGTAATAATAATAATAATAATAATAACGGTACGCCAGGATTGTACACCAGCAGCTTGCTCTTCAATACGGCCTTGTGAGCTTCGAAGTGCCTTACTATAAGTACACACCTGCGGCAGTTCTCGAAAATGGTCGTGCCACGCTCTATTGGGATCGATCTATCATCACGGACAGGACTATTGTAGCCAATAAGCCTGATATCGTGCTGATAGATCGATCGCAACGCCGGGCAATGCTCATCGACATCACGATCCCCCATGACGAGAACCTCGTGAAGGCCGAGAAGGACAAAGCCAGTAAGTACCTTGACTTGGCTCACGAGGTAACCGACATGTGGGAGGTTGATTCGGCGATCATTGTGCCGATAGTTGTTTCTGCGAATGGTCTCATAGCGAAGAGTCTCGATCAACACCTCAAGAGGCTCTCGCTAGGTGGTTGGGTCAAGGGTCAGATGCAGAAGGCGGTAATCCTGGACACGGCGCGCATAGTCCGGCGGTTCCTCTCCCTGTAGCCCTAACCACCGGCAGCTTGGGCCCGCCCCGCTGCCGGCGGCACCCTAGATTAGGTTTTTTATAATGTGTTTACTTGTTTTGTATTGTTTTTGTATGTTTTATTGTATTTTATTTTTATAAACCTATTATAAATTACCTAATCTAAGATAAAGATGAAATAAAAGATAATAATAATAAATCATTTATTTCAGACTACAATGGTCCACATTACAAAATTAAATATATATAGACAATAAAATTAAATTAAATTAGAAAATTAAATTAAAAATAAAATTTTACTAAATCTATCTTAAAACTACTAAACAGTATTGTTTACATGAATCAGCATGCAATGATTCATGTAAGGGCAGTCGAACTTGCTGGAGATTAGCTTCAGGATGACGTTGTCGCTGGCACGCACTCTGCTGAGCAAGGACGCGCACCGCCTGCGCAGAGCGGTCAAGAAGCACGCGGTGCGCGCCTCCGCGAACATGCCTGAAGCACTGCAGTAGCGTGGCAGCCCCAGCATCACCCTGAATGCGTCATTGTATTGGACGCGAAGGGCGCTCAGAGATCCGCGAGTGTGGTGGGCCCACAGACTGCACGTATAAAGCGATGTACAGTAGGCTCGGAAGAGAGTGATTTTTACCTCCTTTGTACATCGCGCAAATCTGCGGGCCAGCATGTTTGCTCTAACCGCGAGCGCCCTACGCTCCCGCTCAATGTCAGCGTCATCCATCAGGTCGTCCTTCAGCACATGACCGAGATACTTAAACTGCCTGACACGATTGAGTTCCACCCCATTCAACCTAATCGGGGGCACATTTTCAGGCAATTTCGACCCAGACCTGAATATCAGCACTTCACTTTTATTTACACAAACCGACGCGCTCAGCAACACCATATCGTCTGCATAACTTAGGTTATTTACACAAATACCATCTATGTGGCAGCCGACATGTTGACTACTGAGCGCGACGATCAGCGCGTTCACATAGACATTAAATAACTTTGGCGAAGTCAAACCACCCTGTCTTACGCCGCATTCCAACTTGTAAGACGTCGAGAGCCCATCAGCCCATCGAACATTATTTGTTTGGTTATTGTACCAATATTTAAATAAATTAATAACCATAATCGGAACTTTAAGCTCTCTAAGTTTAACCCACAGAATATCGTAGCTTACTAAGTCAAAAGCCTTAGATAAGTCTAGGAATGCGGCATAGACGGGCGTCTTACGCGTTGTATAGTACTTAACGACATGCTTAAGGCTCAGAATGGCTGACTCAGTGGACAGATCAGGCCTGAACCCGAACTGGTTGTCATGAAGTGATAAATATTTATCCAACTGAGCATTAAGCAAGCCATCAAGCACCTTAGCCATAATAGTGGCTAAAGAAATAGGTCTATAGTTATTTTTGTCCGATATATCTCCTACTTTACTTTTCACTATAGGCACTACTATTGTTTTCATAAGGTCTATAGGTAAGTACGAGTGGCGAAGACACAGTGAATAAAACATTGCCAGTACTCTAGGAAGGTGTTGTCCGGCATTCCGAAGATGCTCGACACTCAGACCGTCATGACCAGGGGATTTTCCTCTAGACATTTTTTTGAGTACTTCTGCTACCTCACTGGCCGTAAACTCAAGAACTGAGCCTTCAAAACTAGCCTCAGTATCGAGCATCGACGAAGACGGTCCCAGTGGTGACCTAACTTCAAAATGATTTTTGAATAGCGTGGCTATTCCTTCTGGGTCCGTAACTCCGTTGACGCTCACCGGCAGACCAGGCGCGGGATTTAGTTTATTTGTGCTCTTCCAAAAGTTCCGGAAGTCATTCCTCGAGTGGTGTGATGCCAGTAAGTCCATTTTAATTTGATCTTGATGGTTTTGACACCACCTTAATCGCGACTTAAATATTTTACGGCTTTTACACATAGCCTCGTATAAATTACCTGCCGCAGGTCTCCCGGAGTTGTCCCAGATCTGAAAATCTAGCCTGGCCTTCCTGTGAGCCTCACCGATACGCTTATTCCATCCAACAACACATTTTTTCCGCCTGGTACCGCTACTGTTACCTCTATAACTCAAAGTAGCTGCTTGCCTTAGAGCGTCACACAATATCATAATACAATTGAGATAAAATTTCTTTGTGGTTATCATTACTACAAAAGCCGGCCAAGCAACAGTCTCGCATTTCTTGGGGAAAATCTATTAATTTTAGCTTTTCATCGCAAAACATCTTATACTGGCTAACTTCATGCGATTCTCTGTGCCCCCATTTTACCTTAACATTATTGTAATAGCTAACATTAGGACAGTTTTTTGACCTAATTACGCCTAGATTTAGATTGATACATAAAGGAAAATGATCAGACCACACGATGTTATAGTCAACGTACACCTTCATAATAGCCTTAAACGCGGGCTCAGTCACCAAACAGTGGTCTAGCCACCTCCTTGACCCATGAGCATCACTTATGAAGGTGTACGTATCCGAAAATAATCCCAAAATATCCGTATCCGCAATAATCCACTCGCGTTCACAGCAAAAGTCAGATAACTTCATAAAAAATAGACTGCTAGGATGTGAGTTCAGGTCACCAAGTATAAACACCGACTCGCAATTTGCATTATCTACGATAGCACTCACCGCAGCGAGACAATTTGTGAATTCCACTAAGTTACTGTGTTTGTCTGTAGGCATATACACACTTACACATAAAATATGCCGCTGGTCGAGCACTATTTTTATAGCACAAATACGCGGGTTATCACAGGCTAACACTGACACATCACGAAATATGCTTTTCCGCCACAACAGGGCTACGCCGCCATACGGTCTACCTCTTAAAATGCCCGCACTTGTATCCACCGCTGAAGTTCCCGTTGCGCCAAACTCGTCGTCGATACTATTTAAATACGAAACCTCCCCCGGCAGCAACCAGGTTTCCTGAAGAGCAACCAGATCAGAGGTCTTGCATAACTGTCGTATACTCTCAAGAGAGCGCTTCACATTCTTGCAGTTAAAACTTACAACTTTACTCACTGAAGTTATATCCATTATAATAATATATGTATCTACTCCTGTGTATTGGTTGTTGCAGGTCCGGATTTAGGGCTTGTAACCGCATCCCTAGGCTTGTTATTTACAAAACGTCTAAATATTATATCCTCGGGCCACAGCTTATCTTCCAGAAAGAGCGGTAACTTATGCGCGGACACGAAAAATCTAAACGCATTGTAATCGTTGTGTCTTTTGATGGCAATTTTATGTAGTTTGACAACTTCCTGAGTTTTCTGTTCGATATAATTGACAATATCGTCCTCGGCCGTGTCCTTGTGCACATTAGTAATGAATATAGGTACTTTCTTCACAGCAGCCTTAAAGTTCGTGTTCGACCCGCACGCTGTGCCTCGCTTGCCTATAAGTCGTTTTTTCATGATGGTCTTGCGACTTTCGACGTTTTCCACTCATTAGGATTCCGACTTGCACCATCTGCTACATCCAACTTACATGGTGCAGTCATTACAATTTCCGATAATGTCTTATTTTTACTATTAGACTGAGTGCACTCGCTGTTTTCACTGCTGTTACTAGCGGACGCTAATACCTGAGCGGCCGGCCGGTTGCTTCGTTATCTCGCGCGGTGACGTCATCCCAAGTTCAAGTTCAACCGATTCCACCGCTGCGCCGCATTGATGTTCGGACGTACCCTCATTAAAGAAATGTGAATTGCACTCACTATTCGACGAGAATATTTTACCTTGTACAAAGCTGTCGTTAACTATATCCTCTTGCGATTGTTTTCTATGCAGGGATGTTGATTGTGACGAGCTAGTATTGCTAACATCGAAAGGAGTAATTCCGTAAGGGCCACTACCGAGATATGCGCCGCGTCGAGTATTTACGTTGCAGTATGAGTTCATTATAGATGGGGGATGCTTTAAATTGTTTACATCAAATTTAATCTCCTCCACCTGTTCGATTGTTGCAAACCTAGACTTCATGTCGTTTACCTCAGCTTGAACTTTTGAAAGGTCTTTTAATAATTTCGATACATCGATGTGATCATAGCTTAACGGCGGTAACTTATCTAGGTCGCGGGCCACAAATATTGGCATTAAATTCGGGTCCGTGTTTCTAAAAACACTAATGATATCTTCCATGTCACGTTGTTCCTTGCCATCGCCTTTTCGTTTGACTTTACGTTGACTTGTGGGCAGGGATCCGAATAGGAGCGATTTTGACTTTTTAATTTCCTCCAAGGAAAATGAAGATTTGCATATCCTTGACAACGTATCCTCTGTTGAAACACTGAGTTTGTTTTGAACATACGCTAACAGTTCATCGATCACAATATTACACGAATTACACTTCACAGTGGACGTCATTTTGACGGTCATTCGCGTAAGTGCAGCGATAAGAGCACACCCGTTGCAACCGAATGCGCGCGAGCAAAGTAATGTGTCCACTATGATGTTTTTTATCAAACAATGGTCAGTGACACTTCAATCCCTTAGTCGACTCTTACGACACCCGCAGGAGGAGTAGGGGTGGTGACAATTGTATTCATACTGCAGTCACCACACAGCTTGAACCTATTGTATTATCTATATATATAAACGGCAATGTCCTGACTGACTGACTGACTGACTTAAATCAACGCACAGCCCAAACCGCTGGTCCTAGAGAGTTCAAACTTGGCATTTAGATTCTTTATAATGTCTAGAGGCGCACTAAGAAAGGATTTTTGAAAATTCCTCTCTTAAAGGGGTTAAATGGGGGGTTAAAGTTTGTATGGGGAAACAAGATTAGTTGGGCTATTTTATTCGAAACTTCACAGGAATGTTTTTAATAATAAATAAGTAAACACGTGTTTCAGGTTTTTTGAAAATTCATTCCCTATGGGGGTTAAATGGAGGGTTAAAGTTTGTATGGGGAAATAAGATTAGTTGGGCTATTTTAATCGAAACTTCGCATGAATGTTTTTAACAATAAATAAGTAAACACGTGTTTCAGGTTTTTTGAAAATTCATTCCCTATGGGGGTTAAATGGAGGGTTAAAGTTTGTATGGGGAAATAAGATTAGTTGGGCTATTTTATTCGAAACTTCACATGAATGTTTTTAACAATAAATAAGTAAACACATGTTTCAGGTTTTTTGAAAATTCATTCCCTATGGGGGTTAAATGGAGGGTTAAAGTTTGTATGGGGAAATAAGATTAGTTGGGCTATTTTATTCGAAACTTCACATGAATGTTATTAATAATAAATAAGTAAACATGGGTTTCAGGTTTTTTGAAAATTGTATGGGGAAATAAGATTAGCTGGGCTATTTTATTCGAAACTTCACACGAATGTTTTTAACAATAAATATTTAAGTAAACACGTGTTTCAGGTTTTTTGAAAATTCATTCCCTATGCTATTTTATTCGAAACTTCACATGAATGTTATTAATAATAAATAAGTAAACATGGGTTTCAGGTTTTTTGAAAATTGTATGGGAAAATAAGATTAGTTGGGCTATTTTATTCGAAACTTCACATGAATGTTTTTAACAATAAATAAGTAAACACGTGTTTCAGGTTTTTTGAAAATTCATTCCCAAAATTGATGTTTATGGATGTGGGTTAAATGGAAGGTTAAATTTGTAAGGAGGAACCAGATTCGTAGGGCTATTTAATTCAAAACGTCATAGAAGTGTTGTTGCCAATGAAGAAGTAGGTACTTATCTACATACCTCTACCATGTTATATAGCAAGAGTATTTTACCTCGAGTACTTGTATAAAAAAAATACTCCTAAGGGGGTAAAAATGGGGTTGCACGTTTGTATGAAAAAAAAGTTTAGTTTTAGATTAAGAAATTGCATATTGCGTAAACTAATTTAGAATAAAAATCTAAGAAAAGTAATTCCAGGATTTTTCAAAATTCACCTCCTATAGAGTTGAAATGGGGCTCCAAAGTTTGTATGGTGAAACAAGATTAGTTGGACTATTTTATCCGAAATTTCACAGGAGTATTCTGTAAATGAAATGAGAACATAAATAATAATTAATCTTTATTTAAAATTTTCGAAAAACAAACGTTTACTTCTGGTTCTAGAGATTCCAAATTTAGCACGTAGGTTCCTTTAAGGGTGTAGGGGTGGTTTAAAAAAATTTAAATCAAAATCCACACCCTATGGAGTGCAATGATGGGGGTCCAGAGTTTGTATGGGATAACTTGATTATTTAAACCATTTTATCCAAAACTTTACAGGAGTATTCCTAAACATAAAAAGATAAAGATGTGTTTTAGGTTTTTGAGAATTCAACCTCTGAAAGGGGTGAAATGGCTAAACAGTAAAAAAAACATCATGGATCGTTTCTCTGGTTTATCGAGTCACTGTGGTGGGAGTTCTGATTGACTGGACTCATCACCGGTTAAATGTTTTGGCTTGACTATTCTACCATAAGAGAAAAGGACGAAGCCTGTGGCGGATTACATTATTGTTTTGTAGGAGGGTGAATATCTGAGAATTTCAACCGCCTAATTTTGGTGGCATCATTTTTGCCGAAATTTCTAAACGTCTCAATGTTATACTTCGCCATTTGTATAAGATATCGTGCCTCCTTAAAATGACAAAGTAGCACATTGTAACGAATAGAAACTTCGACAAAAATGATGCTACCAAAATTAGGCGGTTGAAACGCTTAGATATTCACCCAGGAAATGACGATGCCTGCGTTGCTAATTTTATTTCGTGTAGTTTATTTGCAATTAAGTATTTAATTATGTCATACTAATATGCTGTTCAATGAAACAGACTTCAGACAGAATGTAATAAGGTAAGATTCTACTTCGGTTTAGGAAAGGTAAGAACTGCGATCTCACACAGAAACGAACGGCTATCAAAGTAGGTTTTGGGTTAGGTTAGAACTGCGACCCCACATAGAAACGAACGACTATCAAAGGAGGTTCAGGTTAGGTTTTTACATTTTTTTTTCATAGAAGTCCAAAATCTACGCGTGCGAAGCCGCGGGCAAAAGCTAGTATGCTTATATAAGAAGAAAAATTGACTTTTAAGAAATAAAATCGCTAGTATAATGGTGACATAGAAATAGGATTGAGCGACAAAATTGCGACATAAATAATAATAAATATCTTGGGACATCTTACACAAATCGACCTAGTCCCACATTAAGCTCAATTAAGGCTTGTGATGTGGGTACTATACTAAGTGACGACATATATAATAGATAGATACATATATTATAGATACTTAATTACATAGACGGCCATGACCAAGGAACAAATATTTGTGATAAATAAATACACAATAATGCCCAGCTTCGTAGGCAGGGTCACTACCAACTAGGCTATCGAGGCTGACAAAACGGGCTTGACATGAACCACAAGCTCAGCTTAGTGTTGAAAATATGAAAAAATAAGAGTTGGGAGGGCTTCAAAGCTCGTGGTACCGTTAAGTGTGGTTATATTTAGCGATAGGTATCATTGTATATTATCCTGGAAATTACGAAAACATTTTAGCAAACTATGGGAGGAAGTGGTGGTAAGCTTTTAATATGATTTAATTTAACGAAGAATCTATTCAAATGTACTTATTAACCTGTTGAGGTGCGTTCAAACCAAAAGAGCATTTGCTATTCTAACCCCCCACTCTACGAAATTCGATCGTTACACAAAACGTGATTGGTTGATTTTGTAGAACAGGGGATAGAACAGCAAATGCTCTTTTGGTTTCAACGCACCTTTACGTTTTTACTTATTACAGAGGGAAACGGTGACCTGGTTCATGAGTAATATGTATTAACAAAACTGTCTTTGCACTACCTACATATGTTTGACATTTTTGTATGTAATGAAATTTGTCAGTCATGTTTTCAACAATATATTTCTTCTTTTACATTAATTTAACCTATTTTGTAGGTGTTTCATTTGATTAATGTATCTAAAAATTTAAAACGTTTACCAAACCCCGACTTGTAACTTTGCAAGCGTACAAGTATCGCTTTTCGTTGTCAGTCTTAAAGACATACTGATGTGACGGAAAAGGACAAGCGATACCTACGTATTGGCTTACTACTTTAGAAGACTTTATAACTAACCCCCTTATTAATTAACGTTTATTAACTTAACTAGCTGATAATTGTTTGTCCCTTTCGGTCTTAACAATGTGTCCATAAGAGCAAAAGAGACAAACAATTATTAGCAGCGTAAGAGGGTGAATCATTTAAATTCGTAATTTTAAGTGGGCATATCAACTATGTACTTTCAGATGTGTGATTACTTCTCTCAAATCGCGTCGAAAGTGTTCTCACGTCGTAGAATTATAATTAGCGTTGCTTATTATTTCGCGACGCACGTCTTGAATTAATTCCGAGATTCTCCTTGTTTTGGCTAAAGCCCAACATTTTGAGCAGTACTGCCGTGCAATTCCTAAAACACAGTAACTGACAAAAGTCGATTTTGAGATAATAGCAAAAAACAGTTTTAAAGTAATATATTTCCCAAGATTTAATAGTTAATGAGATTTTTTTTATTGCAAAATGAAGTATTTAATTCATACAATATGATACATTAAAAACTACGTGCTTCTGCATTTTCTAAAATTAACTAAGTGGTTTTTTCGAAATTCTGTGTTAGTACTGCGCTTTTAAAAACAGGGAAAAATATAACAATTACTAATTAAGACACAGTAAAATGACCACTTACTGCACAAATTTTGCGTGCTTTATAGAGATAGGCGGCATTTTACAGGTTAAACTGCAGTAAAAGGGACTAGTATACTGTGATTTAACTAGTATTTTGTTTGAATTTTCCTGCTACGAACTTTATTCACAGCAGTAAAATATAGTTTTTTTTTAATAAAGTAATTAAAATACAACAAAACTTTGTAACATCATAACATAACTTTATTATTAAGAAATTCAAACACGCTTATCAAGTTTCATGCCAATGTGAGAAACAGAAGGAAGTAAAAAAACGATTTAAAAGTTACTTAGAAAACGCGGTTTATTTAGGGATTTGTCGTCAGTAATACAAAAATTAAGGTTTATTACCACATTTTCTTAAGCAATTAAATAACAATCAACTTTAGGTACCATTATCAGTTGTAATCATAGCAAATGGCACATTATATTTAGCATTACATTGATTTCAATGAGTAAGGTCACGGCTGATTATGGCGTAGCACTTCTACGATTAATTTAAATTAATATAATTTCTTACGTATTCGTGTCACTCTTAAATCAAAAAGTCTTAAGAATAGTGTATATTATAATACAAAACCCTATAAAATAATAAAGTGTCATTAATTATGACCTATTACTACAATAGTGCTCTGCTCCTGGAGTATATTTATGTATGACACATTATAGGTTTTGTTATGTTTTTTTGGAGAAAACTAGGAAACAAATTTGCTTCGTTAAATCACCCTGTTAATAAGATAATTAAATGAAGCCTCTTTAGTCAAAAGTTTTTATTCTAGAACCGCCAGCTGGTTTGTGGAGGTCTTTAATAACCTACCTACAGTATTGCCGAATCATAATAACATTTTAAGAAAAACTACTATTAACGTGGCATGATAGACAGTGTTAAACAAACACCTTGACAGGATATTACATAGGGGTAATTAATTATTTTTTGTTCGGTAAAAGAATTTCTAAATGCATCTGGAATTACCGTATCTCATCGAATCCCAAAATAGGTAAATACAAATTTCCAAATACTCGATTATTGACTGGTATTGGTGGTATTCGTATAGGTAATTCGTATATATAATCTACTTCATACGTTACGGCGAGGTACCGCAATCAAGAACAAATGTAACAATATTATGACATGACGATGATATTTTGTTAGCAGGGCATTGCTTAATAAGATGACACCGTCGCCTATGAACCTTAACTCGCATAGCAAAATTAAATGTGTACAAACTAAAGAGAAGGTTATTACCTTTATATGTTTAACTATATAAGTTTGTATACGGTTATCAACCGACGACACCTTGGTTGTTTTAAATTGTAAATAGGTCAAGACTTATTTTCCTACCTTAAACAGATGTTCTAACGATATCACTATAAGCCGTCTTCAAGGAACGTCCGAGATGGAACTTACTCGAATTTGCCACTTAAAATAAAGGTCTAAATGCAGTTAAAATTGTCCAATAACATAAAAATACTGCCTAAACTGCAGCCCCTTGGGGTACTACTGTCCTTTAGCTAGTATTATTGCTATTGAGAGTAATACAACATACAGCATAATGAGGTACATTAATGAACTTGTTACTGCAGTTTAGATGGCAATACGATACTTATTTGAACAGTAGGGTACCACTTTAAATATCGTTATTTTATTCCTACTGCGTCTTAACTAGTAATTATGCTTATTAATCTATGAAACTGGAAACGCAGTACAACACTTTTAGCATAAAAATTGTATACTGTGTTTTAATTAGTTTCTTTATAAACGAAATACTATGAGTTTACATGCTAAAAATCATGAAAATCTACACCTGTACTGCGTTTTAGTCAGTATCAGCCCAAAAACCGTAGCCGTAGACCTTTTTACTGCGCTTTATATTGCATTGTGCAGGAAAAACTTGTCACTTACTGCTTTTGGGGTTTCGAGTTTCCACGTTCCAGTTTTCCAAATTAAAAACCGATCGATTGGGATTATGCGTTTTGATTTGCTGATTATAGATCACCAAAAAACCAAAAATCGGAAAATTGGCAGTTACTGTGGTTTAGGAATTGCACGGCAGAGTAACACGTTGCTTCAATATCAATTTAACGGGTAGTTTTATCTGTTAAAGTTAAAATTCTTAGATAGAATGAAAGCGGAATGTTTAAAAAATAATAATACGCGGAGATATCAAAACTAGTTTCCAAAAACAAAGTCAAAGTTAAAGTCAAAATATTCTTTATTCAATTAAGCGCATCAACGAGCGCTTTTGAATCGTTAAACTAAATAGCAAATGAGAGAAAAAAAGCTACCTCCGGTTCTAACTCTACACCACTGTCCCTGAGAAGAATCCGGCAAAAATAGTTTTATAACATCTTACGGCTAACATGCATTAATTAAAAACGAAACATAAACTTCATTTAATATAAATACAGATATAGTACATCAACTAGAGATGAAGTCTCTAATAGTCAGAATAACTATAATATTTAAACTACAAGCTTTATCCTGCCTCTACGAATAAAAAAAAGCATGCTGGTATTGTAAGATATACAAGTTCTAAAAATGTGTAGTGCCCCATATATGTACCCAACAATATTTCTAGCAAACCCGAGTTCATAAACAATTTTCAAACCAAAAGCCAAAATAATAAAACTGAATTTTACCCAATGTTCGTCTTAATAACATCTGTGTGTTATGAAGTAGGTAAGTAATTACCAGAGGCCGTTAACCCTTTCCGACCGGTTTGATATAATCCTGCAAATTACTTTGCAAAAATCCTGTCACCAAGTAAATTGTATTTTCGAGCTCAAACCTATACCGATCGAATCTGCAGACACTAGCCGATACGTAAAATTAGCAAATACCTTAGGGCGGCCGCATCAGTCAGTCGCAAGACAGCGTTGAAGATGGCGATGTATTTTGGTGGGAGTAGGTGCACATGTAAGTTCGTAATTTCGTATATTTTCGGTAACAGACATTATATTTATTGAGTGATACTTACTCTTAAAGAGTCAAACGTTTTTATTTAGCACAAATTAGAATAAAATTAAGTGATTTTGTGTAAACAATATGCCCGTAAATAATAAGTGCACAAAATTGTAGGTTCGGACGGAGCTCGTCATAAATATTTGCACGGATATGCATAATCGGTCTTTGCGCGTAAAATGAAACCAAGAAAGATAGTCATATGTTTTGAAGAATTGGTTACATATTTCGTCTAATTCGTTAGGTATATATTTCATCGTATTTTAATTAGCGTATCCAAGGAACTGGGTTAATAATATCTTGTATTTTCATCTTTGTTAGGCACTCCATAGGTGTCCATACCTAATATCTCTCGAATTGCTTTGGCCTTGCTATTATGATTGTTGCTCTTTTGAACTCTTCTTAAATTTTGCTTATTCGTGGATGAATGAAGAAAACACATTGTAGAAGGACGTCCAATCTTGATAGTTTCCGGTAAACTGTGCTATGTCTATCTTCGGAAGCTTCACATCATCACTAAAGCTAGGTGTGAGATTACTGCAAATTCTGCTTGTGCACGACGTAGTATTTTCTAGCATAAGCTTTTTAAGTACCTATTTAACCACAAATATTTTCTTGTTTGGCTATTAAAACCCGTTAATTCCGTTCACATTCTATTGTTGAATTACTGTGGAAAACTCAATGTGTAGTACCTAAATATCGTTTTTAGGGTTCCGTAGCCAAAATGGCAAAAACGGAACCCTTATAGATTCGTCATGTCCGTCTGTCCGTCTGTCCGTCTGTCACAGCCGATTTACTCGGAAACCATAAATGCTACAGTAACGAAATTTGGTAAGCATATATGTTGTATGAACCGCTACAGGATTATGATACTAAATTGTAAAAAAAACCATTAGGGTGGGGGCGCTCCATACATGTAACTGAGGGATAGAAAAAATTTTTTTGTTGTATATAAACGTGTCGGGTATTAATAGAAAGGTCTTTGAAAATGATATGAAGGTTTATAAATCATATTTTTATTTAAGCAAATCGTTTTCGAGATATCAGCTCTCAAAGTCTGAAAAATGTGTCCCCCCCCCTCTATTTTTTTAACTACGCGATATAAAATTCTAAAAAAAATATATGTTATGCACATTAATAAACTCTATCAACGATTTTTGGTTTGATTAAATTATCTCTTATAGTTTTTGAGGTAGGTTGATTTAACTGTATTTTTTTAATAATAAATTGATAATGGTACGGAACCCTTCGCGCGCGAGTCCGACTCGCACTTGGCCGGTTTTTTTTTTCTTGTGTGAATATTATGTATAATGTAATGTAATTTACAGATTCTTCATTTTTCCCAGTCAGTAAAAGTATATATTGCAAATAGTACTGGTTATTACACGTCGACTCCATAAAATCGTCGCTTTAATCCATTCATCATATTATTATTAGCATTGATAATACATTTTTATCTTCTCGAAATCATGAAATGAAAATTTAGATTTACCGTCTAAAAGTAGCTTTCAAAAAAACTCATTTATTTACGTTAGACATCCATCGTTTGGTCACCAATTTACATAGGTGTGCGAAAATTCAACTCAATCTGCCCAGTAGTAGTGTCGGAGTAAATCGGTTGTAACAGACGGACAGATGGACACGCCAGTGATCCTATGAGTGCTCCGTTTTTTTCTTCTTGTGGTACGGAACCCTAAAAATATAAGATCGCTTATAATAGGAAGTTTTTTCATAAATAATGTGTTTTATTAATGTTTTTATGCATGTCCATACTAATTTGCAAGATCTTGCATTTACGTACAGATCCTGAACGTCACTTTCCTGCATGCGATTTTTTTAATGATAAAAGGCAATTCGATTTTTTTTATTATTTTTTACAAGTATACGAAGATAATTTAAAACGATCTACATAAATTTTTCATAAGATTTTAGAAAATGTTTGTCTCGGTCGTAAAGGGTTAATGAAATTTCGTATGCTAATTGACTAAATACAATTAAGGGAGGGCCTAAGATTGTGTGAGTGCCTTCGTGGGGCTTGCTTTTCGGGGGTTAGAGACGCTAGAATGAGCTAGTTATATAGGTACCTAACTTGCCATATGGCGACGGCATTGAATAAGAAAATGTGAAAAGATTAGGAAGTCTCAATTTACAGAAAGAATTTTTATTTAGAGTAAAGAAGTACAGAAAGAACAGACAAGATTAACATAGGTACATAATATTAATTACAAACTAAAATTATACTAAGATGTATACAGGGTGTAAGTCTAATACGGGCAAAGCTCTTAACGGGTGTTAGTTTACGACATAATAAGTACATTCAAATAACTTTAACTTAAAATTAGAGCAACAAAATTTTCCATACAAAATAATTCGGCGCGCAATGTAGAGCAACATACGCGAGTTAAACACTCGTTGACAGCTAATTTCAAAAGCAGATGAGTCAGATGACACAACTGCCATATCAACAATTACAACTGTTCGTACCTACATTGCCGCTCCGTAAACCTTAAAAAAATTCTGTGGGGTCATAATTATGAGTAACTTAAAAAAAACTTTTAATCCATGATTATACTAATGAATCCCATGTCTGGTTTAATTGATCGCCCGTATTAGATTTACACACTGTATATAAACAATTCACCTATAAAAAGAAAATGCCTTCCAAAAGATCAGCCTGCGGCATGGTACCCATGACACTGGCGGCGTTACCTCGCTGAATCGCTAAAGAGATTCTTTGCGCAAGGTAAACGCCAGCCTTTGGATCACCAGAGGCATCGTTCAGCCGAATTTTCGATTTACAGAAAGTGGATTACTACAGCCGCGTGGTGACGTCATCGGCAATATTAATACATTTGTCAGCACCACAACTCTTCTCGTGAGTGTTGTAGGAGTGAAGTAAGGGATTGAAGTATCATCACAAATTTTCCAGTGTCACTGAACATTCTCTTATTGAAGAATTCTGATAGGGAGGAGTATCATTGTAGTGGAGGCTTGCACAGTACGAAACCCAATAGCCCATAGATATTTACCTCCTCATACGTCTAACAGTAATAGGTGAGGCCTATGTCTAGCACAGAATCGAGATAGGATGATGATTATGATGACGTACATAGAAAACCAGCAATGTAGTTTATACAACTATTAATTTAGAGAGTCAAAATATAAGTTGACTTTTATGTTAAAATCGACTCCGTGGTTCTTTAACGTCTTACCGTGCTACAAGATATCCGAACCCTGCTGATAGCATTAGTTCGAAAATCTTAAACATTGTTGTCTCATCTAGGCAACTTCGCGCTGCGCTTGAGTAAATTTGGCGTGTTTTAGCAGGTGGCGGGCGTCGTGATAACGCGTGGCCTCTGCCCCGCTCGGTTTTTGAGGTAAGCCTTATTTATGCGCTTAGGCATTTTTGCTCGTTTACTGAGGACACTTAATTATTCTCTCTATGCTAATTTTGGTTGTAGCCGTGATAAAGCTTTGTATTATTGTGTGTTGTTGGTTGAATTTGAATTCAACGAAACAAGTTGGTTGTTTAACCTAATGTTGGAGTAAATTAATATCAATGTTTAACAAATTTTAGTGCGAATTAATAATATTAATTAATATATAAATCGAGTAACGGATTTATTTCCACTTGTAACATCCTACATGGGCTAAAAGCTTCATTACTGAAAATGTGAAAACTATGAAGCTCCAATAAAGCTCTGTAATAGGGAAATCTAAAGTTTAGGGAAAAGTATAAAATAAACAAGGTATAGAGAGGAAAAAGAAAATATTTATTAAATTAAAATTTCTTATTAGTTTTACAATTAAATCTAAGGACTCTACAAGCTCTGTATCTCATTTGGTCTGGTTAGGACTTCATGAGATACACCGTCATGATTGCTAGGGCCAAATACCTAAGTCAGGAAAACATGACGGTACAAAAACCTGACGCCAAAGGTTAACCTGCACACACACACAAAAATAGAAATTAATATAATAAAATATTGATAATAGCATGATCATCTAGTGGTAAATTGGACAACATTATGATAAGTAATAACCCAAATCCTCTGAGGTATGAGAAATGTTACAAAGTCTATGTCCGGAATATGTTCCAACAAACAATAATATAAAAGCCATTTGGCTATTCTACACAAGGAGTTAAATGTAAAGTAAATAGAAAGCTTGATTTGAATTCATGAACTAAAGACCTTAGACATTAGGACAAATATTTAAATGTTATAGAACACATTAAAATTGTCATATCTATCCTTAAATCAAAAAAAAAATTAATTAAAAAATTAATATTTTAAATGTCAAACATTGTCTCTACAAAGCTTAGATAACGCCTATAAAATGATCCAGATAAATAAAAGAGATTACAATTTAGACTCGTACATGATACCCCATATATGTCAAGTGTAAATTTAGAATCTAACAGTAGAAAATTAAGTTAAGATTATGAAGAGTAATTTAAAGGAGATAAATTAATAAAGTTGTAAAAATTGGATTTAATTTTTATGAATAACCTTATGATAAACGCTTAAGACTAACTTATCAACTATAAACCACGCTTAGTCTTACATAATAGCTGCATATGATCAGCTATAAGCCGCTCGTACGAGTATAATATATTAACCAAACGCACACGTAATTATGTTGGCCAATGTCTGAACGAGAGTCTCAGCGTGGACCGATTCTATACAATCCAGATTGGGTATTTAGAGTTGCAAACCGATGCAAAACCCTCGAGTATAACGATGGACTTGTATAGAATATCCGAACGCTAGGAATAGATCCGAAGATACAAATTCAGAGACTTGAGAATAAGAATATGACAATATGCCTCACAAGACGTTAATGTGTAATATATATGTAAGCCGTATGATTAGATAAGTCCCATAGCGCTACACACACACTAACAACCACTTTTATGTAATAGTATTCTATAAGAATACTCAGGAATATTATGTTTGATATAACATTATTATGTCTTCAGCAAGCCGAGGCAAAGCTGAAGTGAACGCAGAAATAACGATGAATCAGTACCTTAATACTAAACCACTTAAAACTAACTTATAACTAAATGACGCTTATGTTTTATACTGTGTTGATGAACACACGCATGACAAGAATAATGTCTGAACGGGAGTCTCAGCGTGGACCGATTCTATACTATCCATATTGGGTATTTAGAGTTGCAAACCGATGCAAAACCCTCAGGTAAGTCAACAGACTAGCATTGAGAATATCCAAACGCTAGGAATAGATCCGAAGATACAAATTCCGAGACTAACTAAGAATGTGATAATATACTTCTTTTAAATTAATGTATAATTTTGTAATAATAATACCCTTTTCTAGAAGAGTCATAATTATAATAATCTGGAGTCGATGTGGGCATGACAATGATAATGGAATCAGTTAGTTGAGATAGCAAGAATACGTATATATAATATATAGATTTGTGTATCTTTTGAACACTTAATACAAGCACCGAATTATTGTTCAATATGAATTATACTTGTTTGCATGGCTACAAAGGTACCCCTTGTATATATTACCTCTTTGACATTTAGAGAAAGCAATTCAGAACCCGTAGTATTACATATAAAAGAACCAAGTGTGACCATAGTACTGGGAATTGCACATCAATGCACAGTATTATTCAAGCTCCATGGTAGCAAGCTCAGCCCGAAAGCATGAGACAACTAAGTCAATAGTCTGTAAGATCGTTGAGCTTCGCACTTGCAGCCTCGCCCATATAGTATAAAAATTAGATTGTATGTAAATATATAATTGGGGTCTTTAACCACAAATGTTAGCAAACAAGGGTACAGATGTCTTATCGTATGCTATTTGGACGTCTTGCCAGAGTAGTTCTAGCCAAGCGGTCCATTTCGCGAGTGTAAATAAATTACAAGCCCAAGCGATTCACCCTTTTCAAAGATCACGCGAGGGCATCGATCAAAAACGAAGTTCTACCATGAAACTCGTGGTCCCCTAACAAATTAGGTGACTTATAAGAACCTCGATCCCGGACGTAAGCAGAGTTTAACTAAATTTAATATTAATATTTCCATAATAGTTACTAGAACCACATCTCTCAACTAAACGAATCACATTATCAAACATACGTAAGCCCAATTCCATTAATTACAACTTTATTGTTAAACGCGGTCAATTCCAATTCAAAATAATAATTTTAGCATTTTAATCAATTCTGTGAATTTATACGTTCCGTTATATGATGCAAGTAGCTCAAATTATGCTTTAATTGACAGTAGGGTAATATACACTTAAATGTTTAGAATAAGTTTAAAATATTAAAATCTGGATCATTTTATAAGAGTCTCAAATCCATAACGCACACGTGATATACAGTTTATAATCATTGTAATGAATCACGCATTCATAGTTTCTAATATACTATTGATGGATCAACTATTTCTACTTAGTGACTTCAATTACTGCGTGATTCATTAGCAAAGAGCCACGTCTAGATAAATCAAGTAAGTGGATGCACTGATCATAGCCCAATATTTATGACATTAAATATAAGATATTAAATAGCAGTGCGTTGTCAATCTAGAACTTGTAAACAGCAATATAATTATGTATTATATTAGATCTCAATCACGATTGACAACTAAAATATCAACTGCAGTTATATGTCGTACGGTAGATGTTAAATCTGTAATACCCTTAATTCTAAATGAAACGTATATCCGCTCGAATGGACGATAATAATGTATGGAATAACAGTGTAGACCCAACACGTAGCACGCGAGCAGTGACGCCGAGATGCAGACGCTATATATGGCACCCTTATGAATGGAGTAGCAGGGCCGACCCAACACGTAGCACGCGAGCAGTGACGCCGAGATGCAGACGCTGTATATGGCACCCTTATGAATGGAGTAGCAGGGCCGACCCAACACGTAGCACGCGAGCAGTGACGCCGAGATGCAGACGCTGTATATGGCACCCTTATGAATGGAGTAGCAGGGCCGACCCAACACGAAGCACGCGTGTAGCGGTGTCGTGATGTCGTCTGTACATGGCGCCCTCTCTCTCGTACGCACGAAACACCGGAAAGTAGAAAAGATCATGTTTATAAGAGGTATTCATAAGAAGTTAATAATTTTGATTACGGATTATAATTGAACGGGATAATAGAAGAATACTAAAAAGAGTAATTCAAATACTAAAACTAATCAAGCAATTATTGCCCATGAAATATTCCGTTTAATCGATAATTATTCCAATAAAGTATAAACTCTAAATAATTAACCAATAAATCATCAAATAGTGGTATTCAATTAAAATAGATCCTAGCCCGCTCTCCATAACATTAATATAATATATTTAAGTTTAGAATTATTTTTCAATATGGCACACACTTAATTTGGAGGGTAGATTTTCCTATCTATTAAATAAACCAGAAGAAACACACCAGTTCAACGGAGTCCTGTCAAGACAAAATGGCTGACGCCTTTGAGCATCACTTGCGACCGACGAAGTATTAGATGCTGATGTAACTGCAGGTACTAAGCAGTTCCCGTAGTGTCGACTCCGCATTTCCACACCCTTCATCCCTGGATGATATGGCCTCTCGCCGATGGACATGAACCGGAAATGAGAAATATTTATTTAGTTACCTACCAACATTTATACACTGTACAATATGATGAGAGCTATAATCTAACACGGAAAGCAGCCATCCTAACATCTTCGCTGCGGCAATTACCTTAGCTCACAACTAACCATACTTTGTAAGGGATCGAAAGACCCCTACCGCATTGAACGTGTTAACACGTGGCGCATCTATACAACCTACATGAACCAATGCTGCGCGCTCCACTGGTCTACTACTGTCGACCAAGGAATACGGCAACCTAATAATTAATACAGAAAATATTTAGATAAACATGTTACGTTATTAAAATGTCACTCGATTATCCTTGTATTGCCGTTACGCTGAACATTATAAAGCAAGTTAAGTAATTTAAATCAACCGGACACACGCACGACCACAAGCAATGATTTATCATTATATTCCTGTCATAGATTGCAATTTAAGATCCAATCTGCATGAAAACCATCCAGACACGGGCCCTGTATCTAGACACCCCCCACACAAGCCGGACCCCAACTACAAGCTAAAACTAATTCATTAATTTAATATTAAATAACTTACGTTCGCCCTTGTGTCGGTTTGCCGTAAACTTATAGTAGTCACTAATCAACCAGTACGATTCGTTACCACTTAGTAATTCTATAAAGCATTGTCGAAAGTATGTCGGAATAATAACTATTCAATATTTAGACTATGAATAAACACGATTAGCACAATTGAACACGCATAATAGAAACTAGATATTCGGGCACGCCCATCTACAAAGAACAACGTATCCATTTAATTTTCAACAGAATCTGAATCTACCCACTTTCTAACATATCGCTGGAATCCCGTATGATTCGATGCACCTATTATTCTACAAATCACAAAGCAATTCCTATAAATATAAAGTATGCCAGAGGCGACGTACCATATCCATGTGGTGCATCCTTCGTGCGCCCAAATGCCGGGTGGTACCGCATTTCTATCTTCGAATCACGCCCAGGAATGGTGTTACTCGCCCTATGCCTCCGCTGCCGTAAAGCCTGCCAGCTATATCTGTGAACAATTCTAAACACGATATGCCTTACGAACTAAACTCACTGACTTCCTTACGACTCGACGCTCTGCCGACGAAAAGCCTCGAATACCTGTTACACTCCCTTAAGTCAGATTCTCTCAACTCTCATTCTCAATCCCTCAATTGTTCGTTCATTCGACGTCTTTGAATCACCTCATACTGAACATCTTTTACCATTGGCTAACAACAAACTAGCTCGTATCTGATTGGTTGAAATTCTACCCGCTCTGTTTAATTCCATAGTATCCTGAATGAAAACACTGACGTACAATTGTAGGTCACGTGGTACGCGGCGACGTCATGATATTTTAAATCGAACGCCTACAAAAAGAATTAAAGCAAAGAATTATCTTCAATTGATGTCGATACGTTACACACTCTTCATTAAAAAAAATGCTAATTGCAAAAATATTCAACGCAGAATAACAAAATAAAAAAATATGTCACCGATACGGGACATCATTATTTTTCAGATATTCTCATTTAAGGCTTGATGAAGAATCAGTAACGCGGGCCGGGCCTGGTACGATCTATCGAAATCGTTGAATTCGTTACAGATGCCGTGAAATCTGTTTCGTTACAAAACTTATAATACAAAATAGCTAACCAAATGGCTCCCGCAAACAAGCGTTAACAAAAGACAACAGGTTAAATACATTCAGAAAAGCGTTTTTACAAGTATGTGGGAAATATTTTTTAAGTAAACGATTGAGTTATTATTACTCGGGTGTTAAAGAAAAAAAATGGGTGACCCAAGCGGCAATCCGGTTTAGCAGTAGGTAATCAAATAAGCTCCATGTAATAGTACATTACTATAGAGGACGGGAAACGAAGGGTTACAGGCCAAGTAGATATATCTGGCCGAAGGAACTGAGGCCAGATAGGAATACGCGGCCTGTAACCCTGTTTCTCGCCGAGATTTGTATAGTGCTTTTGTCAAACTTGCCATGACATAAAACTAACTGATTTCGCCGAACCATACTATTTAATTTGTAAATAAACCAATAGTACAGTATCGTAAAACATTAAAAAAAAACATTCGCGCCTAACTTTTTTTTTAAATTGTTTGAGGTATCCTTTTACCTGGTGGTATAGACATTAGTTTTTAGGTTTTTTTTTTTCTGTGGCTGAATGTCAAGACATAGTGTCACAATTTGACGTTTCAAAACAAAATACAGTTTGTTTGCAGTCCTAGGTGTGAAATAAATACATGAAATCTCTTTACATATCATCTTAGCATATGCCACCGGATACATAGTATTTCCGGGTTTAATTTAAAGTAAGTAACATCAACATTCCGTAGCAAGTTTGAGAAAAATAAATTTACTTGCTATTTGGGTACAATTTAATAAATTGTAAAAAATTAGAACATTCCAACCTAAAACAGTATTAAATTATTATGCTAGTTATTTGATATTTTATGCTATATTTTACTGAAAAATTTTGTTCGTTTTTGATTACAAGGTTTGAAGTCCATTGTCCATCCCTTGTGATCTAAATCGCAAGTGAAAATTCGTGTTCACGTTCACGCTACTTTATCTATAATGAAGTATTTATAAAAAGTGTCAATTATAAAAAGAATTGCTCACGTAATACGCCATTAACTGCTTCATTACAGTTTCATGACACGACAAAGTGGCATAAAAACAACAGCCCCTTAAGTGGTCATAATCCTATAAAAACAAAAGCCTGCCATTCATCGTCCAATCATATCCCTCAGTTCCGTTGCATGATATTGTTTTGTCCGTCCATCATTAAGGGGCATGAAGTCATCAAGCCTGGCAAACGCTCGGCACGTGACCTGCCTTCGTGATTACCTTTGGGAAAGATAATATTTTGTTTTTGTAAGAACCGTTGGCTGAGTAATTTGTGGATTATTATACTTGAATTCTGAGCAATCAAAGTTAAGTGGCAAATATGTAGCGACTTTGATTTATTTAAACTAAAATTCTTACTGCTGTCACCACACGGCACGTTTGGTGACGGCAGTAAGAATACGTTTGCCACCACCCCATCTCCTCCTGCGGGTGTCGTAAGAGTCGACTAAGGGATTGAAGTGTCACTGACCACTATTTGATAAAATATTGATGTACAGCAGCGTCATCGTAGTGGACACATTACTGCGATCGCCAATCCGCTTGCCCAGCGTGGCGATTATGGGCATTTACCTCCTAATGCGTTTATACGCATAGTTAATAGGAGAGGCCTACGTCCACCAGTGGACTATCCTATGATAGTCCACTGGTGGACGTAGGGGTATTATTATTCATCATCATCTTCATCAGCCTATGCTGATGAAGATGATGATGAATAATAATAAGTGACTCAAGAAGAGCGAGACAAGCCGCCCCGGCTTAGTCAGTGTTAGGAGGAAACAGTTTTCAGGTACAACCACCATTATAAATATAAAATGAAGTGGCCAAGGTCTTCAATAATATCTAAACGTACACTTTACCTCCTGCCAGCGACACTCGAGGTTTGTACAGATGTTTGTGAGAAGCTTGGCCGCTCTGATATCCCTGATGTCGACTGTATCTATACGAGCCAGTTTCTGATTCGTAAGTGTATTTGTAGGGATACATATTGTTACAGTAAAATTGCTTCTATTAAAAAATATCTACAAATATCTTCAGACGAGCAAGGATAGGTTTTTCAGAATAGCTGCTTAATAAGATACGCGTACAATGCTCAATATTTCATTCACGTACGTCTTTATAGATCCTTCAAAGTCCTTCAGACGCCATTAAAACTCCTGAATCGTTTAAAAAAAGGTTTGCAGATACGAAATCGGTAAAGCTCTATACATCAAACTGTGAAACTAAACATTTCGACACAAAGGCTTTATCAGCCCGTAGGAAAGGTCCATTACAATTCCTGGCACCTCGAAGCAGTAATCGTAAATAAATCCCGAGAGTACTAAATCCAACGCGTGACTGCACTTGACCTCCTCTAACGACGTTGTTGCAGCGTTCTAAAGTTCCAATTCTGAGCTGTAAAATGCCAATAAGAATACGATTTCAAAATGAGGATTTCAAAATATTCTCAAGCTGGTAACTTGACTGTGCAGTCAAAGGTTATTCAGTTCTGCTTCTGAAGCTTTGTCTTGTATAATCAGAAATAATAAAAAAAAACACTTTAACCGATTTCTCGGAGATTCCCTCGTCATAACCCGACTTGGTGCCAACGTGACCATCTCTGTTTGTTTTAAAGTTGGATAAAAAAGAATGATCGAAATCGGTTTGCGTGATAGAGTTGTTCATCTATTTGTCGTGCACATACTTTGGTTTTCTTATGAATTCCATCGTCAGAACTGGACCAAATTAAAATGGGACCAATCGGTAAGCATCAGCTTTGAAATAAAAAAGAGACTCATCAAAATCGGATCACCCAGTCGGAAGTGTTGAGGTAGCCAATGGGTCAAAATTCTTTTCGTTGTCTTATTTTGTGTCCCTAAAAACGCGACACAGTTGTGATTTCTGTATGAGATGATGTTTTGTTTCCAATTTTTGATGTATGGATTAAAATCTAGCGTGAAAAAGACCGCGCAGCGTGGGAAGGCCCCCCACAAGATGGAGCGACGACCTGGTAAAGGTTGCGGGTGTCCAATGGATGCGGACAGCTCACGACCGATCTTTGTGGAGCTCTCTGGGGGAGGCCTATGTCCAGCAGTGGACGTCAATTAGCTGATGATGATGATGATGATGATGATGTGAAAAAGAAATACAAGTGAACCGGATTTTTGTTATATACTGAGTTGAAACAGCAACTAAAAGCGTGACAGAGTGGTATGAAACAAGACAGCGAAAAGAATTTTGACCCAAATATAAAAAAAAAACATAGATTCGAATTGAGAACCTCCTCCTTTTTTGAAGTTGATTTAAAAAAATACTTGACAACTTTTTTCTATTCATCAAAATACAATTCCATTTAACTTAAATGTATCACGTTTTGAAACCACCCATGAGAAAAAAAATCACAAACATTTATTAATAAATCTTAGATTGGTCTGCAAAAAAACTAATTTGTCATTGAGACAGTTCAATAGTTGAGAAATGCGACGAAAGTTGTGCTGGCAACGGTTCCAGGCAACAATTTTGTAGCTGGCAACCGGTAAGAGCACGGAAATGAGATCTTAGATCGCGCAGACTGGTTATTTAAAAAGTAAATTCGAAATGTTGGAATACGTATGTAGGTAATATTGACTTTACCGATAGAGGAGTAAGGAAATGTGTGTACTCCATTTTAGAGGCCGGAACATTTTCCTAAGATGGGTAATTTGTTCCACTTCTGGGTATATGGTTTCAGGAAATGAGCTAAAGCAGCGGGTGCCTATAAACATATCTGTGCACATTTTATACATCTTTGTGTTTGTTAAAAACCTACATTATTGAAAATTTCACGACGTTTCTAGGCTAACTTAACCTAAACTAACTTTGAGCCTTAAAATCTATGCATTTTTAAAACAAGTGACTAAAGAAGAGCCAGCTTTCGTAGCTTAACTATAGTTGATAGTAACCCTGCCTACGAAGTTGCAGGTTCCGGATTCGAATCCCGGCTAGGGCATTATTTATTTGTGTATTACTTTGTCGTGGCTGTGGCTGTATATGTACGAGCCCCGATGCATATGTTCTCGTCCAGTTAGACAGTTTTTCGAGATTATCCCGTTCATCCGGGGGAAAAGGTTTAGAGACAAAACCTTCACTATTCAATAGTAGTACTAAAATAGTTTTTTTGAGTATAAAATATTTGGACTTAATAAATCAGAATTAAAAAAAAACTATTTTACGAGAGGTATTTTTTAAATTTTTTCCACAATTTTTAATTTTGTAAATAATCAATGAATGTAAAGAACGCCATTAATATTAAAGACGACATGGTACACCTGATGCACTGCGAATTTTGCGTCAAGCTTTTAAGCGCGGAATTACGGTGGTGAACGAAAATATAATTTAGACACTGGTTTGTTAAAATCGATTTATTAAAGAACAAAAGCGTATTTCAGATTGTTGTGTCTCTTGAAATGTAGTACATTAACCATGACTAACGTTCATACAATGTATCATTAGCATAATGTGATCATTTTTAAAATATTCAAAAATTTGTAAAAATTGTTTCGAACTAGACGAACTCCACTGCATCGGGGCTCGTATTTAAGTATCTATATTTTATAGTATATATATATATATGTATATTTATAGTATACATAATATATATATATGTATTATAATATATATATATATATTATATCTTAAGAAACGCAGACTAACAAAAATAAATTTAAGAGCCATTTTGAAATCTCTTTATAACTTGCCATGTCAGTAGTATAAGCTTATAGTTAATTTAACGTTATAACACCTTTGCATGATTAAGTATACTACGTACCTATCTAAAAAGAGACTGGGATGCTACAGTCAAACTCTGAAGAATTTTGTAGGACAATTACTAATCTCTAAGATTGTAAGCCAAAGTGTGTACTATTAATAATAAAAAAACGAGGATTGAACACACGAACATCCCTTTATCTGGTGAATTAAGGGTTGAATAAATGTTAAATAGAAACGAAACTAAATACAAAAAGTTTTTAAAATACTGAACTCAACATATAAACCAAATTTATACGCTGAAGACATTACTGAAGGGGCTATTCAAAGTTGTTTAAGCCTGTCATTGATTTTGATAGCTATTACTACGCTTCTCTATTAAGTACGAGTAAAAGAGACACAAGCTCAGTATTTAATATCTCAGACCTGAATACAAACGGGTCAAAGCAATTAAGAGCGCTGCTATATCCAAAATCTTCCATTTTAATTAACAGAATTAGTCTATGGCGATGATAAGATGAAACAATAATTTTCATTGTGAGTATTAGGATGGATTTGATTACATATTTTATTCTGATACGTTTAATACCTATTATAATTAATATGTATTTTGTTAAAAATAGGTATATTTAATGAGTTAGATTTTTTAATGCATACTTAGTTTTTACGAGTAACTAGATACTCTTTATTTCATAGATTTCTTAGGCTAGGTTCTTTACAAAATGTATATTAAAGTAAAATACAATAAAACATACAACAACAATATAAAACATGTAAATATAATATACAAAACCTAACCTAGAGTGCTACCGGCAGCGGAGCGGGCCCTTGCTGCCGGTGGTTAGGGCCGCAGGGAGAGGAACCGCCGGACTATGCGCGCCGTGTCCAGGATTACCGCCTTCTGCATCTGACCCTTGATCCAACCACCTAGCGAGAGCCTCTTGAGGTGTTGATCGAGACTCTTCGCTATGAGACCGTTCGCAGAAACAATTATCGGCACAATATCGAGTAACTAGATTATTATTAGTAAAATGTTTTTATCATGTAAGTGTAATGTAACGTACCTGAATTAATCCTGGTATTTTATGTTTAGTGTTATTGAGGTTTACATTTTATATGTATTTAATTATTCTTTTATTTATAATAAACGGATTAAATGGGTTAAAATTGTATGTAAATTATATAAAAGATTTCCATCATTGCTTCTCCTATTAGTAAGATTAGTATTCTACCTGTGTCTGGAAGGTATATGTAAAACTGTTTACGTGATGCAAAATGCAAACCAAGCACTAACATTTTCTGCAGTCTTCGCTAAGAAAACACAGTCTAAATTGAATTGTCTAAATGAAGGACTTGGACTAAAGTGCCTTCTTAATTATAAAAATGTACTGCAGAAGAGAAAGTTATTTTTACCCGGAGCGGTACTTGGGCCCGTTTTATTTTTTCTACTATTAAATACGAAGTGGGAGATAAATATTAAGAGTAGTATTTTTAAGTCCTAGTTCATAGTAATTAGGAGTCTTACTACTTCATTTTCTTATTTGAATTAAAAGAAGGACGAAAGATACTGTAGAAGGTTTTTGAAGGTACGAGAATAATAGTAGGTTTTTTTTTATTTTGCTCGTCGTACTCGTAACTTAAGCAAGCATAAAAACGTCTCAGGTTGAAATAATTTACTTTACGCCTTTATGACAAATTAATAATTATAATCCTAAAAATCGTCCATGATTGGAAATAAATGCCTTGTTTGCGTGCTTACTAAGCGATTGTAAAAATCTTACAATGCATTAGAAAAGCAATGTACATTGTACATTCTATAAAATAAGGCATTTAATTGCTAATTATTTTACCAAACAGCTACCAAGTTCAATACTAATACTAAGAAATCAATTACAAAGATAATTAGGTGTCGGCATTTCAATCAATCTGTGTAGCTATTTGCTATTGGAAAGTAAAGCTCCTCAGCAAATAAAAGGACATAGTTAGAACTGCAGACCGAGTAGCTCTACCGCCTTTGACATAGCAGTTCAAGTCATTTGACTCGAAAGATGGTCTAAATATGTAATTTTATAACAAGGCAGTCAACACTGAAACGATGTGGTTACAAACTTGAAAGTCATTTTAGCTTTTCCCTTGTTTCGCAGTTTAGTTAGCGCTCTGCTTCAGATAGCTTAATGGGGGTACATAATATATTTTTATGTACAGTCGAAAACTCCTACTACAACTGTCTGTACGTATGCAGGAGGGTCAAATAACTTTATCTTCGACTGTACATAATTATGTCCGAAGAAATGAGGGAACCTACTCAATTTGTAAGAAATCTATTCAAAATCTAAATGTTTGTTCACGATAATATTAAATTATTAAAAAGATTCACCACAATATTGCAAGTATATTCAAGTTATGAGATGCATATCGATAGATGCTGTTCTTGGAGTTTATTTTTCAATGTATTTACCGTCTTTGTACTTACAGTACCTAATCATTATTAACCGAAAACTTTTTTAAATGTTCCAAAGACCGAAAAACTTGTACTCTGAGACAGTCCTGTCCTCTTTTATATTGTCTTCCTTAATGTATCAAATTGTTTCGTCGTAATTGTGTTATGATGGTACCGCGTCTAATCGTTTGTCGGCGTTGCCGTCACGTTCTAACAACTATGCAAGTGCGAATGTGACGCGTAGCACGATAAGTGGATAAAACGGGACCGTCATAAGCCACCTGTTCATTCACAGTAATTCACCAACTTGGTTATGTTTCAGTTTGCTGTGACGTAACATTGAAATTTACTTTTAATTACGGACTTGAATCTGAACTCGACTCGTTGCGCTTGAACTCGAGTCTCGAGGCAAGTTTCAAGTTGAACAGAATAATTCATTACCTTTGTAACTAAAATCTGGATACAATTTCTCCAATCATTTCATATTTAAGCACATCTATCTTTATTTGTATTTTGCTACGGGAAACTCTTAAAATATACTTTTACTAGTAGAATAGCTCGTTTTGTCCTACGAAAATTATTTAACAGGGTGTTACACGAGCCACTGAAAACCTTGAACGGGGTGATTTAGTAGGCTATACTGAACAACTTTCACTATGGCGTCAATCACGAAATCTAAAAAAAATTGTCTTTTTTATACATTTTGACCGATCGAAAACGAAATTTTGTATGAAAGAGCCAATTTTCTGGGTTTCTTTTTCAAGGTTTTCTGTACATTTTTTAATTTTACTTATATCTCAGGTAATCAAGTTTTTCAGAAAGCTATAACTACAACTATCCCTTTTCTAAAAGGCCCTTTGTCGGCCCTTTTACTTTGTAGTAAGTGTGAAAATTATTGTCTTAAAATTCTAAATGAAATACTTGAGAGTGCATTGTGGGTTGTAATGAAAAATATATCTTTTTAATGGGAAGTCCCATTCAACTGAAATGGAAAATAGACCCTTTATAAACTGTTTATGACTACTATTATTATCTCACAATATCGTAACAGATGTACTTACCACAGAAGAAATCAACTGCGAAAGACTCTGGTTGTCACGGGATTCAAACCCGCTTCCTCTGGATTGCCGATCCAACGTGCTTCCAATTACACCAGACGACCTTCCGTGAATCACAGCGAATTTATTCAATGGTACTGTGAAACTAATTACTAGCGACATCTGTATTTAATGTTTCGAAGGTACTACAACCTTAAGCCACTCAAAGACTATACTATTATTATATTCTAAAATAATGATGCGACGGTGGTAATTATTATTAATCATTGTCGATTAATTCTTAAAATAATGCGTTTCATATTTTTTAAATAAAGCTTTTCGCCAGACTCAAATCGCTAGAAAGCTGAATCTAAATTTATATCATCAACTGACGGTCTCTGGCTATAAAACTATGCAGCGTTTATTACTGTCTATTAAACTGTCTTCTGCATTATTGTTAAATAAATGTATCTGCAATTTTAATTTATATGCTAGTCCAAAAAGATTTTTAATTTTTTTACCTACCGCTAATTGCAATACCTAGTTTTCACATTATAATACCGCAGTACCTTTTCTTGGTATTGTGAAAATACCGCTCAATTATTATTTATTAGTAGATAAACCACAGCTTTTGTAATATCTAGGTATTCGGTTTATTTTAGTAAAATTATCAAACTCAATCAAATTGAATGATGTAGTAACGGTAAACACGAACTTACCTTTAAAATAACTATTTAGCGGAACTAAAAGTAGGTACCTAACTGTCCAAGTTTCCTAGAAATAGCGAACTCTATCAAAGCTTTGGAAGTTAGTTCGAATTTCGACACAAACTAAAACTGCCATTCAGGTGACGTCAACTATCCGACTAGCCGTGCAATTTCGCCACACGTCGCCAACGACATAGCTTTCCAAACTTGAAAATGGCGGACATAGCAAATATGATAAATTGAATTCGAAATGTTTACTGTGGTCAGCATCAACTACCACAAACTTTTAAAACGTGCGTCAGTTCTGCATGCAGAGTAACACAGATGTCATATATACCATAGATCAAGCAAACGTATCTACTTAGCGTGTCAAATGAACTCAGTAAAATCTACTGAGTTGTCCGTCTTTAATCGCAGCTTGCAGCTTTCGGGCGACAAATTTTGTAAGTTGAAGTGAACAAAAACAATAATAATGCCTCCTTAAGTAATATTAATTGCAACAACACAAAAAATATGAATACTCAAGGGTCTGAGACATATTTAAAATCATAGGCAAGTAACAACTTCAGTACAAAATCTGACACGCTCGGCCGGCATACAAATGAATGAACTTGTTTCTTCTATCCAAATCTAATTCTGTGCAGAGTAATGTTGACCTAAATCTCACGCATGATCTGGGGCTGGGGTTAGCTGACAAGCACGGACTTTAGGCCCTTTATGGTGGGACTCCACTGACGCGGAACGGAGCGGAGCTGTGCAAAATTGACCAATTACATTCTTAAAATTTGAATTCGTAACACTGTGATGCGGTCTCATTGGCCGAGCTCCCACAGCTCTCCTCCACTCAGCGTCAGTAGACCCGCACCCTAAGGCCCGTGGGGCTATCTGGTTAAATTCGCCTCAAACGGCGCCTCGTATCAAATGGCCTAACCCGTGATTGCGAAAGTCGACTTAACTATCTAGCAAGTGTTGAGATTGCAAGTAGGGGTTAGAGTAAGTAAAAAATATCTGATTCTCTTTCTTGCATACCTATATTTTTGTTCAAAACATGCCGCAATAACTTACCGGTGTAAATTTGGCTTAAATAATAGATGACATAAGGCTCTGGGTGCTTACACAAGTTGCCAATGGCTAACGCTTAATCGTCAATCGTAAACGAACTGTCTTTGTCGCACTGATATGAAACAGTGACAGAGAGGGAAAACTACGATACGCTACTAAGCGTTAGCGATTGGCTTAAGCATCCTGGATGCTTAGCCAAGTTGCATCATTTCATATCTTGCCTTTATTTGTTTATATTACAACATTTTATTACATAAAATTGTTCAAGAAAATCAAGTACCAGGGAATCGATAGCAAAATCGGTTTCAAAAATATCGCACACAATTCGTAGATTCATTTTTGACTGATGGAGAAAGTTTGACATTTATTGTATTCTCGTATTTAAGGTTAACCCTTAACCACCTACGTGCGGTCTCACAGACACTGGATTATTCAAAATTGACAATAACTGAACACAAGTACATCGCTCACGCCTCTGTGACCTTGTACCTTTGCCCAGCCCCTCCGCACTGCCGGCCATGATGTCGACTCGTTCAAATGTGCACTCATTTGGATTTGGTGACTAAGAAAGCAGCATCGGCGGTCCGTGAGACCGCATGTAGGTGGTTGCAATACATTTGTAAGTGTCTCAGTGACCGCACGTAGGTGGTTGTGTTATTTAAATTTCATAATAATTGTTATTATAGTTTGACACAGTTTTGAAAAAAGGTTCAAATTTATGAAGAAACTGGACGAAAAATTAGCGAGACCCTATTTAGAGCATCGTGCAAATAATCAACGTCTTCCGCGGGACTAGAAAATTGCTTTGAATGTGAATGTTCGAACAAATTGTGTGTCGCCGGCAGACAAAAATGGTTATTTTAAAAGCATGTAATTTTACAAAAATAACTTATTTGTAACCATATTAGATAGTTTAATAGCATTTTTGATTGTTCAGTTTTATTTTTTTATAATGAAAAGTTTTATATAAGGTTCTTTAATTTTGTGATCTCATATCCTGAAGGATACTTAGTTTTGTAATCGAAAATACAACGAGTTAATAAATATGTTAAGTTTGAAATACAAAACATGGACTATTTATGTATTCTTGTTGATTAATAAATGCCTGAAACAATTTAAAGTGTATTTAATATACGTAAACCCCTTTCAGTCACGCCAAAGTAAATAAATCAGGTCCCATAAGAAGGAGCGGTCTCCATGACCGCACGTAGGTGGTTGTGTGATGCAAACAGGACGTAGGTAGTCAAGGGTTAATAAGGTCTACCCATCTTTAAATTTTATAGGAAATATCAGACTTAAGGAATCAAGTAAGACAGAAGACTCTGCCTTGGTCTAATGTTAAGCTTATATGTAAGCCAATAAGGTTGAATATTTATTGCGCTTATTTGGAATACGTATTACGCGCGAAAATACATAGTGATGTGAACGTTACTCTTTATGACACAATTTTTTTTTTTTTTTATACCACGTCGGTGGCAAACAAGCATACGGCCCGCCTGATGGAAAGCAGTCACCGTAGCCTATGGGCGCCTGCAACCACAGGGTGTCACATGCGCGTTGCCGACCCAATAAAAATAACGTTGGCACAACAAAATGGCTCCACTCCACCTGATCGTAAGTGAAAAGTAGAGCCCAAATCGCGGCGGCAACGAACAGGAGACAATCAGTAACCTGTTAGTTGCCACCGCCTTGCTGGCCCGCTAGATGCTGGTAAATACACCGGCTGACCCCGAAACACGGCAAACACGAAGGTAAGTCATTTCACGGGCGTTTACACCGAATGTACGGTGGTAGCCAACCAGGCGGGTACTAGTAAAAATACCCTACCACCGGCTGAGAAGCTGGCTACTCAGTATTTCCCTTAGTCGACTCCTACGACACCCACGGGAAGAGAGGGGCGGTGATTTTTGTATTCTTACTCCGTCACCGCACGGATGATGTCGAAAGTAGGTATAAAATGTCGAGATATGGACACTTGTGTTTACGTATATTAGTGTTCTCACAGTAAGTAAATAAAAACACAGTCTTATCGAATTCAATAACTTCATTTTTACAAGTGCTAATTAACGCTAGTTGGACCTATATTGTAAATTGTATTTAGGTACTTACTAAAATATCACTAAGGAATATCAATATCACCGGCCTTATTGCAAAAACTTGTATGTATACGCACCTACACACCTTGTACCTACGCACTTGTATTCAAATTGTATCCTTACGAGTATTCACAATTAAGCCTCAGTGAGTTTTACCCCAGCTAACTAAAACTTTCTTACTACAACAAAATAAATAATACTCGTATGTACACTCGTATGGACATACATTGTTTTCTTTCACAACCGCTAATTAATATTATTTATTAAACATTATAATTGATTTACGGATTTCGAAATGCACGTGATTGACCGAGACTTTCCTTACAGTTACAGCCTTCGTAGTCAAAGATCGCGATAAACGAAAACATAATCAATTGAAGTAGGTTAATGGCAAGACATTCAGGCGGTTTTGTATTAAAATTGGTTGATTAATTAATAACTGTTACTAATTGTCTGTTTACTTTTATTTAAA
Organism: Thaumatotibia leucotreta; assembly: GCA_025490895.1. Classification (NCBI taxonomy): domain Eukaryota; kingdom Metazoa; phylum Arthropoda; class Insecta; order Lepidoptera; family Tortricidae; genus Thaumatotibia; species Thaumatotibia leucotreta. Next base: position 397,242 of record JALPQI010030271.1, on the reverse strand, counting down.
TACTAAAAACAACAATGTATAGTACCAAGGTGCACGTCAATCTATGACGTTTAGAAAAATATATCGATACGATAATCTTCAGACACTTGAAAGCCATATTAATCGGTTCGATTACACCTACGTCGATAGTTTGAAATTGTGTCCGCATAGAAATTTTACTGTATTAGTGTGATAATTTAACTTAGTGTTGTGGTATTGTTTAAGTGTGCGTGAGTATTAACGAGAAGAAGAAATGCATTTGTAGTTAGATCGTTTACATGTGTGCTACCTCGTCCCGCTCGGAAATTGGCAGAATGTTTTGTTAGGAAAGTTATAGCGATACCGTCTCCCCATACTAAATCCTCAAAGCAGCAAAATATCAACAAACAAAATGGCGACAATTAAATCCTCCTTCAAGTCGCTTGTTTTTTTTTTTATCGTCAACAGTCAAATTTCATGAAGTCCCTATTCTGATATTACTCGAGATCGAATGCCGTGCCGTGCGGTTTCTATTGAGAAGACGTACTGATTTTACATTTTGTATCGATATTCTTCATATCTGTGGATACTAGAATAGTGAGACGCTCAGTACTTCAATGTTAACTTTTCTAGACAATTTTTTCCTACAACGGATAAAAAAGAGTCCATACTTAAGCTTATTGTAATAATGCTGATCATGTTTTACAATTTATGATGTGTGCGTAGATAAAATATATTTTCACTTGTCATTAAACATTTCTGATGTGGTTTCCAGCAATTCTAGATTTCAACAAATACAAAATTATTCTTCAATAGAACCATAATTATCCATATTTTTGTCAGCCTCCGTAGCCTAGTTGGTAGTGACCCTGCCTACGAAGCTGGAGGTTCCGGGTTCGAATCCCGGCGAGGGCATTCTTTGTGAATTTATTTATCACAAATGTTTGTTCCTTGGTCATGGCTGTCTATGTATTTAAGTATCTGTAAGTATCTATCTATTATATATATCGTCGCCTGGTACCCACATCACAAGCCTAAATTGAGCTTACCGTGGGACTAGGTCGATTTGTGTAAGATGTCCCAAGATATTTATTTATTTATTATATAGCTATGGGCACCTAATGCAGCTATGGGTTTTTCTTTTGTAATCAATATGATCCTGACGTCATTCGCAACGAAATTACACACTTATCGTTCCAAATAGCAAAAAACGGACAGGGAATAAAACATGGATTATCTCGGGGAACCGCAAGCAATATCAAAAATAACCGTAAAGATGTACCTATGTAATTGTATACATCTAATAATTTCAGGTGCTTTTGAAATATCTAATTATTCAGTCACGAATGCGGTTATTATTGGACATAGAAAAAGACATACTCCAAATTAATCATCCGACTTCGTTATTAATTAGTTTAATGGTCAAACCAATTCATTTATAGCATAATCATCAATGGCATTGTAGTTCAAGCCGTCAAGTTCGAGTGGCATAAGCGCTACGAGGGCCCCATAATAATATCACATTTAAACATACTGTTTACTTTGTCTGCAGGCTAACTTTTGAATGGCTTCTATGCATTTTACACGCTATTATTATTTTATTTTCCTCACTACTGAATTCACACATTAGAAATGGTAAGACGAAAGATTTGTCTAACACCACTTGCATAAAAAAATTGCAAGTATTAGGGCCTTATACTGATTTCATTAATTGAGTTGGTATACAAATCAATTATAAATGAAATCAGTATACAGTAAATAAATACTGTAAAATGTACATCTGTCTACTATTAAACCGACAAGCGAATTTACACTATTTTAAATAATTTCCATTGACCGCCTTTGTGTATCTACGGAACTCTAGCAAATAATAATGCAACTAGTGTTTTATTCCAATCATTTGATTATTCTAAGCCTCTTTGTTACTTACGTCAAGTTCATTCAATATTTTGTGTTCAGACTCTTGCTATTAATAAAATGTCTTTGTTGAATATATTACAAATTCTCAATAAAATTGAAAACATTTTATGCATTTACCGAAACTATGCGTCATTCAGTCATTACGTTAAAAAAATGGTGAAATTCAGAATTTTTGTGGAAGTAGGAATGATAATAGTGTTTCATATATTCTCGACTGAAGGTGAAATTGACGATTTTACAAATGACAGTAACGTTATTGTTTTTGTTTTTGATTACTTCTATGCTTTCGTTGGAGTGCTTAATAGCTTGGTGGCCATAATTTTTGGCAGTCACAGTTCAAATAGTTATGCAGATTTCGTTTCCGTTATTGACGAAATTCATAAAATATGCGAGAACGACATGAATTTTAAAAACTTAATGACAAAGCAGAAGAAAAAGTGTTACATTCAAATCATAGCAGGCATTACAGCTATAAATATCATGACTATATTATATATACGAGACCAATCTATATATTTTGATGAAAAATACTGGGGACCACTAATTGTATTCGAATCGCTCTTAGAATACAGATTTTTCTGTGAGAATGTTGTGTTTTATGTATTGGTTGATATTGTGGTTGCGCTATTAAAATATTTGAATTATTCAATATCTATAGCAATAGATAATTTAAACAAAAAAGAACATATAAGTTGTGTGGATGAAACAAAACAAGTTGATCTCTACAGCAAAATAGAGCAGTGGGGTGAAATAAGCCGTCTGCTAGCACTTGCTAGTCATCAACTGCAGATTTGTTATGGATTACAGGTAAAAATAAACCCCCATATTCATAAACGTCTCCCAATTTAGCAAGCCGTATTGGTTGTCCCTTTATCTTATTTTTCTACTCTCATACTTTTATAAGAATATATCTCAATTTTACAATTTTATTTGCAAATAAGTGTGTGGTCGTAGAAAAACATTGTTTAACTGAGTCAAAAAATGCTCGTGGTGTCTTTAATAACAATTTTCGGCTTCGACTCAAACTGTTACCCACGCCACTCACCTTTTTTGACCTCTCTTAAACAAGGGTTGCATAAAATACTACAAGAAAACAGTATCCCTAAATTGTAAAGAATGACGTAAGATTCAGTGCTACCAGTGATGTTGTAAACTAGAATCTCCAAATTGTTTGTGATTACAGATGGTGCTATCCTTGTATACGATTACAACGTTTTACATTATGTTACTCTACCAAATGATTGCTTATTCCACAAACCAGGTAAGTCCGAAATCATTTTTATGTGTGAGTTGTCACATATCGATCATTGCTCATTTAAGTAATAGTAATGAATGATTTTATGTGTTTTAGGTACTGTTATGGAACATCAAAATGAGCACTTGTTTACTGGCCTTGCTAACGTATATTTGTATAAAATGTTTGATTGTGTGGAGCGGACAAAAATCCCAAAATGAGGCAGACACACTTGAAACTAACCTTTCTAGGCTTTACAACTTACTAGTGACAAGTGAGTGCATTAAGGAGCTTTTATACTTTAATAGTGCATTGTGTATTAAGGGCGGTAAATAAGAAATAATAATTCATAATTCTTGTACCTCCCGTGGCGCACACAACGTTTTTCATCACACCTGTGAGGCAAATAAAGTAAATAAAACAATATATTTTCACAAAACTACTCTAAAATGGTCTTAATCATTTCTCAAAATCAGGGATGACTTTATAATTATTATCATTTTTATTTTATAACAGAAATCCCTGAGCGCCGCGCTATTGCGACGTAATGTTGTATGAAAATCCTTGATTACCCTAGGACGTAATGACGCATCTAACGGCTCGCATCGCCGCAGCGTATTGGCGCACTTACCGAACAGGTGTGATGATTTTTTTTTGATGTCATTTGAAAATCCCTCATTTTCCACGAAATTACCTGCCTTATGTCACTAATAAGATTGTAACTTGTGACGACTGTCTTCATTATGACCTATGCGAAGTTGCCCTACCAGTACAGTAACATAATATGACACTGGCCGTATACAGTACGTTTCTTATCAATTACTGGAAATAAAGATATTTAATATTTGATTTTTGCTTTAATTAGAAAACATAACATTAGACCAATTTTAAGTAGTAGTCAGTCGTTAGTTGAAAGTAAACTCTCGGAACATAATCTTGTTTTTTTCACCAACTTTATTGATATTTATAAGTATCAACGTAAAAAAATATCTGCGAACGTATTTCACGATGTATCAAAGAAAAATGCTATGGAAAGTCAGCCATAATATTTCTTTACCTTTTTTACTTTCAACTGACGAATCAGAACTTGTCCAATGGTTAAAATCACGCTGTGTACTGAGCAATAGTAGATTGTTAACTAAGGGTGGAAAGGCACCCATCTCCGACGAGATAGTTTGGCGCTCGAACGGACCAATAGTGCGAGTCAGAAATGGTTGCCTTTCACCCGAGTTTTAAAACACTCTACTTTTCATTACGAATGAGTGGAAAGAAAAAACATAAAAGTATTAATTGAAGGTAATTAAAAATTTATTTTTAATTATAAATTCATATATTCCATCGATTAACTACGCGTATTAAAATTAAAAAAAAAACTTGATAGGTTTGTTCCTCTTGGTCACCGCTATATAAAACCAAAACACTTAAATTTTAACCGAAAAATTAAAATAATTTAAAGAATTGACATATTTAATTTACGATTAGGTATCGCTACAAAAAATCAAAAACTAGAAACTAAGAACTAATAACTTGGAATTTGTTTCTAAATAAGGGTATTGTTGGCACTTTGTTCGGCTTGGTGCTTACAATTTTACAAGGCGAGCACTAGAACATAATATTTTTTTGCAACCCAAGGACCGCGATGCATCGTTTTCCACCCGTATCATAAATAAACAACAACTTCAGAGCATGAGCAATGAAAATCCAATTTTCTTTCGTCAAGTTCCAGGGCCCGACGCCAAATCGTGCGCCGGCTCGATACGCGCGCTACAGCGCCGACTGGGCGCAGCGCCGTTGCGCGTGCGCTTGCAACGCGCGCTGCCGGTGCGCGCGACGCTCCTCGCTGACATGTTCGCCTTCGCCCTCAACTACACCGTTACGCTGTTGCAGTTCAACCATATATTTTAGAGTTTTAGTGTTACTTAGATACTAGTAATATACGGTGTGCGACCATGTGTGAGGTTGACGGATATAAATAAATAAATAAATATCTTGGGACATCTTACACAAATCGACCTAGTCCCACGGTAAGCTCAATTAAGGCTTGTAATGTGGGTACCAGGCGACGATATATATAATAGATAGATACATATAGATACTTAAATACATAGACAGCCATGACCAAGGAACAAACATTTGTGATAAATAAATACACAAAGAATGCCCTCGCCGGGATTCGAACCCGGAACCTCCAGCTTCGTAGGCAGGGTCACTACCAACTAGGCTACGGAGGCTGATATAATTATCGCGTATCCCTATCTGACCTCAGTAAAGTTCCTTCGGCCAGATATATCTACTTGATTGAATTAGTACATTACTATACTATACTCTTATTTAGAAACAAATTCCAAAATTTGTTTCTAAATAAGAGTATTGTTGGCACTTTGTTCGGCTTGGTGCTTACAATTTTACAAGGCGAGCACTAATAGGAACATATCTTTTTGCAACCCAAGGGCCGCGATGCATCGTTTTCCACCCGTATCATAAATAAACAACAACCTACTTTCAGAGCATGAGCAATGAAAATCCAATTCGCTTGCGTTAAGTTCCAGGGCCAGACGCCAAATCGTGCGCCGGCTCGATACGCGCGCTTCAGCGCCGACTGGGCGCTGCGCCCCTGCGCGTGCGCTTGCAACGCGCGCGACGCTTCTCGCTGACATGTTCGCCTTCGCCCTCAACTACACCGTTACGCTGTTGCAGTTCAACCATATATTTTAGTTTTAGTATTACTTAGAGACTAGTAACATACGGTGTGCTACCATATGTGAGGTTGACGGATATTATTATCGCGTATTCCTATCTGACCTCAGTTACTTCGGCCAGATATATCTACTTGGCCTGTAACCCTTCGTTTCCCGTCCTCTATAGTAATGTACTAATTCCATACACGCTGACGCCATTTTATGAATGTCACCAGTAAAAATAATCTGCTCCAGTTCTAACTGTACATCACTGGTCCGAGTATAAGTTCATTTTCATCACACTTGCTGCCTTAGCGCGCCATTGTTTGCGCGCGCAGCGGGAGTAATAGAAAAGTGAAATTCCCTAGGGAGTAATAGAAATGTCAGTACGTCATTTAATAATGTTATTTCTTAAAACTTATTTTTTTGTCGGCAAGTGTGATGAAAAACGTTGTATGCATCACGGTCAGTAAGCGGAATACTAACTCGAGTCATAAAAACTAACACTCTCGTTAGTAATTCCGTACTTACCTTCCTTGATGCACAATGTACTGTTACGTGCGGTAGAAAACACATCATAATGGTGATTTTACACCGACCCATGTTTGAAAACTCACATCATCATCAGCCTATGTTAGTCCACTGCTGGACGTTGGCCTCTCCTATTAACTATACCTACGTATAGACGCATTAGGAGGTAAATGCCCATAATCGCCACGCTGGGCAAGCGGATTGGCGATCGCAGTAATGTGTCCACTATGATGACGCTGCTGCCCATCATCAATCTTGTAGAATGGTCAGTGACACTTTAATCACTTAGTCGACTCTTACGACACCCGCAGGAGGAGTTGAGGTGGTGACAAATGTATTCTTACTGCCGTCACCACACGGCAATTTGAAAACTGTTCGTAAATATTCATAAAAATGGTTCGGGTTCTGGTGTAAATAGACGCTTTCGCAAATCGAAGCTCTGATTGCCTTCATTTCCGTTAATAAACTCGTTAAAAAAGCAATACATCATCCGGTTTGTAATTTCGGAAATTAATCAAAGATAAGGCTTCGTTTAATCGGTGTCGCTTATATGAACCCGATATCGGAAATCTGCCGCGTATCAGTGACGCGACATCTGTTGTGGGAATCACTGTAGGGTTCAATCGGAGGGGCTATTCATTTTGATAGCGTCATCAATGTCATCATAGCGGTATGAAGGGCGATTGTAACATAAAAATATCGTTTCAGTTTGTGCATTGGTATGGCTTGCAGTGCATTGATAGTGAGTTGAATCAAGGTCGTTTTGACGCATTAAATAAAATGAGGTTTCGATGTTACAATAGGCGGTTAGCAAGTACGAGAAAATAATTGCATAGGTGATCAATCCAAATGGGTCAGTATGGGGGTTTTGGGAACCATTACAGATAGCGAAATCTTGTCTTAGGAACCATGAGATCAATTTTAGTAAAAAGAAAAACTGCATTCATACACTTACAAAAATACGTGTACTCGGCCCAGGAATCGAACCAGGACTTTTTGAAAAATAAAATTTTGTTATATTCTTTTGGATATCGATTGTGTAGCTCTTAAATAGTAAAAGTTACTAAGAAACATGATATTTAAAACTAATAAAATGCATTGTTTTTAAACAATGAAGTTTTATTTTTCAATACGTCAGGAACGCCGCCGGCCCTTTTGACTTTCTATGGGGAAGTTACAAACTATGGAGAGACATCGAAATCTGTTTTTAGAAACCATGCCCTTATTATTATATCTAATAACGAAGTCATGGTTCTTATGAACAGATTTCGATATCTCTCATAGTTTCTACAGTCAAGGGCAAAAATATGCATACACTTTTGCACCTTATTTTTACGGCATAAGATAAAGAAGGGTATACATATTTATGCCCTTGACTGTAACTTCCCCATACAAAGACAAAGGGCGGGCGGCGGCAATGAAGTACCTATAGACAATTAACCAGTAAGATATTTTTTACAATATAAATGACTTTACTTTGACATGGTTCCTGGCCTAAGATCTCACTTGGTCGACTGTACTTTCTCACCAACATCACCGACCGCAGCGTTCTCCGTGAAGTCTCGATTAGACCGACCACTACCAAATGATTGACCGAGAATACCTTAGCAGCATTAGCAATTCGGACAACGTGAGCTGCAAATAGACCAGTCTAGTATCCCAGTGAATAGGGACATCTTTGTTTTGACTTACAGCTGTGACCCAGAACTTATAAATATAAATAATGTAGGTGGACATAACATAAGGTCAGTGTGCGTAACTCCGGCATATTTTATTTTTAAGGAAAGTCCGTCATGTGCGTCTTATGATGTTGAGTTAGGGATGGAAATCAGTTGGTAGACGGACTTTCCTGATAGACGGACTTACCTACATTGACAATAATCATGTTTTAATTTAAGTATATTTGTTGACGGAATGTTTTGTTTTAAATAAATTCGAAAGCTTTGTTAACCGGACTACAGGGAGGTCTACGACAAATCTCCAATGCAGTTTGTGGCTCTAGAGTTCCGAACCGTAAATGTAAGCAAGTCAACGGGGTGCAACGGAATATTAAACAGGCTATGTTTAGAGACGTTTTGAATTAAGTTTGATATTAGAAACGAACCCATTAGTTACAAAAACTTAAGAAAATACTTTTGTGATGTTTTCGTCACGTTTCGTTTCCGTTATGTTGGTTTTTGTCACATGGCAAAGGAATTTCGACAGTTTTTTTTAAATCTTTTTTTATTTTGCTTAAAATATATGGACACCCTGCTCAAAAAAGGCCTGGCCATGACATTGATCTAAGGGGACCGGTGGCGAGCGAAACCATTAGTTGGAGCGGGTTGCCGATATGAAAACTCCCTCTCGCACGTATGATTTTCCGCTAAGCCGGTCGCCTTAGACCAATGTCGTGGCCAGGCCTTAAGTAATGCAATAATAGATTGTACAGCAAGGGCATAAAGTGACCCATTCTTAACCGAGGCAATTTTTTAGACGACAAAATAGTAGACGGGGGTAAAAATTGACATCTATGCTCATGTACACTCTGCTTTTCACTTCGTTTGCGAGGAAAGTAAATAACTATGTTCACTACAATTTATATAACGGAATTGTCATAAAGCGAAAGAAGAAAAATATATGTATAACCAATACCCGCCAACTAATTTTTTATTTTTTTATTTTCAACCTGTCATTAGAGTTTCAGTTGCTCGGTTTTCTGCCAAGTCAAACATTTCGGAGCATTTTTGAACGATAATCGATATCTATTTAATGTGATTTACTAATGACAGAAAATACATAATTTTAATATTATACTTAATAAAAATAAAATAATATAACAAGTTTTGTCAGCTATAGTATTTTATTGGTCAATAAAATTGTGCAATGTTTTAACTGTTTGGCTGTTGGGACCGATTGCCTTAGCCTTAGAAAAAAGAAATACTTTTATGCTCTAGAACATAAAATGCGATTTTATGTCGTCTACGCACGGCATAAAGGTGCAATTTTTGAGCATGAGAAGTGAAAAGTAATATTTTATTTTGCGTATTCAAATAAATAGTTCATTCTTCTTCCCAAACAAAATAAATGTATATAAGGGACTTAGCCGATAACCAGTAGTTTTGTTACACACTATGAGAAAAATAAATTATTACGATAGACCAAATAATATTGGTAGCTCGTGTTTCAAAATTGGTGGCAGAATGGTTTTGTCTTTTCATTCAACTCTTTTTATTAAGTACGTGAGCGTTTTGCCATTAGGTGAAAATTTGATAAAAGATTGATGATGGGCAGCAGCGTCATCATAGTGGACACATTGCTGCGATCGCCAATCCACTTGCCAAGCGTGGCGATTATGGGCATTTACCTCCTAATGCGTCTATATGCATATTTAATAGGAGAGGCCTACGTCCAGCAGTGGACTATCATAGGCTGATGATGATGAGGATTACGTGAGCATTTTGCCACTAGGTTAAAATGTAAACTGGTTCAATATTGCCACTTACATTATTAAAGATCAAGAAAGGGTGACTCGCCCTTGATTAAGGTAATTTCGTGCTAAGAGCCATTTAAGTGTATTGACTTAGCGACGCCTTCTCAAGGAGTGTGACCTGGCTGTCACGCAATCCGTAACCCTTACAATGAATTTCCTAGTCGCTATTTACTAAGTAAACTCATTCGCGGGACGTCTCAAGCTCCACAGCTCGATGAGAAATTAGAGGACGAGTTAAATGTTATATTATTTTAGCTGTGGCCATCCAGACTGATATGCATTCGTTGGTATTTATATTAAATTTGTCGTTTATTGATTTAAACTTTTACGATTATCACTCATATTTTAAAGACAAACGGGTCTTAATCGCGTAAACTTACGTTTAATTATATCCTGGCGTTTCGGGCATGACGTTACACCCGTGGTCGCAGGCAGACTGGCGAGAGAATGTATCGAAAGCTCACAAAGTTGAATATATCAAACAAAAGCTCGAAGGTGTTGATACATTCTCTCGCCAGTCTGCCTGCGACCACGGGTGTAACGTCATGCCCGAAACGTCAGGATATAATTAAACGTAAGTTTACGCGATTAAGACCCGTTTGTCTTTAAAATATGAAATTTGTCGTTTGCTCCGTGCGTGATCCTTTCTGGGTAAAGCACTGATCTCACCGCGAGCTACTAAGCTATGAACTGTCGGTTATAAACACAAACAAAAGATACGCACGTCCGTGTAAAAAAACGAGACACAGCGATACTTGCCCGGCGGTGATAGCTGGTAGCCGGGCGAGTATCGCCGTGTCTCTTTTATTTACACTGGAGAGCGTATCTTTTGTTCGTGCTTATTCCATTTCCATTTTTGTATTTCAACAGCAATGGTCGTTCACTGTGATCCTGCTGTCTTTATTTCTTTCCGGGGCCTTGTTTACAGACCCTGGCTATTTTGTAACCAAAAGCAGTATTAACAACTCGCTTATTAGATATGCTCATAAGAATAAAATAATGGAAAATTAAAACAAATTAATAGTGTGTCTTACAACGACACGACTCACGACATTAGCGACACCTTTATGCTAATAAATACTGTTCGTAGAGCAATAAGCATTGTTACGACATTGTGGCAATAAACATTTGTTAAATCAATACAAAAACTACAGAATACTGCCCTACATAGTAATATTATTCGATAGATCGGACAATACAAGATGACACAAATATTGTGATGGTCCGCGTAGTCAAGGACCTATTCAGTGTAGGTACTTTGATAAATCAAGTAGAAGATATTTTTTTCTATCCAGGGTTCGCCTGCCTATTTAGGCGACCGGTGACCTTTCAAGGAAAAACAGTCATATTTTTACTTATCTTTTGCCTAGCCCGCCGCGAGACCGCGTGTTGGCGGCAGTAAAAATACAATTGTCACCATCTCAACTCTCGCCGTGGGTGTCGTAAGAGTCTTTTGAGCGATTAAAGTATCACTGACCAGTTGTACGTACATATACATATTATAAGATTAATGGCGGCTGCGTCGTCATAGTGGACATGTAATGCGATCACCAATCCCTTTTCCCAGCGTGACGATTATGGGCATTTACCTCCTAATGCATCATACGCGTAGTTAATAGGAGATGCCTACGTCCAACACTGGACTGATATAGGGTGATGATGTGATGTGATGTTTTCCTAATCCAATTAAGATAGGCTCACCTTCAAACGGATTATCATTATTTATTAAACAGGATGCTCGCGAGTATTACAAAATTTTTTAAATATGCATTCTAGATATCAAAATAAACAAAAAATATTATGAGACCTAATGTCAAATACCATAAAAAAAACTTTTTTTTTCTCTTTTTCATACAGTATATTTCATAAGTATTCATACAGTCTAACTTTTCCACATTTCCAGTACTTTTTATAAAGATAAAGATAAAGATATTTTATTTGCTAAGGACACACAGATATACAAGTACAGATAGTAGGTACAACACGGTTTCGGAAGCAGGTATCCTGTCGTCATCCGACATGCAAATTATGTTTAGAAATACAAACTACCTATATTTATCATTAAAATTAATACATTTACTTTAAATTGGTAATTATTTGATATTACTATTATCATTAATCATTAAGGATTTCAATTCATTAATAAAATTATACATTTTGTTTCCTTTCTGGTATGCAGAAATTTGACAAGAAACTATCCAATTTATATAAACAATAGCCCAAAAATTATTTTTAAAATTATTAAAATTCAAATTACACATTTATTATTACATATTTATTACATTTTTATTAATAGTAAGTCAATTTATAATTCCCTTCCATTCGTTCGTTCGTTCACGCGTTCCGCCATTTTCACTACATCTTTCATTTGATCAACGGCCATGACGGCAATCGCACAAGCTTCAAAAACATGGCACCCGCGTTTAACTAACGATTTAGTGAGCTAAAACAGCTTATCATTTTGCTCAAGACTATCAACGTGGATTCATCGAAACTACAAGGTATGTTCTTTATGTTTGTTTTAAGCCTATATTTTTTACTCGGCTATATAATGTTATACAATTACCCAACAAACAATAATTATTAAAAAGAAATGCCGTTAGACGAGAACTTATTTGGGTTTTCCCTTTTGTTATAGGACGAGGGCGTCAGAGTGAAGAGCTTGCAAATTCTCCTGTCGGGCAAGAAGATGTACAAGGTTGATTTTATTGTATTTTTCGATTATTATACTCTACATATTCTTTGGTACTATAAAAACACTGCTCTAGCAGAAAACTATTTAGCATCTGTTTATATTTCGTACCGTTTAACTGTTTTATGCTGTCCGGCAAATCGTTGTATAGAACTATGCACATATTATACGCATTCTTTTTGTAAATCGTTAAGTGGCATCGAGGTTGATGTAAAAGGTTCTTGTATTGTGATCTCTGGCTCATATAGAATTCTGACCTCATTTTAAATAAGTCTGGTCGGTTTTTTACTAGTTCACATGCTTTTTTTATATACATGCAAGGTAGCGGCAATATATTTGTCTTCTTGAAAAGCGGCTTGCAGCTATCGTCAAATCTAGCTTTCATTATTGCACGTATACAATTCTTTTGCAATTTGAAAGCTCTTTCAACATCAACTGAGTTTCCCCACAGAAGTAAACCGTAACTTAACACTGACGAGATAACGCCGTGGTAAGCTGTAACTGCTGCTTCAATGCTAACTGTATTTCTCAATTTTCTTAAGGCAAAAATAAATCTAGTTAATCTGCTGCAAACTGCATCAATATGATCTTTCCAGTTGAGATGCTGATCAATGTTTAACCCTAAAAATTTAATACTTTCACATTTTAAAACTGGTATATTGTTATAATCGATATTTAATTGAATTGGAAAACTATTATATGAATGGAATTGAATATAGAATGTCTTTGTCATATTAATATTTAGATTATTTTTACATGTCCAATTTTTTATGTCAGCCAGAGCATTATTAACTGTACTTTCATATGTATCAGGATTTTCAGCCTTAACTAGTAGAGTTGTATCATCTGCGAAAAGTATACATTTGTGAGGGATAGCTAGAGGGAGATCATTAATGTACACCAAAAATAAAAGAGGCCCTAGGATGCTCCCCTGAGGGACACCAGACTTAACTTCACGAAAATCTGAGCGGTATTTAACTTTAGTAAAACTCTTTTTTATCTTTTCTATTTTTAAAATTTCTGTGCATTGTTTTCTGTCTGACAAATAACTTTTAATCCAATTTTGCGCGACTCCTCGGATTCCGTAACGTTCAAGTTTAGCTAGTAGTCGACCATGATCAACGCAATCAAATGCCTTGCTTAAGTCGAGAAATATTGCCAAAATAGGTAATTTATTGTTTAGACATTCCGTTACAAATTTTACGAAATCGAAACAAGCAAGTTCAGTTGAAAGACCTTTTCTGAAACCATATTGTTCTGGTTGTAATAGCTCGTTTCTTTCAAGAAATCCCGTTAGCCTACGACACATTGATTTCTCTATTATTTTAGAAATAACAGGAACAATAGTTATGGGCCTATAATTGTTAGGATCTTTGCGGTCACCTTTTTTGTGTAAGGGTTTTACCACCGACAGTTTCAACTGTTCAGGAAAAACCCCTTGAACAAATGATAAATTTATAATGTGTGCTATAGGGTGACATATCCAAGGAGCACTCAGCTTAAGAATGTATGTTGTTACGTCATCATATCCGGAGGTTTTACTGTTATTAAGAGACATTATAATTTTAAAAGCTTCTTGAGCATCAGCAGGTGTTAAGAAAATTGTGGAGTGAAAGTTCTTAACATTATTCGATACATTATTATTAGAATGTTGGATTCCACTATTTGTACCCGAATTTGGTAGGGTTATGTCAATAAAAAAATTATTCATTAAATTACAAATGTCCTGCGGATTATTAAATGTCATATTATTAAAATTCAAATAGTCAATTTCATTATGCATGTTAATATTGGATAAACTGGAAGAAATAATGTCCCATGTAGCTTTACACTTATTTTTACTACGTGATATATGATTAACATTATTGATTTTTTGAGATTTCGCGATACATTTTCTTAATAATCTGCTGTAGTTTTTTAGTTTTGTTTTATTGTTAGATTTATTTGTTTTTGTAAGTGTGTATCTTAGGTACAATTTTCGTTTAGTGTGACAGGATTTTTTAATACCTTTTGTTAACCATGTGCATATTTTGAAGCGGTTGTTAAATTTGACCTTTATTATGGGAAAACATAGGTTGTATAACAAACACAGCATCTCATAAAATGACTTAAAAGCTTCCGTCAGGTCATTGGAGGACATGACATCGTAAAACGATAGTGCTGATATGCACTGTAGGAATTTGTTAACATTTTCATTGTGATAGTCTCTCTTATATTCAAACCAAGTATGACATATCTTCTTTTGCTTTACGTTAAAAGTGATTGTTTGAGCCCTATCATGATCTGATAAGCATATTTGATGTGTTTTTGCACTAACATTCTCAACGTTACTAGCTATTTGGTCGATACATGACTTTAACCTAGTCGGAGAATCTATGTGTAATGTGAAGTTATATTTGTGAAGTGTAGTTTTTAAATCTTTCACATAAGGGCTATCTTTTAGCACATCTACATATATTCCAGTCCCCACAGATTATTATTTTCTTTTTCTTGTATTTGCAGGACAGGTGGAATAGTAATTTATCCAGCTTGTGAATAAATATTCCAATATGGGATTTTTTTTGTACTGGTATTCTATATATTACTAGGATAATAACGTCCAAGCCAATCAACTCTATACCACAACATTCAAAGTAAAAATCTGTTCCTAAGTTCGACTCTAGCACTATTTTTTTAGACTGCAGATTTTTATTAACTAGTATAGCCGTTCCACCCCTACGATTGCGTCTACTGTAAAAGGCTCCTGGAGTAAAGTTTTCTAATTTAACATTATTTTCTGTGACCTTAGTCAAAAAAGTTTCACTAATGCAAATGACATCAATTTCCTGGTTTTTTGTGTGGAAATTGTTCATTGCAATTTGAAGTTTGTCTAGTTTACATAAAAGTCCTCCTATATTTTGATGTAACACACACAAAAAATTGCTAGAACTATTTGTATCGGTATGTGTAATTACTTCGATATCATTATTAACGAAAAAATTCTGAGTCTTTCGGACTACTGTGGCATGAAAATTGGTCGTGTATCATGGTCTCATCGTAACTTTTATTGTCTTCCTGAATTAAATCAATTAAGGTCCTCACATCTTTAAAAATTACATGAATACCATATTTGTTTATGCGTCCCGACTTCAGGTAAAACATTTCTTGATCATACGCTAGGTTACGATTACTATCTAATAGATAAACATAGTTGTATTTGGAATTATCTATGTATAACAGTTGATTAAACAATTCCACTCTCGAGTTAAACATGTTACTAAACAAACCAATATTGTAAGTTGGGTAACATACAATAATATTAGTGTGTGTTAGTGCTGTTGTGACATACCTTATATATAAGACTAAGTTATCATAGCATTGGGACTTTTTGAAGTCCTCTTCCCCTATAAAGATTAAACAATAGTCTTCTTTTGTGTAGTTGAGCAATTTCTTGTCCAAATCACAAAACAGTTTACGGGTCCCTACGCCCGGATATAGATAGTGGCAAAGATTATAGTTTTCACCGAAATTACTATTTGCTATTACTAAGGTTTTATTGAACTTATTTGAGCTAATCATGCACATTTTTCTGGTTTTATTTGTATAGTCCAAGTTAACGTTTGCGGGAACAGTAGATACTATTTCTTCGACTGCAGTCTTCTGTGTTGCTGTATGATATTGGTCCCTCTCTCGCAGCAACGACGTATCTTTATGTTGTTGTTCAAGTGGTGATTTATGATCCTGCTCGAAATCCATAACAATTCCAGTCACGGATTTTGGTTTACCACTTGCCGTCAACTCATTAACGCTCTCATTTTGCTTTGCATTCGGTGTAAAGACCAGTGCGGATTTGGTACCTTTTGGTTTCTTTGTGCTGGAGTCGCTGGACTTGCAGATTAACTCCAAACCCGAGACTTTGTTCTTTAACTCTTCGATAAAAATTTTGAGTGATTTATTTTCCGTGAGTAGATTTTCAATTTCGTTTTCTGCTGTCACTAGTTTGTCTTGAAGGTCTTCGACTTTTGTTTGTAGTCTTTCTAATTTATGCCTAAGCCCTTCGCCGATAGCAGAGAGACTTTTATTTATTTTGTTGCTCTCTTTACCAGAACTCGATGCTAGAGATAATGATGATGAACACGACGAATTTAGGTCATCCTCATCTGGCAGAGATTCAAAAGAGTTCTCAGTCGAAACGGTGATATTGCCTTTTTTTTCTTTAACTTTATTATTGCTACTCTCAGGAACAGGAGACGACGACGGATTTATAGTAGTGATACATTTTTTCAGTCTCTCCATATCATCTGTTGTTTTATTACATGGAGTACACAACCAGTTTTGTTTACTTTCTTTTGTCATGCTTCGGAATTGAGTTTCATTAACGTTAGTGGTACATGTTACATCATACGTGTTTTCACATGACATGCATTTTAAGAACTTTCTTGTCTTAATTGTGTTTTTACATTGTGCACACACGACAGGGTTTTTTTTCGGTGGCATTGTTTAGTTTTAGTAGGTATTTATGTAATAATAGTAATAATAATAATAAGCTGGCTATTTTAGATTTTTAGTATAACTTATTTTCCTTAGTTATAAGCTTGTGTTTCTATTCTTGTTAAGCCCTCTGAGTTAAAAAAGAAAATATACTGTATTACTATGTCTGTTGTTTGCTTTAACTTCCTTGATAAGTCTTCTTCTGTTTGTGAATTGAAAATCAATTACTAGTTTTTGAACGAGACTCGTTTTTGTGCGGTAACGAAACGCCAAAACGTCAGTGGCTCAGTTGTCACTTGTCATCCAACTCGTACGTCATGAACGAAAACAGCTGGCTAGAATACCGCTTTTTTTATCTTATTTTTATTTGTTTCTCACTGTTATTTTGAAAATTGTGTATGTGTGAGTGATAGAAAGTTTCGTTACTAATCTTAGCTTGGCAGAAATTAGTATAATGTGGCTCACCAGTGTAAAACTTCAGTTCAAATCCAAAATGCCGTGTCTTGGTGCAACTTTTAACACTAGTAAGGTAAAAATCTTTTACGTTTTACTATAATTTTCTTATTTTATTTGTTCCCGACATTCAAAATGGATGTTTACAATTTCACGCACACACGCATCCCTTATCAAACAACAATTTGTTAAAATTATTTATTTTAATTATTTTTTTAGGTACAGGTTATTTCGTCAAGTCTATTCTTATTTTTTGATTGCCAGGCAAAAGGTGTGGTAATATTAAAACACATTGTGGTAGCATTGTAATCAAAAAGAAGATTTATGACGAGTTACGTCGAAAAACTTATTTAGAAAAAAGGTTGATAATCTCTGAAACCAATCTGAATCCAAGAACATTAAAGACTCTAAATATGGTCAGGATTCCAGCATTAAAATCTTTTGGTATGCTCGCGAGCACCCTGTATAGTAATAACCCTGACTGATACTATAGTTACACCTGTTTTATTTTATCCTTATTATTAGTTCCACCCTAATAGAGACGACTAAATAAATACGACGTTCAAAACGTTATTCGGTGCATAATGATGTTTTGCCAGGATATACGACGGAGTAATGCTCGTACATATTTGCGAGTGTAGTATTGAAATATGGAAAGCATATTCAATCATTCATTCGCCGCGTTCTCCTAGGATAGATAATCTCCAGTGGAACCATTTGATTACTTTAGTTGAGCCATCATTGTTAATAAAAATAATACGTTTATAGTGAAATAAAACTTAATACTACACCTAGCTTACGGCCTATTTCGCAATTTCCGGATATATACAAGGTGGTCAAAATATAAGTGAATTCCTGTTGCTTAATTGTGAGATTTTGGGACTCAGAATAGGCCAGGGGCTTATTGAAAGTTTCTGAGGGGTCGATATTCTTTGAAATCATGCGTAAAAATATAACACTACAGTTATGAAACTTGAACTTAATTAAAAAAAACGAGGGCGTCTATTCTCTATCTCTCTACTCACTCTCACCGGCAATAAAATAGTGCTTATTTTTTGTCTAACCTGTATGTCCGTCAGATAAAATTATCACTATAAATAGTTTTCCCCAGACATATAAAAATAAGAACAGCTGAGAGATGTATTTTATTCGGGGATGGTAAAACATGCCCTTAATTAAAAGTGAGGTTATAAATGGAATTTCATACAATTCTTGCATGCATGGCCGGCAAAGCCTCTTTTTAATTTTCATTTCACATAAATTGTGGCACAGGCATCATGTCATTCAGTTTTTTAAAAACAAAGTATAAGAGCTCGTTCACTTTAGCTACAAAGCGACCTAGCTGGTTTAAATTATTGGGAATTTAGATTTTTATGTACCTAATGTTATAAAAATTGTCTACTTTCGGGATAAGGGGAACGAAAATTGTATCTACGTATACTAACCGAGGTACTTATATGAGATATAATGAGCATTTAATTAGGTACGTACGTATTTGAGTAAGTAGCATAAATTTACACTCAAGGATGTTGTTTTATTGTAATTCTGATGCGGAAGTGTAACCATTATTTATTTGTAAAATGAAAATGTTAACTCAAAATAACGACCCTCTCAGTGCCTGCACTAGATTTGCGAGCAATGTGGCGTGAGTTATTGAAACACATTTTCATTGTGAAGTTGAGGCGATAAAAAAATTAATAGTGTTGTACAAAGCGGTTTTTCTGTTGCGCCAGATAAGTAACACCGCGTCACACACTAATGTATTTCACATAGGTCACTAAATAATCAGTAACCGTACTATGATTTTGCAAGTATCGGTAACGTTAGGTTTTATTCGATACGTAAACAAGCCATCGCACTCACTCCAAAATGTCAATGCGAGCGCTATAGAATACACAGATAAAATATAGGGAAGATTCCGTGTATTAAGACATACATGAACAAACTATTGTCATCCTTCACCCCATCTCAAGACGTATTCCATAAGGAAAAAGAGACAAATAAAGTAGCTCTACTTGGTCGTGAACTCCATCAACGACTCCATTTTCTTGAACAATGCTACCAACCTGACTAGATAAAATGTCATTACTATTAGTGATGTCCAGTCTTCAATCGTATACTTTTATCGTCAATAATAATATTTTTACCAAATTAGGTAGTAGGTAGCGAATACAGTAGGAATAAACCTTATTTCCTACTCAAAATCACGATCTTCTTCGATCGTGATTTCAAAATCTACATTTTAGAATAAAAATAAAATCACAAAGTTAACGAAATATTTTCTTTAATTAAAATGTCATAATGAGGGTTTCCTAAAACGTATGCCACTAGTTGGCGCCACTTAGCCGTAAGGTCCCGCTAAGAAACACAATTATCTAGCCCCAAAGAAAGACTGAGTAAATGTTTTTTTTATTTTTTTTAAATAAAGTTCAAATTTTTTTATGTATGTTTTTTTAACTCATACAAAATATTTAAACCAGAAACTATAAACATAGAATTTAGACAAGTTTCTGGACCTGCTCCCGCCCTGGTGATTTCAGAAAACTCTCATTATAACATGTTTTATGGACTTATCATTCCTTAAAGCATACCTAACAATTTTGGTATGACATGACAAGTATCACATGAGCGTCATTATTAAACTAAACTTAATTTACTTGCTGGTTGACATGACATTGGATGATTATCAAATATGGTGGGTAGTACGTCAGAATGTAATCACTTATGCGCGTACCCTTGCCTGAAACAACAGCTTAAAATTGTGCGGAGCATATTTTTGAATACTCTTTAGGGTACCAGTCGTCTGCCTTTTTGATATTTTTGACCCATAATAGCCTTTGTTCAGTGTCCAGTGGAAACCTGTTGGACATTAAAAACATCGATTCATTTTTGAGTTGACTATCAGTACATTTATCGATATCACGATCGGTCTCTTAAGTACCACACTATGCGATACAAATGTTTGAATCCCACTATTTATAATTACATTACGAATGTAAATACAATGTAATCACAAAACTACACATATGTATCCGACAACAAATATTGAATAAGATTTTCAGTTACTTTTACCTTAATAAGGTTCGAAATCTTAAAATTCAAGTCAAAACTAAATTGCCGGTGAAACGTAATGTCTTTATTTTGTTCATTCAGGAAACCCTGGCGGTTTTTACACCCTGGAACCACACAAGTCATCACTTTTATCACATTCCGTGCACTTATCGAACAGAAATATACATGAAAAGCTTTATTTTAATCACTTTTACTATTTGCGGTTTAGGTGCACTAGTATACCCAAACAAAGATCGTTGACAGGCATTGCCGGCGTCACCCACAGATAAAATAGACTCGGTCTATCAATTTTATATGTCTATGATAGAATACATTACGTATAGAGTATGTTTTATAATTATAACAGTCGTGTTTTAATTTATCGCCAAATATAAAGTTCGAAACGAGTGGCGATAAATTAAAACACGACTGTTTTGTATCGTCATGAGCTACCAATTTTCTTATCGCACATGTATTGTACGACGTTTTTCAGTTATGTAGAAATAGCCCCTCGAAGTTTTCGACCTGATATAAAACTAACTACTTCTCGCACTAGTGACTTTCTTTATTTTCTTATGCTAGCCGATCGTAGACATCGGAGTCCAGTCAATAAAGAGCGCCGAGCGCAACGTTCATGAAATTGATAGATAAACAAAATTACCCACCGAGGAAAAACTGCTAACTGAAAAATTCAAAAAGCAAACCCGCTTTGGTAGCGATAAGACCCGCATTCGATGCATCGAGGCAGCGAATGTCGTGAATCGGACGTTCACCTATCGATTGTTTTTTGCTAGCCCTATCGAAGCTTTTATTAAAAATGAAGTTGATTACATTTGATGCTACGTGGTGATATCGGTGGTTTGAATATTGGAAAATCGTGACAATGATTGACATCGATAGTGAACGTATTGGATTCGTTAACATGCCGCAGGAGTTTAGTATTTGGAATGGATATTCTCAAAAAGGCTCAAAAAGGCTCTGATAGTCTAACTGCTACTTGCACTCTTACACTTGCAGAGTTTCTTAAAGACCTTACTTCTGTGTAAAAGCCATAAAATAATAACTCATTTGAAAAGGCATTCCTCATTTGCTTTGACCAATTAATCAAAAGTATTGAGCAGATATACTGATAACATTTTCATGTAGTAAAGTTTTACCCTTAGTTGAGTGTATTTTTATATATTAACAATTACTTAAATACGTACTAGCTTAAAATATGAGTATAAAAATAAAATAAATACCTACTGTGGATTCTATCTGTTATTGAATTATAAAAATTATGGTATAGTACATTGTGCATCAAAGGAGGTAAGTATTCCGCTTACCGACCGTGATTGTTAAATATACTGACATTTCTATTACTCCCTAGCCTAGGGAGTTTCACTTTTCTATTACTCCCGCTACGCACGCAAGCAATGGCGCGCTTAGACAGCAAGTGTGATGAAAAGTACATTGTAGCCTTACAATTACTGAATAGTAAAAAAAAAACAAATAGAATCTTACGCATATAATATTCATTGTTTGCTGAGCAGTTGGGTGCCAGAAATAAAATAAGCCTGACATGCGTAACAGTGCCTGCGCCTCGTGCGTAAAGCGTAAAGAGTAGCACTTGTACAGTTTATTGGCTCGACGTGTCCTTGTCAAGTACCTTACCTACAAGCATTCGGCTGATTATCAAGAAATTGTTCTTTTTTACAGATTGCCAGTTGAGATGAAGATGCTATCTGATGGTAGCGTGTTTAAAAATAAACTTAAAGCTTTTTTGCTGAAGTAGTGCTTTTATTCCATTGAGAAATTTTGTAACAACGCGAGCCTGTGACTACCTTGATGCAGTTATTGTTTAATAGAAGTAATTTTTATCTTTACTCTATTTGTTTTTTATATTAATTTATTTAACCAAAGAAAATACAAAATACCTATAATTTATAAAGTGTTCGCCAAACTGTATACACAGTTTGCTGGCTTTGGTTTGGTTTGGTGTTTAAAAAAAGGTAAACAATCTTGCAATATCTTTTTTTGAAAACTACGCGTGGATAATAAGTTTTAGCAAATATACATAATATAACAAGGAAATACAGTGATTTACATTGTTTTTGATTCAATAAGTAGGTACCTAGTTTGGATTTTTATATGCATTTTTCAATAAAAAGATACTGCAAGATTGTTTACCTTTTTTTTAGCACCAAACCAAACAGAGTTTATAAATAGGACATGCTTGTGATATAAAATTTAAAGCAATAGTAAAAAGTGTATCACAATTTTTTTTTTATTAATTTTTGATTTGATTAATAAAAAGCATATTATTTTAAGAATTATAATTTTGATAAAAAGTAAAATTTGATTTAATTCTGTTTAACACTAAAGATTTACGAGTATGTTATTATGAAATTCAATGTTCAGCGTATTCATTTAGTTAATATGTCAATTAACTATTATCTTCAAATGCAATGTATGCAATTATTTACTGAAATAAATAACTGAACTAGAGTTTCAAAGAGACCGTCATTTTCAACAGCTGACCGACATATTTTATTATAAATGACCGGTCCTTACTGACATCTAAGGTGTACGGCCTGACTTAGAGCAATAAAAAATACTGAATATTCAGACTGGAAATTAATGTCAACATAAGTTAAAATACTTGGATATATAAAAGATTGTTACTGCTGTATCTGCTGCCACTTTCTTTATACTTTATTCACGGAAACCATACACAATGAATATAATTGTAACCGGTAATTTATAATAAATGTCTATCAGTTATTGAAAACGACGGTCTAAACTGAACTGAACTGC
Organism: Thaumatotibia leucotreta; assembly: GCA_025490895.1. Classification (NCBI taxonomy): domain Eukaryota; kingdom Metazoa; phylum Arthropoda; class Insecta; order Lepidoptera; family Tortricidae; genus Thaumatotibia; species Thaumatotibia leucotreta. The sequence goes on along the minus strand of JALPQI010030271.1, from coordinate 373,987 downwards.
ACCTCTTATAAAGATCCGATTCAGTCCACAAGACCCTCAGGCAGATCCTTTGCGCAGAGCCATGAACATCATCTATCTATCCTAATCCTACCAGATCCAAAGACAGCACTTTGCTGTGCAAACATCCTTGTAGCGGTAAAACCCTAAACCGTTTAACCGGGTTTGTTCCGCTTTCTTTAATCTGCACACGGCCGTTGCACTGAGATGTTTGTGCACTGCCGGCCAGTTAAACTACAGTTATAAAACTTTTACTTGAACGTATTTATGAGCACTTACATTTATAATACCGATTTTTTTAATTTTGGCATTAAATAGGAACGATGAATGTAGTTAAAATGTTTCTTTTTCCTAACTAGTGCGGAAAATTAAACTTCTTTTCAAGGCAAAAACGACTCTTTTCAAGACTTTTGTTATGAAAAAAGTCGTTCGATACACGTGTAAAAACTTCTTTTTAAGTCGGGTGATTGTCTCACTTGTTTCACAGCAGCTTCCTGTTAAAGATCGGATCTCCAACAATTCTCGAAAAAATATCACTTTTTTTAAAACGTTCGTAGCTGATGCGGCTAAGCAGTTGCTGCATACTAGCGAGAGCGGCGGGGTGAAATGGCGTCATGCATAATATAGCCAGTGAGGAAAAAAACTACTATTTTAGTAGTTATTGCGGTCATCCGATCTTACATTCGATCCGATCTTAGCCGAGTTACACGAAGAAATTCTTACTGGAATGTTGATTGAAGTAATTTTTGTACAGAATTTATATTTAATACATTAGAAAGAACTTAAAAAATTAGGTAATTTTGCAGTAAACAAACGTGACGTCACTTTTGTGTTTTTCATATAAAAATATCGTAGTGGGGTCATTTGCAGAAATAGTGTACCTTTTAATTTTTTTATGTGATCATGGACTGTAATACACCATTTTACTCGGCATCGTGCGTAGGTACTTTTCAGTTATGAAACAAAAAAAGTATGTCTCTAATGTCACGAAAATAAGTATGTAAATTGAGATTTCTCACTTTAGTTACTCCCATACTAAAGGTATCAAACGAAATTGTATTCTGTTAATGAGTTCTATGACATTACTAATTGAATATTATTTAATTGCACTTTGTTGACATTTTATTATTAGATATGTTTTAATTGAGTATTATTGACGATCCTTTTTGGCGACATTCTTAATTATTTTTGTTTTATGAATATTTTAATTTGTTGACATTTTAATATGATATTCCAATGCCAGTTAAATAATTTTTGTATCTTAAAGAAACTGACAATCACAATATAAAATCCTAAGACTGTACCATGTGTAGTTTTTAAGTGACTTTAGTATATTGTGAAATAATAAAAAACTAAACTAAACGAAACTGTATTATGTTCTTTGGTGTAAATAAATACTTTAGGTTTATGGGGCACCAGTGTGTGCAAATTGTTTGCTGAAGCGACGCGTGCGAGTTACTGATGCACAAGGTCAAAAGTAGCATAATTTTGCATAAAACCAGCGTGATTCTGATGACCGTAAAACCCCCGTAACCCCTGGTACAAACAGACAAAAAAATATTCACCCAAATATGACTTACTTCTTGAAGACGACATTTGCAACACTCCCAAAATATTGGATCATCAAATTATACGAGGTCCATACTCACACGTATTTGTCAGCCTCTGTAGCGTAGTTTGTAGTGACCTTGCCTACGAAGCTGGAGGTTCCGAGTTCGAGTCCCGGCGTGGGCATTATTTGTGTATTTATTTATCACACATATTTTTGTTCCTTGGTCATAATGGTCATGGCTGCCTATGTCTTTCAGGAACTTTCTACAATCTGAAAAACTGGACATGTACTTCCATGGGCGACGATGATCACTTACCACCAGGATCTCTGTACTCGATTACATAATATCTAAAACAAAAGGAAATTCTGTCTCAAGAGCACAAATAAATGCTTGTAATATTGAGTACCTATTTTAAATGCCTGGAAGTGTACCAAACTACATAGATGCCACAAAGAGCAGTGGTTGATGTCAAGTAGCGTGACTTGAACTGTTCCGCCCTGATTCGCTGCTTTTGTTGTTCTTTCCATATGTGCTTTACTTGTATGTATAAACATAAGAATATTCTTAGAGATAGAGTTAGATAGCTTAAAACCGAAATAAATTATTTGATGTCATTATTTAAATAACTATATATCTTGGAACATTCTACATAAATCGGCCTAGTAAGCTTAATTTAAGACTTGTGATGTGGAACCAAGCGATGAATTACTTATAAAATTGATACGTATAGATACTTAAATACGTAGACAGCCATGACCAAGGAACAAATGTTTGTGATTAACAAATACACAAATAATGTCTTCGCTGGGATCCGAATCCGGAACCACCAGCTTCGTAGACAGGGTCACAACCAAGTAGGCTACGGAGGCTGACAAGAGACAAGATAATTTAAAAAAGTTTTATTTAAAAAATATATATATCACGTCAGTGGCATACAAGCATATGGCCCGCCCGATGGAAAGCGGTCACCGTAGCCTATAGATGCCTGCAACCCCAAGGATGTCACAAGCGCTTTGCTGACCCATTAAAGACGTATACACTCCTTTTTTGAAGAACCCCATACTGGTAGTCCTTCCGGAAAACCTCGGCAGGAAGCTTATTCTACAGGCGGACCGTCCGCGGGAGGAAATTCAATATAAAAATATGTATACGTAAATAATAATTGGATTTAGGTACCTTCACTGTTAAAATTCAACCGTAATGAAATTTCCCGTCGCTCTGCTCATATATATAGCGGTTCTTATGTAGGGTAGCCACAACCCTGTATTCAGTTTCCGTGTTGGATGAATTTTAATATGTCAATTGTTATTTTAATAACATTATCACTAATTAGTGCCTAGCGAACAAAAACATGTAGTTTAATTATGTAGAATTATTATTTCGTTTATACTTAATATTGAAATGCGAGTAAAGTTATGCGATATGCGGTAGGTAGGTTGGCGGGGTGTAGTTGCTGATTTCTAAGAATGAACTTGTGACAGTTATAGTATAATCCGTACACACTTTCGATACTAGTAAACTCACGCGTACTCGTTTGGGCAGCAAGAAACGACTGTTACCATTGTGTCACAGACTAACCAAGTCCTCCAAAACTATGCAAGTCATAGGTCCTAAGGTGTACAATGCACTGCCTAGTGACATCCGAGCTTTCGAAAACACCATGAAGTTTGAAAGTAGATTAAAAAAGTGGCTTATTGATAAAGCATTTTACACTGTGACAGAATTTTTTGATTATGTAAAGAGACAATAATATTTTTTCCTTCTACTGACATTCGTTCATTTAAGTACACATCGTTGTTTTACTTTTGTCTCTCACTATCACAATGATTTTCATTATATATTTCAACGATTGCAAATCCTTATGTATTGACATTTTACCTATTGTTTTATTGCATTCATACCAACTGTAACCATTAATGATTAATTATTATTTTTCTTATTCCAAATTGACATGTAATAAGATTGTAATTATTGCGAATAAATGAGTATGAGTATGAGGGTAAGACTCACCATTTTTTGGATAGTCTTAACGTCATATATATAAAGCTCATTTCTAAACTGTCAAATGTTCATTCTTAGAAATCGGCAACTATAGGTGCTCGACTGCTCGTACTTAGATTAGACCTATATTGCCTAGCTTTTCTGACTCTTAACTGTCTATGAATTATACGTAGGTACTTATTTCAAATAATAAAACTCAGTTGAAGTCAAGTTTTTAATTTGGTGATTATTGCAAAAAAACCGACCAAGAGCATGTCGGGCCATGTTCATTGTAGGTTTCCGTAGTTATTCAAAAACGGACCGATTACATTCGAAACAGTTTTATTTTAAACTACCGTGAACTAGCCAACTTTGCCTCCAGGGGAAACATTGCCCAAAACTAGAATTACAATTGGTTATTATAGAGAAATGTAACATTCTTATGGCAGCCCCACTATTTTTAATATAAAAGAGATTATGTCAGAAGCAACACTAGCTATGACTTTTACGTCTATCTTCATCCAGTTGTTTGCTATAGGTTCTTGAGTGAGGTGGGTTATTATTTTGCGGGCAAAATCTTGGCAAAAAATCAACTTAAATTTCTCAAAACAGGGTGGACTTAAATGAAAAAAACCCATGACCATAATAAAATAAGAACAGTAGATTACATTGATAGTTTTATTGGAAAAAGCTAATCAGAAAATAAGTTATGTCATTGGGCAATTTTATCCAGCACTTTAGTAAACGGACATTGAAAACATAAAGCCTAGGGTTGTCACCTTTTAGTTTTACCACTTTATGAAAATAGCGGAGGGTAATTTTTTTTAGTATATTACTTTTTTGTAACTCCATTATTTTATTTTACGTGTACAAAATGTACGGCACCAATAACTATACTCTCAATTGTCAGTTTCGTAAGTTTCGTTGTCTGCTGCTTCGTTAGTGGGCTGATATATCAACATATATCGCGGTTCCCATTAAAAAAACATATTTATTATTATTGTATTAAAACAAATACAATAATAATAAATACATTTTGGACTGTTTTACATCACTAGTTAAGTATACTAATACTTTGAACAAAAGTTAAACGTCTTAAGTTAAGATATTTACTTAAAAGTGACAACCCTAGCATTTGCAAATTGAGTAAGTGGACCTTGTATGAAAAAGAGCGAAAACGGGTAGGTAACATTGCCCAACCAATTTACTCAAAATTGTTTATTCTTGAGTTATCAACATAATTACAATAAACGGTATAATTGCCCAAAAACCTTCTGTGATCGTAGTATTATTGTCATACGAGCTATTTTTAAACGGTTTTTATTAATTTCACCGCTTATCAACTGTCGTCGATGCTTCAAATCTTGTAATCGATTTATCGACCACTTCTACTGCACCAAAATTAATGAAATTTGGAACTCGTGTCGAGTCCCCATGACAATGCAATATTATAATATTTGTATCCTTGTACCCTCAAAGCCTGATGCTGCAGACGTACTGCTTACCTTAACCGAGAGTGTTAGACACGTGAAAATCAAAGTATAGCATGTTTGGTATAATCACATACTAACTGCCTGATCTTGACTTCCAACTCCTCACTCCTGATGCTGCAGTACTGCCCACAATAACCGCAAGGTTTATCTTTTATCGATTTCTTGATTTTAAGGAAGTTCTTTAGATATTAAGTAGAAACATGCGAATTTAATACTAACGTCCAACTCCTCAGATCTGATACTCCAGTGTTACTGCCTGCCACAACCGCTAGGTTTAGCGATCTGTAGATTTTGAAGTACTGCTTTAGACATTTGGTAGAAACATACGGATTTCATTATCATAATCATCATCATATCAGCTGAAAGACGTTCACTGGTGAATATAGGCCTCCCCCAAAGATTGCCACAAGGACCGGCCCTGTGCCATCCGCATCCAGTGACTTTCACTAGGTCATGAGTCCACCTTGTGGGGGGCCTACCCACGCTGCGCCTTCCGGTACGTGACCACCACTCGAAAAACTTACCGCCCCAACGGCCATCGGTTCTACGCGCGACGAGCCCCGCCCACTGCCACTTCAGTTTAGCGATTCGAAGAGCTGTATCGGTTATTTTGGTTCTGTTGCGGATGGTCTCATTTCTAATCCGATATCGCAGAGAGACTCCCAGCATAGCCCTCTCCTTTGCCCTTTGGGTGACATTGAGCATTCTTATAAGGCCCATTGTAAGCGAGCACGGTTTAGTACCGTAGGTCATCACTGGCAACATACACTGATCAAAGACTTTCGTCTTCAAACCCTGCGGAATATTGGACGAAAAGATACAGACGGATTTAATACTGACTTCCAACTCCTCAAACCTGATGCTGCTGAGACACGTGTCACTGCCAGCCATGTCGGGCCTGCGGCCCTCCGGCTGATAGACTGACGGCGTGAGTGAATCGCGTAGCGTAGGGCGACCCGTCGGGCCTGCAGTCCTCCAGCTGATAGAGTGAAGGCGTGAGTGGATCGCGTAGCGTAGGGTGACCAGTCGGGCCTGCGGCCCTCCAGCTGATAGTGTGACAGCGTGAGTGGATCGCTTAGTGTAGGGCGACCCGTCGTACCTTCGGCCCTCCAGCTGATAGAGTGACAGCGTGAGTGGATCGCGTAGGGTGAGCCCTCGGCTTTCGGCCCTCCAGCTGATAGAGTGACATCAGCGTGAGTGGACCGCGTAGGACGACCCGTCGGGCCTGCGGCCCTCCAGCTGATAGGGTGACAGCGCGAGTGGATCGCAAAGCGTAGGGTGACCCGTCGGGCCTTCGGACCTCCAACTGGTAGAGTGACAGCGTGAGTGGACCGCGTAGGGCAAGCCGTTGGGCCTGCGGCCCTCCAGCTGATAGTGTGACAGCGTGAGTGGATCGCGTAGTGTAGGGCGACCCGTCGGACCTTCGGCCCTCCAGCTGATAGAGTGACAGCGTGAGTGAATCGCGTAAGGCGAGCCGTCGGGCCTTCGGACCTCCAACTGGTAGAGTGACAGCGTGAGTGGACCGCGTAGGACGAGCCGTCGGGCCTGCGGCCCTCCAGCTGATAGTGTGACAGCGTGAGTGGATCGCGTAGTATAGGGCAACCCGTCGGACCTTCGTCCCTCCAGTTGATAGAGTGACAGCGTGAGTGGATCGCGTAGGGCGAGCCGTCGGGCCTTCGGCCCTCCAACTGGTAGAGTGACAGCGTGAGTGGACCGCGTAGGGCGAGCCGTCGGGCCTGCGGCCCTCCAGCTGATAGAGTGACAGCGTGAGTGGATCGCGTAGGGCGAGCCGTCGGCCTTCGGCCCTCCAGCTGATAGAGTGACAGCGTGAGTGGACCGCGTAGGACGACCCGTCGGGCCTGCGGCCCTCCAGCTGATAGTGTGACAGCGTGAGTGGATCGCGTAGTGTAGGGTGACCCGTCGGACCTTCGGCCCTCTAGCTGATAGTGACAGCGTGAGTGGATCACGTAGGGCGAGCCGTCGGGCCTTCGGCCCTCCAACTGGTAGAGTGACAGCGTGAGTGGACCGCGTAGGGCGAGCCGTCGGGCCTGCGGCCCTCCAGCTGATAGTGTGACAGCGTGAGTGGATCGCGTAGTGTAGGGCGACCCGTCGGATCTTCGGTCCTCCAGCTGATAGAGTGACAGCGTGAGTGGATCGCGTAGGGCGAGCCATCGGCCTTCAGCCCTCCAGCTGATAGAGTGAAATCAGCGTGAGTGGATCGCGTAGGGCGAGCCGTCGGGCCTGCGGCCCTCCATCTGATAGGGTGACAACGTGAGTGGATCGCATAGCGTAGGGCGAGCTGTCGGGCCTTCGGCCCTCCAGCTGATAGAGTGACATTAGCGTGAGTGGATCGCGTAGGGCGAGCCGTCGGGCCTGCGGCCCTCCAGCTGATAGGGTGACAGCGTGAGTGGATCGCATAGCGTAGGGCGAGCCGTCGGGCCTCGCTTTAAGATTGATTTTCTCAACAAACCAAATTGATTGATATATTTTTTATTGACAGATCTCTGTTATCTAAGGTATTGTATGAATAACACGTCCAGTTGAGACACTTCGGGCATTCAAGCTGACAGTTTTTTTGTGTCGGATTTCAAAAAAAATCTATTTATCAGCGATTCCCCTCTCGTTACACATTAAATATTGTCCATTACTTTTACACATATTTGTGTCGTGATTAAAGCGCGAGAGTTAAACGGTAGCATCCCTAATTGTATTGCATATTACAAACAACATCCTTTGATCTAGAGTAAGTTGTACTAAAAACTTGAAAATAAAATAAGTAAAAAAAGTTTTAAGTTAAACGGTTTTTATTGCACCAAAAACTAGAAAATAAAAATTAGTTTTAACTAACCGTAGATGCTACTTTTTGTAGATTAGTCACGTGAAACTATTATCACTGTAGTCTTCCCAAGTCGGATGCTGAAAGACACGTTTGAAAATGAAAAAAAATGAAAAAATGATTTATTCGTTAACTTATAGTGCTAGTTTACAATACACTGGTAACCCCTTTTTAAGTAAATAATTACCTGTGCTAAGGGGCACCGCTCTTCCATAGGTATCATAATTATGTATGCTAGCTGTGGTAGTTGTAGGGTTGAGATTTGCATGCATCTTAATCTAAATCTAATCTAATCTATTTTAATAATACATTTTGCCACTGGGGCCTATAATAGATCTAGTCTATTTTAAATCTTATTTATATTTGTTCAGTTAATATTTAATTTAATTTAATTTTAAATTTTAAGGTTACATATTCCGGTTTAATTTAACTGTGTACATAAACTCGAGATAAAAATAAAGATAGAGATAAGGGAAACGTTAATTATAAATAAAAATAATAATAATATAAAAATAAAATTAATTGATTGAGTGCGCGCTCGCTCACGCGCGCAGGGTGTGTGTGCGTGTGTGTGTGTGTGTGTGTGTGTGTGTGTGTGTGTGTGTGTGTGTGTGTGTGTGTGTGTGTGTGTGTGTGTGTGTGTGTGTGTGTGTGAATGTATGTGAGTGAGAGTGTGCGGATGGGTATAAGAGGGAGAGTGCGAGGTGTTTTATTAAGAGTTTAGCCTCTATGTCAGTGGATTAAGCGTATCCTAATCGGAAACTTTTACCAAACTAAAATAAAAACGTGGGGCGTACGCAATTGTGATTAAGTCACTATAGTTATTTAAGAACACACATAGAAATCAATACATCAATAGAGTAATAAGTTATGTTCTGGCCTTGGTAAAAGATATTTACCTCTGTAGAAGTGTTGGAACAGATGAATGATTCATTGCAAAATTAAAGCTACAATTACATATTTTGAACTAGTATGTTTCATCATAATAACGCCCCACGTTTTTATTTTAGTTTGGTAAAAGTTTCCGATTAGGATACGCTTAATCCACTGACATAGAGGCTAAACGTGTCTTTCAGCATCCGACTTGGGAAGACTACAGTGATAATAGTTTCACGTGACTAATCTACAAAAAGTAGCATCTACGGTTAGTTAAAACTAATTTTTATTTTCTAGTTTTTGGTGCAATAAAAACCGTTTAACTTAAAACTTTTTTTACTTATTTTTTAAGCACTAAATTGAGGTGGGAAATATTTGCCTAAACTCGAGATTACTTTGCCCGCCCTCTTAAACGACAAAAAAGTGATCTAAATGACATTCTAAAAATGTTTTCTTCGTGTGAGCCGATGCGTATGATCACAATGCACATGCTGAGCAGAAAAAACTTATAAGGTTTCATATATTTTTTTGATATATTTTAGAATTTCCGAAATAAGCGGGCAATGTTGGCTAGTTTCACGGTACCTACTACACACTATAGGATTACTTTACCACTAGGGCAAGAACGCAAAAAAAAATTTTTTTCTACATTTTATTTTATTCTACCACTTTGTCGGCTTGATTAAATAATATTATATATACCTGTACCGAATTGCACATTTCTAGTACTAACAGCCACTGAACTATGCTGTGGATATGGACGTGGCGAAACTATAAGGATTCGTAGTTATTCCTCCTCATTAAGTCGGCCCCTCACTGCTGAGGATCGTGGCCATGATGTAGTCGCTGAAGAAGGCCTCTCCATCTACTGCGTTCTTGAGCTTGATGAAGGGCCAGAGATATCAGCATCTGTAGTTCCTCGGACACCTGGTCGGACCATCTTCGTAGTTATTACGGAACCCTAAAAATAGCGGTGATGTGTCTGGGGCTAATCTGTAATAATATGAATGTAATAAGAGTAAGGATCCCAAATCTTCAAGTTTAAGTTAATACAAAAAAATATCAATAATTTTTACTAAAAATTTATGCGAACACAAGATTTAAGATTTTAAATTCGTAATAAAACCAAGATTGTGTCCGAAAAGTGCGTGATTATGGAATAATGCAAGTTTTTTGGTTTATTCACATTTTTTTTTAGATTCTACTGACGATTGCCGTCATGTAGATACATACATTACACTTTTTCTCACAAATAATTAAAGTTTTATCAGTGTTATCACCCGATACTGCCCCTAAAAGCACAAAAGCTAAAGAGGCGTGTACACTATCGGAATGCGTTTAATACGCAGTGTTCCGGCGCCGGACATCCGGTTTCCGGGTATCGCGGGACACCCCATGCACCCAACCGAGACGTGACCCGATGGTTTAGAGTTTTAAATGGTCAAGACTAGGATTTATTTACAATTTTATTGTTAGTAATCACTATACAGTATACACAAAGGAGTATTGAACAATAGTATTTTATGCAACAGTTTTATAAGAGGTAAAAAAAACGAGCAGCGATGGAAGCGTAGCGAGTACCTATTAGAGAGTTTGATAATAGTGAACATCAACATTTAAAATATACAACTAATCTTATCTCTTTCACTTACGAGTATATGAGCGACAAAAAATAATGAAGTAAAAACAGATTTTTGAGGTAACCGATGTGAGTGATAAAGGTCAAACGTGAATTGTTGTCTATATTATAGATTCACGAATTTTGAATCATCAGTTTTTGCTACCTAAATACTAATCTATCAGCTTTTTGGTCTTAAATCGTTTTAGATAAATTACGCGACCCGTTTATCGTTAAATTATAATAATCTTGAAAGTTTAAACCAATATAGAATAATTATTTGTTTTAATAGATAATTGAGAATGGAGCATTGAAAACAATCAGAAATATTTTTGTAAAATTATCATGGACAATCCATCATTATTGTAATTTTCATTAAGAGTAAAATATTCAATAGCTTTTTCATCATCATCATCAGCCCATTGACGTCCACTGCTGGACATAGGCCTCCCCCGAGAGTTCCACGAAGATCGGTCGTGAGCTGTCCGCATCCATTGGACACAACGCAACCTTTGCCAGGTCGTCGCTCCATTTTGTTATAGGTTTTAATAAATTACTAATTGCACATAACTCGCTTTAACAAGGAAGTAAACTATCTACCTACTTAAAGTCAAACTACTAAGAAGCAACATAATCTAGACACAATACTATTGTCTACTATGAATATAGTAACACAAAGTGGACATTATCTACCCGTATGTTGTTTATTTAATAAAGGAATCAGTGCCGGACGCCGCATCCATAAATATTAATTAAATGGAGAGCTATTCTTGCTCGCACGCGCCTGCTCATGCATTTGATGGACAGAGAGGCGTAACTACAGCGATCCTTTAACGAAATCATTTCTTTAATTCTACCCTAAATAACATCGTCGACTAATAAAAAAAAGTAGGTGCAATACAAATATGTGCTTTTGTATTGTGACATTATGTTTTCAATAAAGGTGCATTCAGACCAAACGAGCATTCGCTATTCTAACCCCTACCCTACGAAATTCGATCGTTACCCAAAACGTAATTCGTTGATTTCGTAGAGTGGGGGATAGAATAGCGAATGCTCGTTTGGTCTGAATGCACCTCAAATCACAGCCTGCGGGGCGGGATTTTCATATTTACCGGTATCAAATATGTAAAAAAACGATTATTTGATTGATAGTTTAATCAACTTTGGAGTCATGTCCGTATTATTGTGAACAATGACGCCCATTTTGTGCAATCGCCGTTTATTAGTCATTATTTTACTTAAAAAAATAGTTACCGTGATTAAGATTGTCTCATAATATTTAGGTATTATATTTTATCATCTAATTTGCATGTAAGTAATCATGTATGTAAGTGGAAATCTTTGGGGGAGGCCTATGTTCAGCAGTGGACGTCTTTCGGCTGATATGATGATGACGATGATGATAATGTAATTTGCCGTATTCTAACATTTCTGAGAAGGAATTCTACTAGAAATCTCAGTGAATATCTAGAGGGACGCACCGGTCGTACAATACTTAGACAAAAGTGAAGGATGCATCTCCGTAGGTACCTATACATTTCGAAGCGTGGCACCACCCCAAGTATGTTTCAACCTATTATGTTTCGTAACCTCGCGCAAATCGCAAACGATTTAATACCTAATGCACCGTCAGACAGTCTGCAGTTTGTGGGTATAAATAATAAATATACCTTCCTAATTTATTTTTTTAAGTTGGTACAGGTTTGAAATAACATGAAAGTGAAAATAAATAAGTCAATTTATATGAATCTCATGCTAAAGGATTTCATAAAATCGTTAGGTACGAATTGCGTATCAAAAATAATTGAAATCACTACATAATAAATTACCACATGTTTTGTTTATAGGTACTTTCAAGAAAATAGTCGATTGTACTGTACCTAATAGAAGGTACAGATATCGTCCAAAAAGTTAATTTGATGTTCCATTAACAGTGATATTAAAACATTTTCTTTTTAGCGTGGAAATAGCAATGCCTACATTAGCAGCACGACGCAAAACTGAAATATCGACAATTTAATCTCAAGACAATACCTGTAAAACAACATACACAAATTACTTTTTATCCCTTTGTTTGTGTATCCATACGGCTTCCCCACAACTCACAGCACAGTATATGCAAATTTGCGATGCGACTCGCATACGCTATCACGAATTATCTGGATACCTATTCCCGCAGCTTATTCTATCAACCTCGTATACGAAGGAATAATACAATATGAGAAGGTGTCTTAGTATCTTCATGATAAAAGTGAGAATTGATTGCGACTTTACTAAGGATATGAGGAAGGAAAGTGATGAGCAAATTTGACAAAATACCGGATGGCGACACGAATTCCGGTATCGGCTGAGTAATAGATATTGTAAGACTGCCACCGTTTTGTTTTATTTAGTATTCAATTGTAAGTTGCGTTGTGAATTTGAATTTAGTTTATAACTACTCAGTTACCTTGTGTAACGTGTACATCTTTTATTAAGATCTTTACTTGTAATGTTAATGCTTATTAATACGACGTACGATCTCAAGCATAAAATTATAAACATGAACATATTGTCATGTCAATCAGACCAACCAAGACGAAAAATCGATCTTAGGTTTTAGAAAGACGCTTTCTAAACATCCACATTTTTTTAAAATTTTTATTAGGTATGTATTTAAAACAGGTAATCGCTAAAGTGATTCGTTACCGCCGTTCGAACTATTGGAATAAATTAACCAATAACTACACTATGCGGCGAGGCGCTTCCGATATGGTTGGGTAGCCACCGGACTCCGGACGCCAGTTGCTCGGCGGTTAGTCCCAGGCCCCGGTTCGACCCCCACACACGTCCAACTTCAAACTTTAATTCGACGTGCATGTATAACAGCATCGTTCGGAAACTAAATGTTTCGCTAGTAAATTTCGGATTCGATGAGAAGTTTTAGTGCTGAAATTTGAATTTAACGGGCGGCGAGATTTAAATTAACGGTTGTTTTTGAAAAGTGCATTTTATCAATTGTTATCATAAAATCAAGTGAGCTGAAAGAACATTTGGATCACAGTTTTGAAAAAATTTAAAGGATGTGGTGGTTGCTGAAATTATCTATCGTCTTGCAATGTGAGTAGAAACTTATTTTTTGTCTAATGTACAAATCTTATCAATTACCTTATCGATTACTTACATGGTGATAAAAAAATAAGACAAAAAAACCTAACACAATTGAAAAAAATGACATGGCATGATTTGGCAGTAATGACAACCCCATAGTATTAAGCTAAATGAAGGAGGATTAAAGGGTAATATGTAAGTGACCATTTATTTAATACATATAATTAAAGATAATCACATACAAATTCTTAAGTAGATAGGTACATAATTAGACAACAAAGTAAAGAATAAATTTATGATAAAGACAAGCTATCGTCAGGATTCAAACCCAGGACGTCGCCACTAGGCTACACAGACCTTCAAAACAACATGAAGAATACTTATCTTACTAAGTAATAAGACTAATAAGTTAAGTATTAGTAGTACTAAGTAGTAAGTTAAGTTAGTAGTTCTTTTTAAATATTTTCCTTTTTCTGGAAAACCTACTACCTACATTTTTGTAATCGTGTCTTCACTACCCAAAGGTTGTCTGGAAGAGATCGCTTTTTAGCGATAAGGCCACGTTTTGTGATCTCTGTTTTTTGTATTTCTTTTGTTTTGTGAACTTTTGTTCTTTATTACGTGTGAGGTGTGCATTGTGCAATAAAGAGTTTTGTATTGTATTGTATTGTAAGTTAATACTTGCGTTTGCGCATGAGATTGATTTGCATTTTGATAAAATTGTATAGGTACACTTCTTTAGGATCTGTGCCGTATCATGAGTATCGGTTACGTTAGGTTTTACTCGATAAGTAACGCAGGCCTTCGCGCTCACTCCAATAAATAAGTGCGAGCGCGATAGAATGCTTTACTACGTATCGAGTAAAACCTAACGTATCCGATACTTGAAAGTCATGGTACGGCTACAAGTATCATATAAAACAACAGGAATATCTGACGGAGTTATATAAGGTGTTTTAAAATTAGTACCTTAGGGTATGCAAATGCATGTGATCATGATAACGAATAACTTTCTCTATGGGACGTACATCGAAACTTAAAAAAAAAACAATTTGCCTTTCCATAGAACGAGGTTCCACCGGCTGATCAAAATTTCCTGAAAAGTATTTTTCGAGATTTCGAAATGAGTTCTATATCGAAAGTTGTTCGTTATCAGGAGCATATCCTAATGTATCGGTAACCAATTTGAAAACACCCTATGTAGGTATTAAAATTATTTTAGCACAGCTTTATTTCCAAGGAAGTAACATTGTGTGCATTGTGAAAAACACTAGGTAAGTAAGGCATATTAACTTCCATTGTTAAGTGTATCTACTTCAAACTCCGTTATATGGCTTATTTTATGCAATGCTCTTACTTTAATGCAATCGAAAAATGTTCTTTGCAATAAAAAATCAAGATTTTCTTAGCGGCAAAACAATGAGGGTCAGTTTATAAACCGTAAGTAGTTACAAACTATTTACTAGTTTTATGACATTAAAATAAAAGTTATATTCTCTTTGTTTGGTATTTCCAGCATAGTACAGTAAAGTGCAAAAATAAGTATCGAAAGAATCCGTTCATAAATATGTTACGACGTTCTTATTACACAGAATTAGAGTGCACTGGGACATATTTTTGAACGTTTTTGTATTCCCCTTATTTTGTCTTCGACTGTACTCCGAAATATGTTTTGATGAAATAAACTAAATATTAATTTTGTATTCTATGCAGCATTCTTTCCAAGTAAACTTGGTTCTTTTCGTGTGCCACATGGGGATCGTTGTAAGGACAGAAGGTATAATTAAATGAAACTTGTGTGAACTTATAGTTGTTTGCTACAAATGAAAAGTTATTGGAATAGTTTTATTTCAACGGCTACCCCAAGAGAATACAACGAATCGTTTACCAACTTCCCTTTGCAGTTGAGGTAAGCGCCACTGACTTAAGAAACATTTGAAGTTAGTACGTCGATGCAAATGTTCGCGGCTTGACCGCAAGCATAACATAAGTTGGTACTTTTGCATGAACGTCTGAACATAATATTACTCGCAGTGAAGTAAAGTTTTGTAATACTAATAATATATAATAAATAAACTGAACGTATAATCTCTAGGGTCATAATATAAATTCGGTATGTGAGATAATAGAAAATACTTCATATCTTAACTTATAACGGTATCTCTTGCATCTTTAGGCAAGTAAGAAAATGGCTTTTCCGATAACAGAAGTTTAAAATACAGTTTTCGTACTAAGTAACGGATACGTTAGGTTGCGCTCGATACGTACCTATAGCTTTCTATCGCACTCGTACTGATTTATTGGATCGAGCGCGATGGACTTTTTTATGTATCAATTTAAACCTAACGTAAACGTTCCTTGATAACTCACGGTGCGGCTACTGTTTATTTGTTTAAATTGCAGAAAAGTGCCACGTGATTTACTAATCAAGCTTTTCAATCTCGTACCTTACTTAGGCCACTCAGCAATAATCAAAGATCGGACAAATGTGCGTCATTGTTCGCAAGAATATGGACATGACTCCAAAGTTGAATAAATGAATAATTTCGTGAAATTTCATTTCGAAGCATTAAGGTAACTATTTACAAAGATTTTCATTGTTACCGGTATGAAATAAGTCATTGTTCAAAATTGATTAAATGATTAAATATTTAATCAAATTTGGAGAGATGTCCATATTATTCCCAACAATGACGCACACTTGTCCGATCTCTGGCAATAATAGATATCGATTATCGTTCAAAAATGCTCTAAAATTTTTGACTTGGCAGAAAACCGAGCATCTGAAACTCTGAACACAGGTTAAAATTTAAAAAAATAATAATTAAAAAAATAGGTATTTGTGTATTGGTTATAATAGATATTTTTCTTTTTTCGCTGTACGACAACTTTGTTGTGTAAATTTCAGTGAAAAATGTGTTTTACTTTCCTCGCAAACAAAGTGAAAAGCAGAGTGTAAAACAAGGGCATAAATGTCAATTTTTACCCTCTTCTACTATATTAAGTGTGGTTAGTGAGTAACTCGACAAACTTGAAAGGTGTAGTCCTGACCACATTTTGAGACTATAATGTCGTATGAACTTTTCTGGATTTAGCTTAATTTAAGATATAATGACATGTTTTTCAAAAAACTATTTTCATCATAAGTCACTGATAAATGCCTGCACGATTAAAATTCTACTAATAGTTTTCATCTTGACATAGTCACTGACGAAAGTTAAAGAAAATGGCAAAAAAGTATCAGAAAAATTAAAAAAAATCCTTAGCAAAAATCTTTCCCTTCAATATATAATACTTGTCATGTATCAAAAAAAAAAACACAAAAAGGAATTTAAAAAAAAATTGTCGGAAAATTACATGTCTCATAATATTTTTTTTACTTCTTTTGACATCAAAAATGCATTGGTGGCAAAAGTCTATCGGTATACTCATTCCCACCCTATATATAAAATTGCCTCGGGTAAAAATAGGTCACTTTATGCCCGGCAGCACTTCGAACGAAAACATATTAGTGTTTGTATTCTACGAAAAATGAAGACAAAGTTAATACCTTCCTAGAATGAATTTTTGTTTTAATCCTCGGAGGGCAAAAGTTAAATAGTGTTCGCTGAATTGTGGAACAAGCTTTTTATTAAATAACTTTTGTTTAACATACATCGTGAATTTAAGTTGTTAGTTTAGTTACACAATTCGATTTCGTTTTTGTGTCTCTGATTCTATTGTACTATTGTACTAGCCTCTCTCTACCTCGCGCTGACCTTACTGGCGTAGAGGAGCGTCCCCCGGGTGGCGGATGGGGGAATGGTCGGTAGTACAGCCTAGCTACGCTAACCGGCTAAGCCCGATGGGCTCGCTGACCAACGTAAGGTGTGGTCCTCCAGCATTTCGGGGGTTGTGCGGCGGGTTAACACCCCTCCCACGGAAAAAGAAAACTGTTACGAAACCGACACAAAGAAATACACGATCTGATCCCAACGACGACCTTCGGCGAGGAATAAAGGAACTTCGATTTGCCTCTTGGAACGTACGCAGTTTATATAGGCCAGGTGCTGTTTACCAAGTAAACAAAGAACTTCACCGTTGTAACATCCCAATTGCAGCTCTGCAAGAAGTACGGTGGCCTGGAAATGGGGAAAGTGTTATTGATAATAGTGCGGTTCTTTTCTATAGTGGGGGGGATAGCGGAGAACACGCAAGGGGAACCGGTTTTATGGTGGCAAAAGAAATATTGCAAAACATTATCCGATTCCAAGCAATATCCGATAGACTAAGTCTCTTGCGGATCAGAAGTAAATTCTTTAACATCACAGTCATCAACGCATACGCTCCTACAGAAGTATCTGACGACGACACCAAGGATCGCTTCTACGAAGAACTCGAAGCGGCCTACGATCAGATCCCCGAATATGACGTCAAGATCATCCTAGGGGACTTTAATGCTCAGGTGGGACGGGAGGACGTATTTATCCCAACCATCGGGAGGCATAGCAAACACGAGAAGTCAAATGATAATGGTGTGCGGGTAATTAGCTTTGCGGCCTCGAAAGCGATGGTAGTTAGAAGTACCATGTTCCCTCATAAGAACATTCATAAAGGGACTTGGAAACATCCTGATGGAGTAACGGTCAATCAAATTGATCAGGTCTTAATTGATAGTCGACACAAAAGTGTAGTAGAGGATGTGAAAACTTACCGCGGGGCCGACTGTGATAGCGACCACTACTTACTTGGTGTGAAACTTAGAGCTAAAATAAGAGTAGCATGCAGCGTGTCAAAACCAGAATGCCAAGGAATTGATATAGACAGACTCAAAGTTAAAGATACAGTCAGAAAATTTCAGCTTAGTTTAAATAATAGATTTAAAGATTTAGAATTGCAGGATGACATTAACATAATTTGGGAAAATACGAAAACAATAGTCACTGATGTAGGGGCAGAAATATTAGGCAGACGGAAGCGGAAAAAGCGAAGGAAGTGGTGGAATGAGGAGTGCGATATCGCAATGGCGGAAAGGCGAAAACTAAAGATTCTCTTTGATCAGGACAGCAAATGGAAGGACAACTACCGAGAGGCACGTTATCGGTTTAGGAATCTGGTAAGGAGTTTAAAGAGGCAACATCTGGAGAATCAGCTCAAAGACATAGAAACCCTTATTAGAGCTGATAAGTGTAGGAAGTTTTACCAGGAATTAACGGCGGTTAAGAAAGGGTATCAGCCAAATACACAGTTTCTCGAGGATGAACAGGGAAATCTTATAATGGATTCGGAGGCACTGAAAGCCCAGTGGCGGCGGTACTTTATGGAACTGCTCAACTGTCAACCCATTGAAAGTCGAATAGAGATGCAATCGGCAGAGGAGGGTGTGTCAGCCGTGGACGAGCCAAGCTTTGAGGAAGTTAGGAAAGCTATCATGAGGCTAAAAAACAACAAATCCCCAGGAATTGACGGTATTCATGGAGAGTTATGGAAGTATGGCGGAGGAGCAGTGCAATCAAGGATGTTCGAGATTATTACCAAGATCTGGAGAGAAGAGCAACAACCTGAGGAGTGGAACATCGGTGTTATATGCCCAATACACAAAAAAGGCTCGAGGAAACAAGCTAGTAATTATAGAGGCATTGCACTGCTACCAACGGCATACAAAGTTCTCTCATATGTCATATTGGGTCGATTACAGCCTTATGCAGAAGATATCCTAAGTGACTACCAGTGCGGTTTCCGGCAACAACGTAGCACTGTTGATCAAATATTCCTCCTAAGACAGCTGATGGAGAAGAAGTGGGAGTATTCACAGAACGTCCACATCCTCTTCGTCGATTTTGCCAAAGCGTATGACAGTGTTGACAGAGAGTCATTGTACAAAATATTAAAACACTTTGGAGTACCTGATAAGCTCGTTAGAATGGTCATAGTTGCTACCAAAATAAGTAGAATGAGGGTTAGAACTGGCGGGGGACTAACTGATGAGTTTGATGTTGTCACTGGGTTGAAGCAGGGGGACTCACTCTCGCCAACACTGTTCAATTTAGCCCTTGAATACGTCATCCGAAAAGTACTCGAGTATGATGGCGGCGTTGAGTTGAATGGCAAGCATAAAGTCATTGGTTACGCTGATGACTTAGGACTACTGGCACAAAATAAGAGAGACCTAGAAGCCATGGCGAGGATCGTGGAACAGGAGGGAGCAAAGATTGGTCTTAGAATTAACCATCAGAAAACGGAGTATATCCTCATGAAGAGGTACAAAGATAAAAGAGTCAGAAGGGAAGATCTGATAGCCGGAAACATAACCTACAAAGGCGTAGATCGTTTCAAGTACCTGGGTTGCACAGTAACAGATACCAACCGACGGGAGGAGGAGATAACCGTTCGAATCCAAAATGCCCTAAGATGCACTGCCGCGCTCCATAGAATCCTAGTGTCCAAGCTGATCAGTAGACCGACCAAGATTCGTATCTACAAAACTGTCATTAGGCCAATCTTGATGTACGGGTGTGAAGCTTGGACATTGACCCAAAAAGAACACTCTGTATGCTTTATACCATTCTTTTCGACCCAGCCGCACCAGAATATCTAAAGTCTAAATTTTCATTTGTCACACCGCGTCCTGGCTGCGAACTTCGCATGTCTCGGCGTCTTAAACTCACCATTCCCCTTTACCGCACAGGATTTATGTCCAACTCTTTCGCCCTTCAGGCCATTCGTCTCTGGAACGATCTCCCTCTAGTAATTCGTCAAGCGCAGAGCAAATTTTCTTTTAAACGCAAATTACGTGAACATCTGCTTCGCGTACATCAAGGGTCATAGTGGGTGTTGTGGTTGTGCATGGGTACATTGTTTTTATTATTATGTTTTTTATGTATATATGTAAATATATGTATGTATTTTATACGATAAACAAAATATTACTTGTTTTGTGACTTTAATGTTTATTTCTCTTTTTATTTATTCCGCACCAAATGTAAGTTTTCTGTTTGACCCAATGGTTGACTGGTAGAGAATGCCTTAAGGCATTAAGTCCGCCATTTGTACTTTTATTTTTTTGTAACTGTGCAATAAAGGTTAAATAAATAAATAAATAAATAAAAAGAAGAGAGCAAGCTCTTAGTGGCAGAGAGGAAGATCTGGCGGAAGATCCTGGGACCAATCCGAAGTGAGGACGGAAGTTGGAGGCGACGCAAAAATAGGGAACTGGAGGACCTACTAAATATGCCGAACGTGATTGGCGAAACCAAGTCGATAAGACTGCGATGGCTCGGTCACCTGGAGAGGATGGGTGAAGATCGTGCGGTCAAGAGAGCGTATATGGGCGTAGCTAACGGGAAACGTCCCGTAGGCCGTCCCAGATACCGCTGGATTGACGAAGCTACCAAAGACCTGACTGCACTCGGAGTACCCAACTGGCGTGAGGTAGCGCAGAACAGAGACGAGTGGCGTTCTTTTGTGTCGGAGGCCAAGATCCTCTTCGGGTCATCGAGCCACCGTAGTAAGTAAGTATTGTACTAGCAAGTGTAATGAATGCATGAATGAGTAATTTAGGTCTGTTTTTTTATCCTCAAATAAAATATATCTGTCAGTTAAAAGTTAGCTGTCTTTTTCCTTTATATGGCTTGGGAAATGGGAAGTGATACTTGGGAGATGGGTAGATTTTAACTAACGGATCAAATCCGCACGTGACGTGAAGAACTTGATAACTCGAGATGAAAGCTAAAAAAAATTAAACTTATATCTCATAAATAAAATTCCTTTTCCTTTACCAAAATATCTCGATTCCTCAAGTTTTTCACGCCATGTACGGATATTTTTTCAAGTATTGTAAAACAGGCCGTAAGTTTGTTAGGTAAGGGCTCATTAAAAAAATTGCGTGGTGAAAACTGAAAAGTTTAACTTTTATTTGTACTCCCTGTAGGGATACAGATACGAAATACAGGGTCACATTTGGGAGCACTATGGAGATAACCAAGAAACTGCGAAAATAAAAATTCCTAATTATGGAAAGCTCCTCTTGTAATTGCGAAAACTCAAATCAATGTAAATATTTTGATTTGTGTTTTTAACTGGTGGTTGCTAAGACCGAGTGGCCGAGTAGAGTGCAGGCATCAGCCGCGAAAGCTGAGCACGTGGATTCGATTCTCACCTCGGACGTTGATGATCTTGGTCGTTTTTTCTTTGGTATACGACATCCAATATTTATAATCCTAATTATGGATCAATTAATACAAACAAATGAACGAAATAATCTGGTGCAAGTAACTTTATTGTCGTAATACATTTAACGTTCCATATTGGAATAATAATGTAAATTTTGTGAACTAATACAAAAGGTAATTTGTTTAAGTTTACATCATTATAAAACAATCAAAATAAAGGAATAAGTTTCCATCGACCTTTTACTTTAATAAGTACTTAAACTCCGAACAGTAATATCACATGAACCAGTGCATTTCTTCGAAACAAATCACTGTCGATCGCATGACAGGCTTGTAAAGCTCATAAGGACTATGACAAGAAATGTCAAACTTGTCAAAGGTAACGGTCCCCTAATTGTCTGGTAAATAATATTACTTAACGTCACAAAGATCCAGACATGCGACTGTAAACCGCATAGGCACTTGTCATTATAAACAACAGGATCTGTCACTCTTTCATATTAGTGCGACAAGTTCAAGTTCTTTCATATTAAGGTGCATTCAGACCAAGCGAACATTCGCTATTCTAACCTCCCACTCTACGAAATTCGATCGTTACACAAAACGTGATTGGTTGATTTCGTAGAGCGGGGGATAGAACAGCGAATGCTCTTTTGGTCTGAATGCACCTTTAGTTAACTGACTTTCGTTTACGATTGACGATTAAGCGTCAGCGATTGGCAACTTGTCTAAGCACCCTGGAGCTCTACCGCTAACCACAAAAGAATTTTTGCCTCTCTATCACACTTATGTACAAATTCACAAGTGCGAGAGAGAGGCAACACTTCGTTCGTGGTTCGCAGTAGGGCCTCCGTTCATTGAAGTGTAACATGTATACCCACTTATATTCTACATGTGGATAAAAACACAACGTTTTTTCCAAATAATGTTTCGTGTAAAACTACGTATTTAAAAAATACGTATAAAATGTTCGTTAAAAACTTGATGCGATAAAAGTCTGAGATAAATATGAGCAGTGTTTCCTCATTCGTACTTTATAGGAGTTCATAAGGAAAGTGCCATTTTCTTTATATACCTGGGAGTCAAAGTACGCTAGGTAAACATACCTATTATTAGAAGCAAATAGGTCAAAATTATTTTCGGTGTCTTATTTTGTGTCCCTAAAAACGTGACACAGTGGTGATTTTTGTATTAGATGATGTTTTGTTTTCAATTTCTTATGTATGAATCAAAATCTAGTGTGAAAAAGAAATGCAAGTGCACCGGATTTTTTTTAAATACCGAGTCGAAACAACAACTAAAAGCGTGATAGAGTGGTATGAAATAAGACAACGAAAAGAATATTGATTCAAATACATACTTGTAAATAATAGTCTGCGGCGATAGGGAACTTTGCTACTATGGTCCGGAACTGGGTTTTTTTTAAAAACCTCGTAATAGCCCAATATTTTAAAATGTTTTGTACTCTTTGTTAAGTATTAATTATTTTTTGTAATTAACAACATCGTATTTTTAAATTACTCTATTAACAAAAAAAAATGTACTGAGGAACGAAATACCTATAATGAAATTAGAACCGTTATTTTCTATGGATAAGAAACTGGTATCCGATCCTTGGCAACTATTATGTGCAACAGTTATAATTACAACTGAAGGGTGAATTCCTAATCGACATATGGTAAGAAGAATGTAACTAAAGACCGAAGAGCTGGCGACTTCCTCGCACAACGCATCAGTATTGCGATACAGCAAGGAAATGCCGCCAGCATCCTGCCTCAGTACAATGCCACAAGGGCCAATTTTAGATATAGGTTAGGTTAAGTAGATTAGTTAGATTTAATCTATGTACATAAATTGTAGTTTTGAAAATAAGAATATCCTATCTGCTAGGACATACAATATTTTTCTTCAAATTTGCTCGAAGAAGGTATTATGGTATACATACGTCCTAAAAGACAATTGCTTATATAGTATCTCCGCGGGCCATATACATTAAAAAAGGAAGTAAAATTAGGTAAACTTTACTGGCCATCTTATGTGATATACGAGAATGTTTATTTTACGTAATGGAGTAGGTGATACCACAAAAAAACAAACCTATGAGCCTGATAACTAGTGAACAAGTTTAGTTTACTTAAATAGCGTTTTGTGACTGTATCCCTCAATATGTGCTTTATGTTTGTGTTCGTAAAGGTGATTAAAAACATCCGATTAGTGTGTCATTTGTTAAACAGTAAAGTTCCTATTCAAATATTACCGAACCGGGTTACTCAAGTATTTAAGTCGATGATTGCTCGACATGTTTCGACCCATTAAGGGAGTCCTCGTCGGGAGGTGTTAGTGTCCATGAAAAGTTAAAACTATAGACAAGATCGATAATTACCTGCAAGCACTATGCCTATTGTAACGTACTCGACTTGTTCGTAACCTGGCTAAAATATTTGCCTTTTAATGATTAACATAAAATGCTGTATTCGTTGCTGTCCCGGCTATAGATTTTCTGAACAGGAATACTACTTAGGTACGTCTTTACACTACGGCGTTAAAATAGCACCACATCAAAATATTATTAAGGTGGGGATAACTAAAGATACTATATCGGGTAACTTATCTTTAATGTGTTAAATACTTCCAAATCACTGTACACACTTACAAATACCTCTTGCAAATATCTGTTTTGAAATAGATATTAAAACCCATATTTAAGTAAATTATTTCGTAGGCACCTACTACAATTATCGTATCTGAGTAATTATACACTCCATAGGTATACTTATAAAAGGAAATTATATTCGAACAATAAAAAAGAGTAATTATGTACTTGCGTACAAAATTCGTTGAGACATTACTGTTTAGTTCCCAGTGTTCCCACCAATCAATTGTTTTGTAATTTTATCGGCCTTCCCTAAAAATAATTATCTAAAAATAAATATTATTTTATGTACCTACCTAAATGTTTCTTTTCTCCTGAATATTATTTAGATAATTTAGTTCGTAATAATTTTGAATTTAGTGATAATATAAGAATTCAGTGTTTTTCTTAGTTAATACTTTTTCATATTTATCATCATTGAGAGAGTGAATATCGACACTTCGAAGTTTATAAAAAAATGATCGTTCCCTAACATAATGACTAATAGAAAACATAAAGAGCTCTAAACGTATCGAAAATCCTAATCAATTTGTTGCCAGCTATAGCTATAAATTGAATTAGATAAAATATAAAATCACATATTTTTTCATCAAAAACCTATAAATTTTCAGTTAAATGAGTTGGAGGTTAAAAAGTTTATATATAACTTTAATCTCCAAATACACTTTACCGCTGTAAAACTGCCATGTTTACTTGTAACTTGGTTACCATGATATGATATGAGTGCGTATTATTATCAAAAGATATTTTTCTATGGAATTGCTTTATTTATAAAGAATATACCATTTCACGTCATAAAACCTATATAATGTACTTTTAGGTTTGAAATAAGTTTTAGTAATTTGTAATATTTTTAAATGAACAGTATTAAAAATTTAAATAAGGTGACTAAATAAGAAAACTGAGTATGAATGGGTCATAATGATTTGCATAATTGTTTGACTAAAGAGTAATATTTAATAAGCAAAGCTTTGTAAGTTTTTATTATATTCATAAAGTCAGTATTTTTTTACTTGACCAGGATATGTACGTTGAGTCCGTCGGCCGTGTGCCAGTTTCCTAATTAGTATACCTCTGGTGATCTTTTTTTGATAAACGAATCTTTAATGCGAAATTCTTACAAAAAAACATAAAAAAGTCTATATATTTTTAAGAAACAAGTAAAAATGTTTAAAGTAAGTAACTAGAAATAAAATAAACTTCGTATCTCCCACTTTAAAACAGTTTCAACAACTACGGAACATGAAAAATATGAAATATTTCACGTTTACTCGTGTTACTTACATTTTAGTATATCTAGTACCTACGATACGAGTATGTATAACAAAGTAGGTTTGTACATTTACGATATTCTTTGTCTTGCAGTAAAATGAACATGTGAATCTTGAATGTTTTATTATTCTTTTCATTTGTTTGTTTCAATCTTTCTTGAATTTCTAGTGAAAGGTAAATTTTCAGCGTAAGTTTATTTCATGTCTATAGTATGGGTGCTGCGAAAAATGATGAACAAGTTTAGTTTATTATAATACCGTTTTATTGCATTGCTTTTCAAATAGCTATGATGGTGGGTAGCAGCATTATCAGGGTAAATCCATGTAACTGTAATGATAGTGACCATTTGACCGTTTGTTTATTTACTTACGATTCAAGTGTAAGTGTTGCACTATAAATTTGGATAAGTATTATTTTGATATCTAAAGAATCATGCAGAAATTGGTCACTTTCATTTCACTCTTGCATGGAAATTGCCCATCATACTGCGATCATGAACCCACTTGCTCAGCGTGGCGGTTATAGGCATCCATACGCATATTATTTCATTGGAGAAATTTACGTTTAGGAGTAGGTAGACTGAGAGAGGATGATGAAATGGGATGTGGGTTAATAGATCGACATCAGAATGGTTGACTGATAAAAATGCCTTTCCGCCAATTAAAATGGAATAAAGGTTAAATAAATAAGTAATGCTTTTTGGAACATAAATCTGTATTTAAAATTTCTGCGACTTGATTAAACTGTAAGCCTATTATTTTTAATGTGAAATTAAATATTTTAAAAGTTAAGTTTTTCCAAGAAGCCCAGCATTTTGATACTTATTTGTGAAGTAGCTCATGCGTTGAGCTTTCTGTTCATATTATAAAAATTTAGAAAATTAAATTTAGATAAGTGTCGACTAAGGGATTGAAGTGTCACTGACCATTATTTGATAAAAGATTGATGATGGGCAGCAGCGTCATCATAGTGGACACATTACTGCGGTCGCCAATCCGCTTGCTCAGCATGGCGATTATGGACATTTACCTCCTAATGCGTCCATACGCATAGTTAATAGGAGAGGCCCACGTCTAGCAGTGGACTATGATAGGCTGATGATGATGATCAAGTTTAGGTAACGTTAACTTTCAGTGCATGGCTGTGACAACTCACAAATCTAAATAATAAATAGTTACCCAAATACTTATTTTATTGTTTAAAATCAAAAGTTTAAACGTAAATGAAAATGCACTCTCTTCATTTCCTCTTTTCATTAAAAACCTAGAGGAATTCGCAATATCTTTCAGTTAGCACCTGTCGCTTATAATCAACAGCTGAATTTCCTGGAAGTGTTTTAAAGCTATAAATCTAAAAACTATTTTTCACAACAACTTTTCCATACTCTCCTATTTTCCACCTTAAAACTTTGTAATAAAGATCACAATGAAAATTATTTACTTTCTTCTCTCGATGCCAGCGTGAGTTGAATTGTATAACTCAGTAATACAGCTCAAATTCATTTATCTATTTTTGTAGTTTTGAAATATGTCAGAGAATCCTTGCCCATATATCGTTCAGTTTTAAAGAGCACTAAACTTTACAAACAATTCTTATAAAAAGGAAATAAAACAAAACCACGATGTCAACGTTTCTTTGAAATAGTTCAAAGTTTCCAACTTCGCGTTCTGTCAATAATATCAAACTGAATTTATGTAGTTAGTTCAGTAAAATTGCTGTTAACTTATAATATGCTCGGTGAAGGATAATACCTAGATTATTGTCAACAAATCTGTTTGAATGAATTCAGTTCCAATTACATAAGCGTTTGACGTGGTAATGGTGTATCCTCTCCTGTGCCGCGAATGTTTTTCTAGTACTAATGGTCACTGAGCTACGCTGCGGATAGACAGACAGAATTTCACGAGTATATGCTTACATAAGTAATATGGTTATACTGTACTACTACTTACCTAAAACAGATAACAAAAAATATTTGTGAGAGACCTGTATAAACTGGTGGTGCTAATCCTATACACGATGATTCTTAATCCGTGATCAGGAGTAGAAAAACATTAAAATTTAGCTAAAATTAAACTTATTCGTCGAGGTCTCAAGTTATTTCTTCACTGTTTAATTAATTAAAAGTGAAAACCTAATTAAAACAAATTACCACCTAATACATGGTCATCCTACAGTATAAAGTTTAACTACGATACGTCACGTGCCATCAGTATGGCGGGAAACGGGAATTTGATGGATCTTATGTCAATAAAGACGTCTATTTACTCATTATCTTATCAGTGCAACACTAATAACGATGAACATAATTGATATGAGATTATGTTAACGTGCATTACCTAAACTTGGCAAAATCTTGAGCAAGTAAAGCAATTTGTTTTTATACAGTACAATTTAATAATTAAATAAAAACAATAAAACTGCATACCTGACCAACTAAAACAAAAAACATTGTTTTTAACATAATTTAACAAGCAAGTGTTGTTCTTGACACAGATCCGCTTGATTGTTCCTGTGATTGGATTGATTCACTCGAAATCTTCTTCAGCAAAGAATCTTGAGATTTGTTGATCCAGATCGGCAGGATGATGACAGGGTCGTCCGGGTGCTCAAGCATGTTGTTGCGCTGTAAACTGTCCGAAATCGCGAAGATTTTTGGTGCATGCGATTTATTAAATTGTGTCCGGGGATCGGAATATTTGGATGAAGTTTGTGAAATAACTGTTGGGTTTGCCTTGTGCTATTTGTTTGTATTGACAAACGTACAGTATCGTAACGCTCTATGTTTGAGTACGAAAGTGGTGGAGTCATGATTTTTGGTGGATAATTATTATTTTCTCATTCAATATCCGTGACTATGACTTTGTTTATTATGCGTATGACAAAAGTGATTGACAATGTCATGGGCAAGGTTTACTCATAAATTGACAATTGCTAATAACTTTGTAAAGAGATAACAATACAACCTCATTAAAACCGATATGGTAGTACAGTGACAAGGATTTTAGGATAATATTTAATTCAAAATTAAAACATGACTAAAAAATAAATAAATTTGTTTTCACGTAATTACTACTTTAACGTAATCCCTATCAATTACTGAGTTAGAAAAAATGATTCCTGATCACGGATTAAGAATCATCGTGTATATTTGTTTAACATAATTATGAAAACTAAGGACAAAATACAAGGCTATCACAGCAAATAAATCAATAGAGGCAACATTAATGCAGCCAAACATTAATATCAACGTCCCCCGCAGAACGCGCCACAAGTCGCACCAGATGCCTCGACTCTGCGTCGCACGACAAAACAGCTAATCCACTGGTGTAATAATCGCTTATGGAAATATTAAAAATAATAGTGACCGTATATTGTACTGTTCTTGTACCTCGCCTCTAACTCATAGTATGTAAATGCACTAACATAATATGTATTGCAGCTCTAGTGGTAGTCCGACAGATGGCATTGCCTTCCAGTTAGATGGCGCTATCGTTTGTTTACCTTTTTAGTACTAAAATCTCCGAGAGATGGCGCTGCCTTCCTATTAGATAGCGCTATCACTTGTTCACCTTAGCCTGTATAAATATGACTAAATTTTGTTTATTTTTGAAAAGTATACTAGTTGTAACTGAATTCGTTTCGTTTCATTATGGTATGCTATTAGAGAGGGCAATTTCGTATTTCACGGGCATTGTACATGTACAGTATGAAATATTGAAAGATGTGCTGCAGCCCACTGTTACCTGCAGCCCAACGTTACCTACAGCACAGCTACGGCAGAAGGAGAGTTTCAATAGGTACGCTCAGGATCCCATCAGCCTATAAGGAGGAGTCCCATGTAACCACCCAAAGCCAAAACGAATATAAATATTTTAATTTGGCTCTGTTGGTTAACACAAATATAAAATTTATAGTTAATGCTTTTCTAAAATCGTTTAAACTGTTTTAACAATTTTAGACTAGGTACCTACTTTTAATGTAAATACTTTCAGTTATTCACCATTAAGTACTAAGTTGAAAGCACTGTTCTACCGCATGAAACAGAAATAATAATTATTGTTTAGTTTTCAACATTTATTTGGACACGATGGTAAAAAAAAATTTAAATCGGGCTTCAAATAGATGCAATTTAAAAAATGGTCGGATAAGAAATTGTTTTAATTTGTAAAATTCTACCTACTAACGCTCATCGGGCTTTTTATGGATAGGCATCCCATATGTCCCCATATTTATCATAACTACAATTAGAAAAATAAACATATATTTTTATTAAACGGTTTTTATTAACTTCACCGCGTATCAACTGTCGCCGATGCTTCAAATCTTGTGATCGATTTTTCGACCACTTCTACTGCACCAAAATCAATGAAATTTGGAACTCTTATCAAGTCCCCATGACAATGCAATATTATAATATTTGTATCCTTGTTTCCTCAAAGCCTGATGCTGCAGACGTACTGCTTGCCTTAACCGAGTGTGTTAGACACGTGAAAATGAATGTATAGCATGTTTGGCATAATCAAATTCTAACAGCCTGATCTTGACTTCCAACTCCTCACTCCTGATGCTGCAGTACTGCCTACAACCGCAAAGTTTATCTTTTATCGATATCTTGATTTTGAAGAAATTCTTTAGATATTACTTAAGTAGAAACATGCGAATTTAATACTAACGTCCAACTCCTCAAATCTGATACTCCAGTGTTACTGCCTGACACAACCGCTAGGTTTAGCGTTATGTTGATTTTGAAGTACTGCTTTAGATATTTGATAGAAACATACGGATTTCATTATAATCATCATCATCATATCAGCCGAAAGACGTTCACTGGTGAATAAAGGCCTCCCCCAAAGATTGCCACAAGGACCGGCCCTGTGCCACCTGCATCCAGCAACCATCACCAGGTCTTGAGTCCACCTTGTGGGGGGCCTACCCACGCTGCGGCTTCCAGTACGTGACCGCCACTCGAGAACCTTACCCCCCCAACGGCCAGCGGTTCCACGCGCAACGAGCCCCGCCCACTGCCACTTCAGTTTAGCGATTCGAAGAGCTATATCGGTTACTTTGATTCTGCTGCGGATGGTCTCATTTCTAATCCGATATCGCAGAGAGACTCCTAGCATAGCCCTCTCCATTGCCCTTTGGGTGTCATTGAGCCTTCTTATGAGGCCTGCAGCCCTCCAGCTGATATAGTAACAGCGTGAGTGGATCGCGTAGGGTGAGCCGTCGGGCCTACGGCCCTCCAGCTGATATAGTGACGGTGTGAGTGGATCGCGTAGGGTGAGCCGTCGGGCCTGCGGCCCTCCAGCTGATAAAGTGACAGCATAAGTGGATGGCGTAGGGTGAGCCGTCGGGCCTACGGCCCTCCAGCTGATAAAGTGACAGCGTGAGTGGATCGCGTAGGGTGAGCCGTCGGGCCTGCGGCCCTCCAGCTGATATAGTGACAGCGTGAGTGGATCGCGTAGGGTGAGCCGTCGGGCCTGCGGCCCTCCAGCTGATATAGTGACAGCGTGAGTGGATCGCGTAGGGTAAGCCGTCGGGCCTGCGGCCCTCCAACTGATATAGTGACAGCGTGAGTGGATCGCGTAGGGTGAGCCGTCGGGCCTGCGGCCCCCCAGCTGATATAATGACAGCGTGAGTGGATCGCGTAGGCTGAGTCGTCGGGCCTGCGGCCCTCCAGCTGATATAGTGACAGCGTGAGTGAATCGCGTAGGGTGAGCCGTGGGGCCTGCGGCCCTCCAGCTGATATAGTGACAGCGTGAGTGGATCGCGTAAGGCGAGCTAGACTGCTAGACTGACAGCGTGAGTGGATCGCGTAGGGCGAGCCGTCGGGTCTGTGGCCCTCCAGCTGATAGAGTGACCGCGTAAATGGTTCGCGTAGAGCGAGCCGTCGGGCTTGCGGCCCTCTAGCTGATAGAGTGACAGCGTGAGTGGTTCGCGTAGGGCGAGCCGTCGGGCCTGCGGCCCTCCAGCTGATAGAGTGACAGCGTGAGTGGTTCGCGTAGGGCGAGCCGTCGGGCCTGCGGCCCTCCAGCTGATAGAGTGACAGCGTGAGTGGATCGCGTAGGGCGAGCCGTCGGGCCTGTGGCCCTCCATCTGATAGAGTGACCGCGTGAATGGTTCGCGTAGAGCGAGCCGTCGGGCCTGCGGCCCTCCAGCTGATGGAGTGACAGCGTGAGTGGATCGCGGAGGGCGAGCTGTCGGGCCTGCGGCCCTCCATCTGATAGAGTGACCGCGTGAATGGTTCGCGTAGAGCGAGCCGTCGGGCCTGCGGCCCTCCAGCTGATAGAGTGACAGCGTGAGTGGATCGCGTAGGGCGAGCCGTCGGGCCTGTGGCCCTCCATCTGACAGAGTGACCGCGTGAATGGTTCGCGTAGAGCGAGCCGTCGGGCCTGCGGCCCTCCAGCTGATAGAGTGACCGCGTGAATGGTTCGCGTAGAGCGAGCCGTCGGGCCTGCGGCCCTCCAGCTGATGGAGTGACAGCGTGAGTGGATCGCGGAGGGCGAGCTGTCGGGCCTGCGGCCCTCCATCTGATAGAGTGACCGCGTGAATGGTTCGCGTAGGACATGGCGTTGGACCTGCGGTCATCAGGTTGATAAGACTGAGAGTATGAGTATACCCCTCGGGTTCGCGTAGGACGTGCCGTCGGGCTAGCGGCCGTCCGGTTGATAGACAGAGAGTGTGAGTCCCTCCGGTTCACGTAGTGCGTGCCATAGTGCCGTCGAGCCTATGGCTCTCCGGTTGATAGACTGCATGGATTGACCCTTTGGGCCCTCGGTTCGCGTCGGACTTTCCGTCAGACCTGCGGTCCTCCGGTTGGTCGACTGACAGTATGAGTTTATATTTTATAGTCTCGAAATTCGACTTGTGTAATGTGTACAATATAAAAAATTTACCTTGATTTTATCAATAAACCAAATTGATTGATATATTCCTTCTTAACAGATCTCTGTTATCTAAGGTATTGTATGAATAACACGTCCATTTGAGACATTTCGGGCATTCAAGCTGACATTTTTTTAGTGTCAGATTTCTAAAAATATCTATTCAGGAGGGATTCCTCTCTCGATACACATAAAATAATGTCCATTACGTTTACATATGTGTCGTGATTCAAGCGCGAGAGTTAAACGCTAGCATGCATGCATAATTGTATTGCATATTACAAACAACATCTTTGATCTACAATAAGTAGGTATGGTATCGGAAATTAACTTTACGATTGCACTAAAAACTTGAAAATAAAATAAGTAAAAAAAGTTTTAATTTAAACGGTTTTTATTGCACCAAAAACTAGAAAATAAACATTAGTTATAACTAACCGTAGATGCTACTTTCTGTAGATTAGTCACGTGAAACTATTATCACTGTAGTCTTCCCAAGTTGGATCGGCTGTCCCAAATCAAAACCTAGCAAGGGACATTTTTTGTCAAAATACGTTTTTTTAATGTATCTTCCCCAAATGTTGAGCTGCGTCTAATGCAAAAACACCTGTATTTCTATCTCAATTAGAACCAAAGTTACGAGACCCACCAAACCTAGCAAGGGCATTTCTTACATGCCACCAACATATTCAAAATCCTAGTAAGTAACATTTTCAAGTCCAAAAACCTAGCAACTGCATGCTATACTAGGTTTTTGAGTTTGTAAATGGAGCACACTAGATTTTTGAATATGGGAATTGTCCCTTACTAGGTTTTTGATTTTAATAATTGCCGAAGGGTCGTACAAGGAATTCAAATATAACAATAAATAAAACCTATCAAGTCAGTAAGGAGTGAAGTTTGCGTTCTAATGGTCGCCGCTCCCGCGCTCCCTGCCTACGGTTTTTGTCACCGCCCCGCGGGTGTCGTAAGAGTCGACTGAGGAATTGAAGTGATATTGACCATTTATTTATCGACGATCGATGACGGGCAGCAGCGTCATCAAAGTGGCCAAAATATTAATAATTATTATATTAATAATTTTCACTAAAAGTGTTAGTGAACTCAAGGCTTAAGGTTTTAAGTTGGTGACGAGACCAAGATTGTGTTCTAAAAGTGCGTGATTATGGAATTATGCAATTATTTAGGCTTTGTTTACAATTATTTTAGTTTCTACTGACGATTGGTATAGAGCGTTTTGGGTGTTAACCGACGAAGAACCGACCAAAAAATTGTACTTTTTGATAATAAACAAAATTGAATCTTCGATAATTCATACCGTCACTATCATTACGTGCATTATTTGTCGGTATTGTCCGTTGTCTCTCTATGGAAGAACCCTGGACAAATTATCAGAAGCTTCAAATTACGACGAAGTTACTGATAAAACAAATCAAATAATAATCAGTACTTGTTGCTATTGTATTGTATCTGTTATTTCATTCCACAATTCGACATCAAACGTGCATGTTTTGCGTGGTCCCGACGCTGGCCCAGTACTTGTTGGGGACTTCACATACACACTTAAATTTCTTTGCAGGTGTATGCAGGTTTCCTCGGGATGTTTTCCTTCACCGTAAAGCACTTGTGAATATCAAATGATATTTCGTACAAAAGTTTTTGAAAAACACATTGCGGATTTGAATGTTTATTGCCGTTATTTTCGCTGGTAAGCCAAAAGTCACGTGTGTAGTAATGTTTATAGGTACACGTGATATTAGAATGGTATGCACATGCATACACTCGTAGCAGAAGATTATACCCAAATTTTCTCCTATCAGGATCGAAAGAGCTCGCGATTCTTAGTGGAAATCATATTAAAAGTTACAAAAACAAAAAACAAGTGCAAGACAACTTTAAAAAAAAGGAGGTCATCATGGCAATGAACCTACTAGGGGAAGCATAAACATCATTCTAAGCCGATAAATGTCCACTACTGGACATAATCCAGTAGTGGACATTTATCGGCTTAGAATGATGTTTTTGGGAAGTTTCAATGAGGAGTCATTTGTTAGTACTTTGCAGCGAACCTCTGCGGGAAAGAACTATTAATTTGAAATTATTGACTACCTTAGTCAATAATTTCAAAATAACTATAATTCCCTAGATTGCAATTAAATAGGGTGCTTTGGGGTAATTTCAAAAGTCGTCTTATTTCGATTTACCATAAAACGTACCATTATTTTTATCATTATCAAGATTTATTCCGAAATTACCCGAGCATTTCTGTAGTTTGAAATTACCCCAATGCACTATACTGCATAATTACCTTAGGTACTATTAAAATGGTAATCCTAATCCGAATTTGAAAGTGGGCATTTGCTTGATTTTATATTTGAAATGTAAGAGTTTAGTGCTTACAAGCCGTAAAATGTACCATTTTTGTACCACTTGCTAGGTTTCAGTTTTGTAATTGACATAACATTTCTTTTATTTTTTGTAATCAGTTGTTTGTAAGGCACATAAAAGTTCCAAAT
This sequence comes from Thaumatotibia leucotreta, assembly GCA_025490895.1. NCBI lineage: Eukaryota > Metazoa > Arthropoda > Insecta > Lepidoptera > Tortricidae > Thaumatotibia > Thaumatotibia leucotreta. Next base: position 339,063 of record JALPQI010030271.1, on the reverse strand, counting down.
AGATACATATATTAATTTTCAATAGTTTGTCTTATAAAGCAAGTTATACTTCTTTATACAAAACCAAGTCTTGTGAGATAAAGGTCTCTGCTACTATTTTTTTTTAACAAAATGTTTGTTAGCTTCTCCTGTAAAATTTCGCTAAATACACTTACTAGGCTTTGATCTGGGACAGCCGGGATGCTGAAACCCACTTTTAGCCTCTATGTCAGTGGATTAAGCGTTACCTAATCGGAAACTATTATCAAACTAAAATAAAAACGTGGGGCGTTATTATAAAGAAACATACAAGTTCAAAATATGAAATTGTAGCTTTAATTTTGCAATTAAATCATTCTTCTGATAAATAACTATAGTGACTTAATCACAATTGCGTACGCCCCACGTTTTTATTTCAGTTTGGTAAAAGTTTCCGATTAACGCTTAATCCACTGACATAGAGGCTAAACGTGGCTTTCAGCATCCAACTTGGGAAGACAGTGATAATAGTTTCACGTGACTAATCTACAGAAAGTAGCATCTACGGTTAGTTATAACTAATGTTTATTTTCTAGTTTTTGGTGCAATAAAAACCGTTTAAATTAAAACTTTTTTTACTTATTTTATTTTGTATAAATAAATAAAAATATTTAATTGTACCTCATTATAATAGGTTCAGACTGAAGTGCCTCCACAGTCAAAATACAACAAATATCTTTGTGGAGCTATGCTTAATGACTACTTGTTTCTAATAAACAAATAAAATAACTGCAGGGGTCTAAAACATTTCACATATGCTTATTGTATTTACTTGACCAAGTACTGTTAAAAAGCGTTAAAATAAACACAAAACCCACTGTTTCGTGCGATATGAAGTCAGTTAGCACAGTCGAATGAGCAGTGAACGCATTTTGTGCTTCGCTGGCTGACGCTGGAGGGGAACTCGCATGATCTATTGTAAACGGATCTTTGTCTTGCAAATACATCTCAGTATAAACATGCCGATATTATATTGCTTAATATAAAATTGAATTCGAGAAATGATATTTCGATTTGATATTTCATAGTCGTTTACCGTGCCTTTTTTCATTTCACCCGTGATTATTTTATGTTGATTCCACATTGGATGTTATTTGTGTTATATCACGTTGTAAAAAAGTTTCAAAAGGAGAGTGTTGGTTATATACTAGAAAAGAGAAGATAATGTTCTGTCAAAGAAGGAAAGATGATGTTATACTGTTATATCATTACATTACTTAATGTATTATATTGTATCAACAATGCGAGAGCACTATTAATTTAAAGGCATACGTTTCTCAACAATACGATCATATATCTTTTAAATTTGCCCCCTTTTACTACTGCCGAAGGTTGTTGGACAGAGTATACTTTATAGTTTGTATGACTAACTTTCCTTACAAAATTGACGCAATCGTATTTTTTGTTTTGATTAAGGCCTTTGTACAATATAATGTGACATTGTACAATATAACAGAAGGCAGCCCTAGCAGGAACACGCTGAAATACCAAAATAAGCGGCATAATGACTATTAATATAAAGTCCTTTTTGGTTACAACATTTTCTGACCAATCTTCAAAAACTAAACTCGCCTTTATTGCCATAACCATAGAGGCATGTTCAGATATTTGAGCGCTCTGGACGCTATGATATATCTGATGGCGACTGTAAATAAGACAAGTAAACGAACACACAAACAACGGATCTTGCGTGGCGTGAAGTGGTATCCTTGAGCTGTTCACACGTGAACGAGCAACCCGAACACATGCTAACATAATGCATGTTTATCGTGCAACGGTATTCCGTTACTCGAATAAAAACGAACCCCTTTATTCATAAACGTCTCGTTACGTAGGAAGCCGCTAAGTCACATCACATCACACATCAGCCTATCTCAGTCCACTGCTGGACGTAGGCCTCTCCTATCAACTATGCGTATGACGTATTAGGAGGTAAATGCCCATAATCGCCACGCTGGGCAAACGGATTGGCGATCGCAGTAATGTGTCCACTACATATGATGACGCTGCTGCCCATCATCAATCTTGTATCAAAGGACGGTCAGTGACACTTTAATTCCTTAGTCGGCTCTTACGAGACCCGCGCCGCTAAGTGTGTTTTGTTAATACCGGTCTTATTATCAATATATATCTTTGAGACTGTTAGGAGACGTTTATGAATAATGGGGTAAAACTAGGACACATATCGGGTGGCCAAAAAATAAGTGCCTCCCCGTTGCCAGTGAGATTAACTTGACGCAGAATACCTCTAGAGTATTTTTGTGTATGACACCATATATGACACCTAATATTAAAATTTATTGTATACATAGTAAAAAAACGATACAACTCAAACAATATTTGATAAAATGATTTGGGCTGTTCTACAAAAATATACATTTTTCTTTATGTTCTTTTATTCCTTACTTAGTCTTTCATCCTGGTGACCGGTTAGTAGCAAGTGTAAGGCACTGGTCTCACCGCGAGCTACTAAGCTATGGACTATCTGCTATAAACACGAACAAAAGATACGCATTCCCGTGTAAATAAAAGAGACACGGCTATACTCGCCCAGCCATCAGCTATCACCGCCGGGAGAGTAACGCCGTGTCTCTTTTATTTACACGGGAGTGCGTATGTTTTGTTCGTGTTTATAGCCGATAGTTCATAGTTTAGTAGCTCGCGGTGAGACCAGTGCCATATCATGTGCTCTTAAACAAAATTATGTTAGGCACTGGTCTCACCCGAGCTAAAGATACGCATTCTCCACTTCTCAAAAACACAATAAAAAAATCATCAATGGAATGGAAATAGAAACATCTGTGACACCAGACATGGTAGGTTATTGCTTAAAACAAAGTAAAATGCTTTTATATTTAAGTACTCGATTTGAAAGAAAAACACACGCAAACAAAGGCCAAGAAAGTATACGTTCTTAAACTTCAAGAAGTTCGGGGTAACCCTAATGTAGAAAACTTTTAACTTACTCTAGCACTCGCCTTAAAAATTCAGAAGCAAAAGTGACATGCGACTGAACTGAACTTACTTATTAACATCCGTCGAGTCACTTTCGAGATCGCTCCCAACTTTGAATTATTCTTCGTAACTTTGACATCGGAGATTCCTTTTAGGTATTCATTAGGATGAAAAGAGTTGTGTATAAAAGTGAGTAGGGATTTCATCAAGTTACAGAATATTTTCTGATTCTTGTAACGAAAACTTTTTCGAAATCAATTAGCACCTGAATTTTCCTGATTTCGTGCTACAATAAAATAAATAATAATAGCAGCAACATAATTATTAATTGTAATGCTAAGTGTTAATTTAAGCAATTTTATGATTCACTACTCAGAATACAAAATATACATTACAAAAACAGCTTGAAAATGCAACTATTCTGGATGAAGATAATTTCGACACTATAAATTTAGATCTTTAACCCTCAATTCGACAACGTCCAAAATACTGGACATGGTCTTTGACCCACTTTTTGTATTTTTTCCAAACCAGAATTATTAACACTATTGAGTGCTAAAGAGGCTTAAACAAATGACCATCCCTTACTATAGTCGAATTAAGGGTTAAAAATATATATTTCCGCAAGCATATTTTTCTTCTTATTTAAATAATTGGACACTGCAAAATTTACAGCTCAATATTAATTGTACTAATTGACAAAATTTTCAACTTTATTTAAAAGATTATGCGATCTGTGTCACAACATTTTGGCAAACTTCTACAATATCTTTAACAGTTTTTGAGTTTTATTTTTATTTTCACATGTAAAGTCAACGACAATAACGACATATTGCACGGACAGTTATCCAAGTCACTCACCATGACGTGCATTAGATAGCTTGTTTTGAAGTGGTTAGTATTCCCACGAGACGGTTCTGCATTTCAAAACAGTATTTACGAATCCTCTTATCTGTCTCAGGCAAGCTGTTGCAGTTTGAACATTATGCTGTAAAATCTAAGGGGCTTTTACAGGGAGAGAATCAATTGCTCGGAAAGTAAATGTATGTGAAGACCGGTACTTTGGCCAGCAATTTATTTATTTTCTGGCAGATGCACATGATAAATTAAAAAAGGTACTACTCTTAGGTGCTTTTATTTTAAAACCATAAAACTCATAACCTTAAAATGTGCATAGGTACCTTTAGGCACTGGTCTCACCTCACCGCGACGATACTCACTATACTCGTATACGATACTAGCCCAGCTATCACTGCCGGGCGATATTCGCCGTGTCTCTTTTATTTACACGGGAGTGCGTATCTTTTGTTCGTGTTTATAGCCGATAGTTAATAGCTTAGTAGCTCGCGGTGAGACCAGTGCCTTACGCCACTTCTTGTATCTACTAACATAATAACATAAGTAGGTATTTAGGAATCAAGTAGGTAATAATATTTACTATTGTTTTTAATTTATTGTCTGTGATTTGTTTATGTAGCCGTTCGCGAAAGAAACTAGCATTATGGTACTAATCGAAAAATCCACCCTCTCTAACGTATTGCATACCATATTTTTACACATTAAATATCAAAATTAGGAGGTATTCTAAAAGTTTTGACATATCTAAGTAGGTAGTATGATAGTTTTGTGAGCTAAACCTACTTTACGTTTTTTAACAAGTGTATGGATACATTTTTATTCAGATATTTCCAATTATCTCCAACATTTCCCATAAAAAAACTATCTTTAAGTAGATATTATCCTATTATTGTTATTTTTGCTACAAATAAGCTTAGCAATGGAATTTATATATAAAAAAAGGGAACGATAGCGTTACTAGGAGAAGCACCTGCGCTTTCAACGATAGAGGGGAAGGATACGCTCCGATGCGCAGGAGTCGCTCGGTGCGCTATCGCTACCTAACTACTACGTGGGGAGCGATAAGTCATAAATATCATTGTAAAATTTCTACAGTTACGTACACTCAACTACAAAAAGGTGTATTCAATTTTTACTTTTCACTGTCAATTATATCACCTAATTGTAAAATTTATTCTCGGAACGGTATGCTTTATTATTTACATATAAATATTAGTCCAGCCAGTCAAAAGAACAAGATTTTAATGTACTCTTTGATTCGCAGATGGTTTCCGGTTATCCAAATAATTCCGGTCGGTCCAAAAATATATTATTCAAAGATTTTTAGAAGATTTTCCATTATTCATCAAACACAATGTACAATTTTAGTGGTAGATATTGCACATTCAGTGCTACGAAAGTAGCTCCTATTTCATTGGAGACATTTTAAATATGAGAGAATGTGTGCACGTGCCTAGTAGTAGTAGACGACATTATTCGGTGAATTCCAGATAATAATTGCCTGTGGCATTCATTAACAATCAATCTACTTAAATATCGAAATATCGGCTTCAGAAAAGTATGAATAGACTCTTAGTATTAGTAAGTATATTGAGTTTGTTGCCTGCTTGTCACGTACGAAAATGAACCTATAGCGAAATAATCATAAATATGGTTAAACTGGAACAAGATGGCACTGAGACATATTTTTGAAAAATATACACAAGCCAAGTCATCAGATTTGTTTCGATTCTTTTGACTTGGTATACTTGATGTATACCAAGTCATACATCAAGTATACCAAGTCAAAATAATCGAAACATACGTAGAAATATATGCATATCTGAAATTCTTAAGCATCAAATTCCTACATTTAGTAAACAGAAATTGACATCGCGACCCAGGATAGGATCACAATAGTTGGCTCAAAAAATAGATACGTGGTAGATTCAAAATTAAGCGATATAATAATAAAAAAAATGTGCATATATTATATTATTTTTGAACAAGACTTTTGAGGTATGGAGTCTATTTGTAAGTTGATCACTTGTGAAATCAAACAATTACCAATTCATTTATGTGCATAAATTGTACAGATTTGTAATTAATTTACAGAAAATATGTACATTGTACATGTTTGTGAAATTAGTAAACAAACATATATGTGCAACCTCCCTTTAGGCAGTCGTGTACCGGAATAGCTAAGTGCTTTCAAGAACACAACGGGCATCCATTTAGTCTTCCTTGTTATGAGAACTTGCATTTACAAAGTTCGCTCGTTAGCAAAATGTTTAAGTAGCAAGATAAAATGAGCAAAGCTTTAGAATCATTTCTAATATCCTTTTCTCAAATAAACTAACCTAACCCAACTTACCCAACGACGTGAAAAAGAATTGGTACGTAGCTATAAATTCACCGGGAATGTAATAGGTAGGTAAATGGAAAATGGAAGACAATTCACTGGCCGCATTAGGTGCCTTCTCACTCGGAAATATCATATTATCGTCGTAGAAATTCCTTCGAATATTGTTTCGTGGTTCCTATCAATTGAGGGGATTACCTTTGTTTTTTCCTTTTCATATTAAATATCATATCTTGATAAAATTGATATTGACTTAGTCAAGAAAGTACTTTCAAAATATGTATATTAGAAACACATCTTAAATTGTTGCAATAAATTATTCGATTATTATAATTATTGAATTAATATGGTCAAATTATAATTTGTGGAACATGTTTTTATTAATATTTTTTTGAGTTGTATTATATCCGGCATCCGGCGGTGGTAAACTTAATTGCCCAATTTGGTGATAAATGTGATTAATTTTATACCTACCCTACACTTCAAGAAATAGTTACCTAGTCCCAGCAGGCTAGTAATGTCAAAAACAAGTAAAGTCATTTTGTATTTGTATCTTTGAATTTCTTTTTCAATGTTTTAGGGACACTTTATTTGCTACAGGCACACGCAAAAAAAGTAAGTTTATTTTAAACTGACCGGATATTGTCCATATATATTATTATTCAATTTTGTAGGGGAAGTACTAAGTTAGTACAATAAGTAAGTATGCGAATCGGTCGGCTGGACAATACACAATTATCGTTCTTTTAGTGAAAGCCATAATTTATCAACAAATACATTAATATACCACCGGCATGGCCCACGAGCACGAGACATGTGGACGTGTGGGTAGGAGAGCGCGATTCCTGCCTATTATAAAAAGCACCTTTGTACTTGTTAACGTCTTAAACGCACTAGGGCGGAAAGCTAACCAACACATATATTGCGCGCGCAGGCAATTATGAACTGTATGTCAATGTCGTAAGGAGTCTGAGAAGCTGTTGATAAATTTGTTGATTCTTACATTTAGTCGCGTGCGCGATATGAAACTGGTTTGGAAGACGGGTAGAAAGAGGCGTATCAGGTTAATTACCCCAAAGGTATTGTTGCAGTGTGCACGTGCCAAACACGTTATGGTGGAGGTATACAAGTACTTATTTTAAAGTTATGTTAATACTTAAATATTTTTTAGTAACGAAGTTGTAGCATTTCTTTACTAATCCACCAACTTAAATTATCTAATCGACAAAATAATAAAGGTATAAATTTCACCTGGAATAACACCCATCACATGTGACTTTCGGTCGTGACTTAGGGGTTGGGTAGTTAGTTTAACCAAGCTTTTTCCACAACTCAACATCCATTGTGCCTTTTTTGCGAGATATCGAGGTAGCCCTGTGACTAAGGGGTATCGGGAGAGTTCATCCCAATGATAATACATTGAGATGAACTCTCACGACCACCATTCCAATCCACATGTTATACAAGTTTTGACATCCACCTTTGACGATTCCCTGGTTGGTCAACGGAGAAACGCCAGCGTTGGGAGTCCTGCGAGTTTTAGGCTTTGTAAATACGTCGTCGGGAAATAGTAGTTAATAATTGCTCGATGTTTTTCGACCCTTTAGGAGGATTATTATCAGAAGTTTCCTCAAAAACGTGTACCCAGCCCCCATACACAGCGGGTTTCCGTCGGGACTACTCCTTTTGATTACGTGGGTAACCTGATTAGCTAAATATTTTATTATGTTTGAGACTTGAGTTATTAATTCTAAAAGACTATAATGTTCCAATGACCGCAGATATGCACGACCAACCTTGATTTTTTTTCCAAGCTGAAAGCGATTAAACAAAACATATTAAGCTTAAATCAGACAAAAAACATTAGTAGGTCGCTTTCTGCAAAACTATGGCCAAAAGATACCTAGACAGTTTTCAAGAATGATTGAAATTGAATAACTGGCTACTTCAACCCAAGGAGCTCGGGTGAGTGCGATACTATCGCGCCGCTTTATCGTCCGCCGGAGCAGACTGCAGAACGCGCTGCGCACGCGTCGTTCCGCTACAACGCTTCGATACACATGCTAATTGCTTAGTTTCGGAGGGGTTCCGTCTAGAAATTATTATTTGTAGACACTGTCAACCAAGGCTCGGAACCGGTTTTTTCTAAAACCTCGAAATAGCCCAATATTTAAAATGTTTTTTATTCTTTATGTAGTACTCAAAATGTTATGAAATTACCACAGTCGTCTTTTTAAATTACTCCATTAACAAAGAATTGGTATACCGAAGAACAACAAATTACGAAATTCGATTTCATTCTAGTTTCGTTCTAGTTTAGCGCAGCCGCCAGCAATGTGCTGTTTGCCGGCCGGAGGGCAGAAAATGTTTGTTAATGTTTGCTTATACCTATTTAGTAATGTAACATTATTGTTTTTCGTGTGTCCCATAGTGGTAAGCCATTTTTCCTCTCTCTGCAATAATGTACTATTGGCGTATAATACCTTATTGACTTTAATAATAATTAGGGTAGGTACAGCTTTGGACTCCAAAATACGTATAAAAATTATTTTCAATGCCACTTTTGTTGTTATTCACTATTACATACATTTGTTTATTGAACTTAAAAGAAACAAACAGAACCCTAAAACATGTTTCTCTTCTCCACCTGAATAATTCACAACTTAAACAGCTGTCTGCCTCACTTTGCTCCAACAGACGTGTTGAGGAATTTAAGAATTTACGACACACGCCAGGAAGTGTTTCGAGCCTAAATTGACGCGCTTAAGGATGTACAAAGCCAACACAGTTAATTGAACGATAGACATAAAGTATATGAATGTTCAGTTATAGTGTTGGCATTGGTACCCGTAATTGATGAATAATGCTTTCATTATTTTGTAATGCGATAAACATCGTAGCTTTCAATAATAAATAATATTACTTTGCTAATCATTTATGTATGTATTTATACATATATTATACACCGTGTTTTTATTGATTTCCGTTAAGTTAAAGGGAAGCTTATTTAGGTCAAAAATAATCAATGTGTTTAAGAAACTAGTACCTTAACTCTTACTGTTATTGAGTTATTAAAAAAATAAGTTTAATGACTGAACAAGTGTATTGCAACCTTTATTACATCCTAATGAAACTTATTTTGACATGTGCCGTCAGTCACCTGTGATCTTATTCTTAAGGTTATCTCACACTTGCTATTTCAATTATAATGTATGAAGACGAAAAAAAATTTTTTTTACGAAATAAACAAAAGCCGATATACTAGGCAACTTCTATTAATGTCCCAAATAACCTGTCCTATTTAACGGAAATCAATAAAAACACGGTGTATAGTTGTAATGTTTAACTCACTTTATACTAGTAACGTTAATAGTTAATTAAATGACTGGAAAAAAACTTTGTCAACGTTTTTTTGGGCCACGCTGTTTGACTCACAAAAAAAAATCCAATCAATCTTTCTTTCCCAGGTGTCAACTCCGTGCGTATAACACAGATGCGTGTACCCGAAGTGATTCAGTACGGCACCAAAGACTCTATCACCCTGGACTGCGACTACGTCACCAGCAATGTCACAGGGCTCGTAGTGAAGTGGTTCTTCAAGGATCGGGCGCAGCCTGTGTACCAGTGGATACCACCGCAGAGACCACAGGCGCTCGGGATACTGAGGGATAAGGTAATTTATATACCTTGTCATCCGTCACATTATTCGTCATCCGTGTGGTGACGGCAGTAAGAATACATTTGTCACCACCCCAACTCTTCCCATGGGTGTCATAAGAGTCGGCTAAGAGATTTAAGTGTCAATGACCATTTAATCGAAGATCGATGATGGCCAGCAGCATCATCATAGTGGACACACTACTGCGATCGCCAACCCGCTTGCCCAGCGTGGCGATTATGGGCATTTACCTCCTATTAGTCCTAATACGTTTATGCGTAGGCTAAGGAGAGGCCGTTGAAGTGTACTGTCTGTCTGTTAACAGATAAGCACATTTTACATTCTTAGATCTAGAAGCCTCTTTACATGCAAAATGGTGTAGGTGCCAATTTAGAAAGAAAGGTTTAAAGTAAACAGAAATCTCACGAAAGTCGTTAATATATGGTATTTTTGAACATCGTTTTTAAGCTCCCGTATGCCTTGACGTGAAATTGCGTATGGGAAAATATTAGAAAAAAAATCTGTATAGAAGAGTTTAATGATAGTGGTAATTAATAAGGGTTAAATTTCAATTGCGAAACCAACTGGTTCTAGTTGAAGTACAAATCACGTATTTAGACGAAAGTTAACACTAAAGTTACAGCTGTTGTACAGATCGCATTCATAAAAATGTGTTTGAAAAGTTTAATTTGTGTTCCAGCTCGACCTGAACTATAAGGTGTCCCGCAACGCATATACGCAGCACAGAGCACTGCGTATCCTGTCTCCTAGTACAGACCTCACGGGGAACTACACATGTGTCGTCTCCACGTTCTTGGCCGAGGACGAAAGGACCAGACCGATGACCATATTTGGTATGTTTCATTAAATTTGTAGGCTTATGATGGCCCCGTGTGTAATCGTTTGTCGTCGTTGACGCCACTATCTAACAAGTATGCATGCATCAGCCTATGATAGTCCACTGCAGGACGTAGGCCTCTCCTATTAACTATGCTATACGCATTAGGAGGTAAATGCCCATAATCGCTACGCTGGGCAAGCGGATTGGCGATCGCAGTAATGTGTCCACTATGATGACGCTGCTGCCCATCATCAATCTTTTATCAAATAATGGTCAGTGACACTTCAATCCCTTAGTCGACTCTTACGACACCCGCAGGAGTTGGGGTGGTGAAACATGTATTCTTACTGCCGTAACCACACGGCCAAACAAGTATGCGAGTGCCAAAATGACGCGTTGTTGTACGATAAACTATAAACTCCTGACCACCAATAAGCCACCTGATAGGTTTACTCGAGTAATGATTAAAGAGCTAGCAGCTTCATTGTTGTATAACTAAACTGCAGTAGCCGCACCATGCGATTCCGGGGCGTTATTTACCCGCGTTTACTTTCTATCCAGCATACATACCAGGACTCAGTTATTCTACATGATAATATACTTACATCCAAGTTTTCGCTATAAAATTACACAAGTACCTGCGTAAAATTAAAACATACTCGACAACTTGCACAAAACTCAAGAATTCTATCCATTGTATTAGTCAGACACTATTATGTATTGATGTAGTTGACATTTGTGGCAATTCAATATTTTCCGTCGCTTTTTATTTTACAGTAATGCCAGAGTTTTTCTAACCAAAATAGATTGAAACCGCATGATTATATTTGTTTTGACAAACACAACTGACTTACAAATTAATAGTGACATAAAACCATCATCATGACGAGCAACACTCATAGAGAAGATATTATATAAATTAAAATTTAATAAGGTTCTACGTATTTAGCAACGGGGTAAAAGTCAAACAAAGGTTTTTCATGTTTTAACAAAAATATCCGTAATCCTTGAGTATTTTGTTAAAATATAAGCAAAAATCAACTAAGTGACCGTCGATCTCGAAATACCTATAACTTTCCGAAAATAATGAACAATCCCAATTGCGGGATTATTTGTAATAAACTTAAAATAAGTACCTAGAACCAGTACAACACTATATAAATTACGTTACATTATTAATTTGTACCTCCGCCCGAGGATATCTTTTGAACCGCACCCATTTACAAGAATCCAAATACTGATATAGTAAAACGCATAGTAACTCTTTAATAAGAGTGAACAAAAAAGTGGTGTGTCTTTATCATTTAATAATAGCGCTGAAATATAACTATAACTTTCGTACTTTAATAAACAATACATACAAAGACGTGCAAATGTACGACACAGTACGCACTCTAAATTATATAATAGTTTCGGAATAGTTACAAACAATGAATCCCAGAAACTTTTGTTTAATACAAATTCCTTAATACGCGTTAATTATCTTCAAATCATTTGAAGCTCAGTCCTTTAATAGTACCTTATTACCGAGGCCGGGAAGTGACTGGTTGCCGGCCGAATATATATAGACTAGATATGAATAGGATAGTATTCATAGTCTAAAAAGAGGCAATTGCCAGCCTGGCCGGCAACGAGGTAATTCCCGGCCACTTTTTAGGAACGTAACGACAACATTTCATTGCATGTTTGAAAATTGTAGATTACATGCCAAGGCCGTTTAAGTGGGAAATGTCTCGGATGACGTGTGGTCAGAGGCTTTCCCAAATAACGGCCGAGGTGTGTATACTATTTTTCTGCTCAACGGAGCCAGCAGGTGGCAACTTAGTTAAGCGCAGCGGCCGGTAAAGTGCTGTTTGCCGGCCGGAGGGCAGAAAATATAATTAAATGTCAAGTGCGAGGCTTGAAAGCGGGCTCAGTGCTTGATAATGGAGACCTATATAGGATTTTCGAGACATGTCGCGCGTAGTGATACGAGAGTTTAACCGTTTAATTATATTTATAGCTATTATGTCTCAAGAAAGTTTAAACTCAGTACTGGTAATAAGGGTTATGTTCGCGTGCACTTGCAGCATTTATGGCTTAAACCATATCGTTGCAGCTTTGTGAGCTGAGACGATCCGGAAATTACGCCGGGCAACTTTATCCATTGCAAGTGCACTAGGCTGTATTACGTTACATGTACCACGTAAATACCTGAGAGAGATGTGATACTGCTCTTTGTGAGCGTCTTTATTGCGTTACAGGAAAAAGAGGATATTCACTGTATTTGTAAAGGTAATATAAATAAATACATAGATAGATAGGTTGTTTATAATTGTATATTATTTATAATTACAGTTATAGATATAATAATTATAGATATTGTTTATAATTATGAATAGGTAACTATCTTAGGACATCTTACACAAATCGACTTAGTCCTACGGCAAGCTCAATTTTAAGGCTTGTGATGTGGGTAGGCACCAAGCGACGATATATATAATATATATTAATAAAATAAATAATATATTTTGATACTTAAATAGAAGTGACTGCCTATCACGACCGTACACAAAATATTATTTGTGATAGATACAAGTAAATATACAAATAATGCCCTCGCTGGACTATTGTATTGTAAAACAATAAAGTTCATACTTTAATGAAAAAAATATGAAAATGGACTAAACACACGTCACCCACGAACCGATGGTAAAGATTAAAGTTGTGGATAAGTAATTAATGTAGGGAATATAATCCGTTTCTACAGGGAAAGGAATATTTTAAAATTATAACTAACGTGAGACTTAAACATATCACAATATTACCGAACCGGGTCACTCAAATGACGGGTTATTTAAGTCGATGATAATAATTAATACGTGAGTAACCCGGTTCGATAATATTTTAATATGTTTGAGTCTCACGTTAGTTACACATTTTAAAATATTCCTTTCATTGTAGAAACGGGTTACTCACGTATTTAAGCCGATGATAATAAATACGTGAGTAACCCGGTTCGATAATATTTTAATATGTGAAAGGAATAGTTTAATAAGGGTATAAATATATTTAGTTGGAAAAACATTCATCAAGTAGCGTATTCTTAACAGTCATCATAATTGCTCATCTTACATTTAACTAAACAAAACACATTAATTAGGCTCGTTATATCCAGACGGCTTTTTACCATTATTTATATTCCATTCAACATTTAAATGAATGGTACATAAGAGTATTATTAGAAGCTGAAAATAACACGATTATACTCATTGTCAAATATAATTAATTGTGTTTCCCATTTCCACAACACGTACGTGCTACTCGTATTGTTTTTTCTTAACTTTTTAAAAGTGTAAATCAGGGTCGCGTTTTATAAAGTTACAATTTACAATTTTGCTGTTTGCCTCTCTTTCTAGTCAATATGTGCGTGCGTTAGAGAGGCAAACAGCGAAATTGTAAAATGTAACTTTATAAAACGCGACCCAGCTAGTGCTTCAGCCTAAGTGATTTGAAGACGGAAATACCTGAGTAAAGTTGTCAGGTATCATAAAAAATAAAGTAGGTATTGAAAAAATATATTATATTTGCTTACAATTGTTTTATTCCAATACTGCCTAAAGTAACAATATATTTGACTAAAAATCATACATAACAGATATCAATATATAAATCATATATTTAAAATTAGTTTACTTGGCCCATCAAAAGAATAACACCATTACTTCTGAATCATTCAAGACATTATCTAAAAACACTCTAAAGGTATAATTTAATTTAAAAGCTGGAAAGTTATTACGAGACTGGTATCACCCTAATAAAGCTCCTAACCACCGTTCAGGCGACGAACTAAACCAATTTTTGCGTTAATGTGCTACTAATGCTCCATTAATGGAAAACGGAGCAAACTTCAAGCATAATAACTGAATAATATATCAAGAAACCTTTTTGGAACGCTAAGTAAACAAGTCTGAACTAATCTGGTCTATGATCAGAGAACAGCGGACTAAAACAAAAGCAGGCCAAACTAATGGAATACAAATTGCCATCTTGCATACTATAAAATCCATCAATATTCAAAAGCATCGCCAAAGAGGCAGAGTGAATGGAAATGCCCATCAATAATTTGCAAATGAAGGAGGTACAATTTGATAGTATACGTAAATATTTAAATAATGTACTGAAAATATACTATAGCAGAATAGCAGAGTAGATTGTTTCACGTAAATATGATTTTGATGCGCTCAGCGAATGGCTATGTGCTCACGAAATTAGGTTACAAATGAAATATAGGTTTGGTGTAGTTTTTTACGAGTTTGCTCATCTTTATAATATTATATAGGAGAAACTAAAAATAGTTAAAAAAACGTTTTTACAATAATTAATGACTTTTTTAAGGATAGCTATGAATAATAAAAATACAAATACAAGGTGTCCAATAAGGGTGTTGGGTATTTTAAATTTGAATAAAAAAAAACTACAAGTAATCAAACATTTATTTTGCTTTTAATTATATTAATAGAATATGGAAAATCATTTTGAAGAGATAATGTTATCTAAATGATGACCATGGCGCTGCCGGCACTCTTCTACTCTTGAACGAAAATTTGTGATGACACGCTGACACGTTGCTCTCGATATTGCTGCCATTTCTGACTTGATGTTTTCATGATGATGTTTAAATTGCATCAGGTTCGTCGGATTATTCTCGTACACCTTACTTTTAACGTACCCCCATACAAAATAGTCCAGAGAGATTTGTACCACCTAATTTTAACCATACCTGTCATACAACGGAAATCTTGAAATAGCCCGTATGCCTATTAGCTACCACTTTGAGATGTCTATCATACTTTTTTAACATCCTTATGAATATGTCTAACTACTGTAAAAAGGACACTTGGTACCCCCAAATTATACCGTTTTCTAATTTCAGGCCGACTAGCCCACGGACTATTAAATTACTGTGTCAAAAACGCCTCCTCAAAAATTACAACTAGGGAATATAATACTATTTTTTTTTCTCAAACATGCAATGAAATGTTGTCATTATGTTTGTCATAATAGGCTTTAAAGTATGACGTTGCAGGCGGATGACCTCGAGATAATAGTAAAGGATTTTCATACGAATTTAACGGCCTAGGCCGGTAAGTAATTTTTTTGGCGGTTTTCATGAACAGGCTAAACAGCTAAATTCTGTTTTTTTTATTGTCGTTTTTTTTTCATTTCATTGCATATGTTTGAGAAAAGCTAGTGTTTTGGCACGGCGTGGCATGTATAGTACATGCCACGCCGTGAAATGGGCTTACCGGCTTCGTATCACTGTCCGTATCTACTCAGCCGATAAGACCATCTTTCCCGGCGTCTGCAGTAATGTACTATTACTTCTAATTGTACTTCCATTAATTATTTAAACGTTAAAAGTATAACGTGATAAAATAAAATTATGAGCTCATCTAGATATATCATTCCTTACATCTATCATGGTATTGAATAATGTTTGCGTGATCACAGAACATTGCATGTACCTAAACCTAAAACATGGTTTGTTCGAAATACTACAATTTCATGATATGACGTACACATCAAAGCAATTTCAGTCTGTGAATTAGGTAGAATCCAAATGTATTACTATCTCATTTCATTAACCGATTGAAATTGTCCTGTTTAAATGCATGATCAATTATGTACCGATATACCAATTTACCTAAACGTCAAGGTAGTAAATAAGGTATTGTAAACAGTTCTTCAGTATTCTCACTGCGTTGATTATTTGAAGTCGGCTGAAAATGATAATATAAATACCTTCGACAACTAAGTGAAACTTCAAGAACGAGACTTTGATGCATTTGTTCAGTGCATCACACATGAAGAGGATAGAATAGATATACAGAAGGTGAAGCTATGTGAAACAGTACATTACGATATAATATAAGTGCGAAAATATGAAGTTTGAAACGAGCCGGGATAAATTAAAACACGACCGAAGGTAGACTTTTAAATCGACACGAGTTACGAATTTGCTTTTTGCATGTGTATCATACGACGTTTTTCAGTACAGATGGTTCTCCGAAGTTTCAATTTGTCAAAAAATGAACTACTTCTCGCACTAGTGCGTAATAAAATGTTTTCACTTAATATTATTGTTACATTTAAATAATACGTAGAATACATGTAATGAAGCAGAGTACCAAAAACTCTTATACTAAATACAAATGATCCGTAGGTTTATGATGATCGGATATAATTTTAAGCCTGCAAGAATGCAACTGGATAGAAAGATAATAGAACAATTTAAATCCACCCTTAAAATGTATTGTCTGTGATTTAGTATATTCGTACTTATCTTTCTTATTTTGATGGAGGTAGATTCTATCAAATTTCCTCCATTGTCAGTCGCCCGCAGACCACGTACCCTGTAAAGTGTTCGAAACGTCGGAATGAAGTTAAAGTTAATTAATATACGCAAGTTTATCCATTTTCATAGTTTTATTTCATGAGTAACCCTCGTGGTAATGGTAACCGAAGGAAATATTAGAAAAAATAAATTGTTTTTTTTTTCAGTGCCAGAAACGCGTTTCGACATGATACAAGACAGACTGGATGACGGATACCTCAACATAATTTGTTCCGCTGAAGGGGTGTTCCCAAAGCCAGAGCTCGTTATATTGGCTGGAAATAGGTATGTATGATCATTGGTCTGTCACCATATATAACATGGACGTCTAACACCAGATCTAAAATGGCCCCAGAAACAATGTAGTAGTTGTTGGTATATGATTTATAATGTAGGGGAGACCAGGTATAAAAGTAACGCGGGATGAACGTAACAAATTCATTTAAATTTTTTTTACGACATCTATCCGAACGTCCTTCAGGGCATTAGATGCCATTTCGATTCCCCCCTAACTTCAGTTACACCCACGGTGCTGTGACGGCAGGTTATGCGTGTAGTGCTATGGTCTCAGAAAAATGCCTCAATAGTAAGTTTTTAACGTTTTTTTCAATCTTAGCTAGATTTTTCATGGTAAACGCTATAGCTTGCGTTTTGCATGGGTGTTGTAAAGTCACTAATCATTTACAGTTTGAGGGTTGCAAATCAATGTTTTAATGATGCTTTTTATGTTTTTTTGCTACGAGTTTGTGGGATTCTGGAAATTCGATACCCAGGGATGATTGAAACAACTTGTTACTTTCATCCCGATTTCCAAATTGGAGGCTAATTGGTACACCTATGTGCTAGCGTTTATATTTAATAAACGCTAGCACTCATATACTTAGTGCCTGTTTGTTGCAGAATGTCTAATATACACAAAATAACAACAGACAGAAGTCCACCAAAATAGAAATAATAGCTTTAGCTGCAGTTGAGGTGATCCTTTTTTTAAATGCCCTACAGGGACGCAGCAAAGACGTATCAACTGGCTCACATCACTTTATATAGACATGTAAAGTAAAGGAAAGCTTTACTTGAAAGTTCAGCGGCACTACCCAAGGCGGGATTTGTTTCTGGAAACAAATATTCACTGTCAATGAAGAGTAAAACATGTTTTTTATCATATTAGGTACATTGTATGATTAGCTTAGTAGTATACTCAGAAATAAGGACAATGCAGGAAGCATTTAATTCCTTGGATTACACCTAAGCATTTGTTTATATGCCATTTAGAATAAGACAGAAAGTGGATTGCTCTCACGTCACTCAAATATCCTATAAGTATAAATTAATTTCGTCTCATATAATACCTAATGTTAATTACATTCATTCATTGTTAATGTTCGTCTTTGAGATAGTGATATTGTAAGACTATTGATTACTTAAAAATACTAACTACACATAATTATATTGATTATTTTACAGTTATTTACTTTGTTTCTATTATCCCTATGCACTGTTACAACCAGCCCTGGGGGTAGGGATAATTGCAACAAATTCCATCCTTCACTGTGAGCCATTTTTCTGTAAAACTATTCGATGTATGAAGTTTATTTTGGTACCAAAAGATACATGAAATATGTGTCTATTGCACATAAAGATGCAAAGTTTGACAACTGCTACCAAAAAAATATAAAAAATCAAAAACTGAAAATTGTTACGTTCATACCTGGTCTCCCCTAAATAATGTTATTACATGAGGGCATATTACTGGTTTTGTTAGGCAGACATCATATTGATGCAAATCCGAATACGGCTGCCCACTGTGACGTCACATCATGAAAAAAGGCTTTATTTTTTGACTGTAAACAAAATTTTGTATTATTTTTATAATATTTCCTGGTTCTTTTTTTGTATGCTATCTCTGTGGTAAAATAACCATCAACGACACTACATATAAATAAATATCCTCGTAGATACCTACCTATAAAAATATCTGTCATCTAATATCTCATATCTAAAAAAAACATCTACGAACTTCATGGCTTAGTGCTATTATTATTACCAGTGTTATCCGAACACAGTGACTTATATGTTAAAATCGACTCCGTTATTCTCTAACGTCTTACTGTGCTACGAAATATCCGAACCCTGACTATTTCACAACTAAGTATCTAAAGTAGGAGTTAGGTAAGTTTAAAAAAACCGGCCAAGAGTATATCGGGCCATGCTCAGTGTAGGGTTCCGTAGTTATTTAATAACAGCAATAGTTTTATTTTAAAGTGTTCTATGAGCCATTATTCATGATTTTTTTCATATTTTTTGGACCTCTGGATCAAAAGTTAGAGGGATTTTTTTCTTCTTCTGGAGCGATTATCTCCGAAAACATTGACCTTAGGAAAAAACTTTTTTTAAGACCCTTACTCCTTTTATGAGACCTATTTAATGATACCCCACACTATAGGATAACTAAATGAAAAAACATCATCCCCACTTCACCAGTTGGGGAGGTATCCGAAAAAAAAAATTATTTTTTATTTTTTATTGTATCACTTTGTTGGCATGATTAATATGTATAATTCTACCAAATTGCAGATTTTTAGTATTAACGGTCACTGATCTATGCTGTAAATAGACGGACAGACGGACTTAGCGAATCTATAAGGGTTCCGTTTTTACCATTTTGGCTACGGAGCCCTAAAACATGACGCTATTCATATCTACGGGGCTTCCAATTGAAAGCTAAAGGCATTGAATTAGGGTAACGGCCCCAGTGGCCAGCCAGGAACCAGTAGTCGGCCTTTTCAGTCGTTTTTTGGTCGGGAATTGGACGGTTATTCGAATAAACAAATTGCGGGTACTCAAATAAAAGCTTTGATTCCCAATTTGTTGATACGTAGCGCGGCAAATGCAGTGAGGGATCGGGGGAAGCAATAAATTCGTTCTTACAAGTGGTGTTCGTCGACGAGAGCGGTAGTGTCTTGTCCGCCATATTTTTGACTGCATGTCGTGTTCACTTAAAAGGGAAGAAAACTATATATTGATGTTAAAAGTTATGGATTTCTGTAAATTTTTTGTTTATTTATTAGTTAATCTATTCGATTACTCCGTATTTGTGTGGAAATATCATGATATAACTAATAAATTGAGGGGGCTGACTACTGGATACCTAGTTTTCAACAAAGTATCTAGTGCTCAGCCACCGGGGGCTGACCTTTGGGTTCTTCATTTAATATTTTATTTGTTATTGTTATATACTGTTACGACCGTTAAATTTAAATTTTCAAATTTAGTAAGGCATGCCCTATTCAATTTGATGTAAAACCCAGTAGTCGGCCCCATTTGATTTTATTTTTTATCACGGCTGACCACTGGATTTCGCGGATCTAGTACTCAGCCACCGATATAATATTAAGGAATGCTGCATCATCTAAAGATGATGTAGCACTTATTCAATTCACATACTAGATGATGTAGCACCTATTCAATTCAAGGATTCAGGAAAAAAACTGTTGTCTTCGGAAAAAACAGAAATATCTTTCAACCCAACGACGCTACAAAGAAACTGTAACCAAACAAAAAACTAAACACAAAACAAACCCAGAATGACGCCAGTAAAATCAATAAAAAGGGCACCAGAAAATGGAAAATAGATTTTTCAATTGATTCATTAGGTTTGACAGAAAATGATGCAATTTTAACGGATAAAATCCGATCAAAAACAGATAAAAAAATGTGTGATAAGAGCTCAAAGGTTACGATTCTTTCTAATGTAATGAACCTGTTTAAATCCCCAGCAATGAGAATGTCATAGTCATAGTCACAGTCATTTTATTCATTAAACAAAATACATTGCGTTTATTTCGATGCCAGCAGCCTCCATAAGTACAAACATAGATACTGTGTCCAAAAAAATACTTTACTCTCATTAAACCAGCTTTGAGGACTAGTAATATAAAAAAAAAAAACACTAAATTATCGAAAAATAATGGACCTGTTACATACGACCGGCTATACAAATGAACATTAGATCTATGTAGGTTTGGCTGATATTTTTATATTTAAGTTTAGAATATTTTTATATTTATTATAATTAATACTAATAGAAATAAGGAGATAATATACATACTGTGAGCTTGAAAAATATTTTTTGGTACGTACGACCAACGTGTTTCATGCCGTAAGTCTTCGATTTAAAAGAGTTAAGTATAAGGAATAAGAATTATATTTAATATCTTTGATTGTCATATAGATAATGCTGATTTTGATAGTAATATACGAAGGCTGAGTACTGGGCACGAAAAGGCTGATTACTGGATTTTGGCGGCTGAGTACTGGGAAAAAGTGCCATTTTTTGTTTAAACTAAATTATCGATACTGTAAGGATTCATGTTATGTTTTTTCTTATTTCGTTTTAAAACTGTAATTAACAGTTGATGTAACGATGTGATCCGTTCATTTATCCGACTTATCCTGAATAAATACCGACCGTTCACATTTTAAAAAGGCGTTATAAGGCTGACTACTGGTGCTTTTACCCTATATGAAATTCGCATTTCGATTGCACTAATAACCAAGCGTTCTCGCTTTGAGGTTGTTGTCATATCAATATTTCCGGAATTGGAATATATTCACAATATTCTGCTTAAGGCATTTATTTCAAAAACATCAAATGCAACAAAGGTGTTGTTTTACGAGAATACCATTTTTCAAAATTCAGAAAAGACAACACACAGAAAATTCAATAATTGCGCAGGGAAAATAAACTTAAATTCCATAGAATTTATATGACGTAAATTATTTACGTCAGTCTCGTTGTAGTCTAGATATTCATACCAATTCCGTTAAAAGTAAGGCTGTGGCTGATCAGGTAACTTTCTTAACCCTTAGGGATATGTCCGACTTGAGGCGATGATCGAATAGCGAATAAAACTTTAAGCTACAAACTAGTCTACAAGCAACGAGTTGAAACTTTTATTTAATCATCATCGGTCACTACGGTTCAAGTATTTTAATTTAAAAATTCTGTCTCTTTAGTTTCAACTCCACTTCAAGCACAAAAACCGCTTTTACGGTTGCATTTTTCCGCTTTCATAGATTCTCAATAGTCAATAATGATATTCAAGATCACCAATGTGAACGCAATTATGTATTTAGGAATGTCAGCTCTTATTTATTTACATATCGAACATCTGGACGGTTTCGAAATTTAGTGCTCTATCTCTGTCCTAATTGTAAAAATCCCTTTTTAGTAAATACCTACGTGTAAATCTGCATCTCCTCAGATTAAAAGTTACTGTGCATGTATTGACACGATTTTGCGCCGTTTCTATTGTTTTCAAAAATTAAAGCGTAAGTATTTGGTTGAAAACAAACTGTAACAATATGTACAGCAAAATTATAATTTCTGTTTGAATTGATACACGCTCCAAGTTTAACGTAGCCTTGGTAACCTCGGCATGCAAGCTAACATGAACATCGATGTCACACAAGATTTCAATTCTATTATACGGCAGGAGCATCGAGATTTCCATCTGAACTATATTAATTTTGATAGAAGTCGGTAGAAACTCGGAATATTACTTTCTGGTTTCGGATTAGAATTAAGCAATTTGATATTTTAAGTTTCTTCATGCTCAAAATGGAATTATTGATTAAATTACAGAGTTTCTTCATGAAAAATAATAAATAGTGAGATACTTATAATATTTCTTTATGCTTTTTAGCAGGTATCGAAACAGGAAAACATGAAACAAGAGTAAATGTACCATTGGCTAACTTGCATTATTTCATATTCATACACTTTCAGAACACAATATTGATTTTATCAGCATCTTAAACCTTCCAACCTGAAGTTGACATATTTTTTTCGTTAAAATTATTAGTATTTCTTAGTATTAAATTAACGTAGAAATATATCTGCGAACGTGTTTCACGATATGTGTTAAAGACGTCAAATGCCATTGAAAGTCAGCCATATTTGTTTACCTTTTTTTACTTTCAACTGACATATGGTACTAAGAACGGAATTATTTCTGTACGAGTACCTAAACCAGCTCCAATCAATCCACACTCACTAATACATTATTTTTAAAATGGAATCCTGTCAAATAAATGACTGACAGCGATGTTAAAGAAGTGTATTTTATAAAGTCTGTAGCCTTTGGCTCGTTTAATAAAACAACACTCGCAAATTAATGTCTCTCATTATGTTGTATGCAGTTGTAGATACATAAAATTAATATTATTCATTGAAAACCCTAGATACTATTCCCGTACAAGTATTACAGCAGTTTCTAAACAGACAGAAACTTCTCTATGCAACAATGGAAATCCGATTCGCATAATCGATTCAAACACTCCGCGAGGGCAACAAACTTCCGAATCGCTGCCGAATAACGCAGAACACTTACTTGGACGTTCCCAAGAATGAAAACATATGGGAGGAGATTTGAGCAGTTTCGCAGATGAGGTGTTTTGGGTAGTTCTATGCGATTATTCTGTCACACCAATCAAGTCATTATCATTACCATTCGCAAATTATTGACGGACTGCGTATAAATAGTGGAGTGGAGAGACGCATGTTTGTCTGGTATTCAGATTCAGATTCAGATTCATTTATTTCTCAATAAGTATTACATTTTCCTATTGCAATCGAATATAAAGATGAATACATATTAAGATCGTCAAAATATTGGTACACATTATCATTTTACACATTAACTTATATTTTAGAATTATTATTAAATATTAGATAATTAGCAACATTATGAAAGCAATAGACGTTATACAATTCTAATTATTATGACATGAATTACATGGTTGCAGTAGCATTAATATTCATTATTTAAGTATTCCTTTATGTTGTACAATGTTTTACCTAAAAGCATTTTCTTTACTTGGCGACTAAAAATGTTGATATTAGTGTAGCTTTAGTTACTTTTGGCAGCTTATTATATAATTTCTGAGCCATTATCTTAGGGCATTTTTTTGTGATATTCAGTCTACATTTTACTGGCCTCATCTGGATACCTTGTTGGGCGTGCACTTATGTCATTTGTACATACAAATTCATTTTGATTTCTTTTCACATATAATAATACCTCTTATATATATGTTGATACTGATGTCAGGATTCCTAGATTTTTAAAGTGGTCCCTACAACTATCTCTATACTTTGCGTTAGCTAAGATCCTAATGGCACGTTTCTGCATTTTTAGAACTTGCTTGAAATCTGTTGCGTTTCCCCACAATAATATTCTGTAAGAGATGTTTGAGTGAACATAGGCATAATATGCTTCCTTAAGATTACTACTCGATATAAGTGGTCTTAACTGCTTAAGAATATAGTCACCTTTCGCTAATTTACCGCAGACCGAATTAATATGCATCTTCCACGAAAAAATAGGATCTAAGTCAAACCCTAACAACTTTACATTTTGGACACTTTGGATTACACCCTTAGAGGTAATTACTTCAATCTTATCAGATTGTTTTTGCCACGTACTAAATTTCATGATATGCGTCTTGTCCGAGTTTAACTGAAGATGAAGACCATTCACTCTAAACCAGGTTTCCAATTTTAATAGAATTCCACTTATTTTAAGGACTAAATTTTCACCAGATTCAGCATTAACGATTATAGTTGTGTCATCAGCATATTGAATTATTTCAGCGTCAATATCCAAGCTAGATAGATCGTTCAAAAATAATGAAAATAACACATTTCCCAATGATGAGCCTTGCGGGACTCCTGTTGACATTTGTTGTGGTTCAGATCTATAACGTTTCCCATTAACTTTAATTTCTACCGTCTGTTCTCTATTAGATAAATATGATTCCAACAGTTCAGCACTTTGACCCCGCACACCATAAGCATGCAGTTTAGCCAACAGCAGGGAATGGTTTACGGAATCAAAGGCCTTGGATAAATCTAGGAAAATACCAACTACTTTTTTTTTGTTTTTCAAGGACTGAACAACACTCTCCATAAACCTGTATGTATTCTGGCATAATAGTCTCGTTTGCTTTTATAAAACGGAAAATAAAGTGGTGAAGGTAATAAACAATAAAAATGCGTTATAAAATCGCATAGAAACACCCTTTTGGATTTTTCTCAACATTAATTATGTTATATAGATTATAAATATATATTAGTCATACTGTTTATTTTTGTTTCTTAAGACGGAATGAGAACTGCCTTTTTTCATACAAACGTGTTCCCCTGTTTCCACCCGGGATATCGACGTTTAGCAAAATTTTTTTTTAAATAAAATATATTTTTGCCACGCTCATGTCGACATGTTTTGCTTTTCTTGATATTCTTATTATTGTGAAGACTAGAAACCTTCAAAAACTACGAAAATAGTAAAAATTTGCGTCTTCTGACACTCAAAAATAAATATCTCGCAAGTACATTAACAAAAAAAAGTCCGTTAGATAAAAAAAAAATCGGTTTGTAAAGCTAATTCATTATACATAGGTAATTAAAAGAACATCGTTTTCTGTCACACTACCGCTCCATACATTTCCACCGCAGCTTTAGCTAAATAATTCGGATTCCTAACGAAAGTTGGTCGAACCTGCGTACTGCGAATACCAGGCGCGCCAAATTATCCAATTGGCATTTTCCTAAACCCGGCCGAAGGGACCAAAAGGGATACAAATTTAATATCTTGACCAATCATAATGTTGCGAGGGGATTACATTTTCTTGCTAGTGGCCATCTTGTGGGATCGGGTATTGAATCGGCGTATTACGTAGTAAATATTGACGACCGTTTTAACCCTGATAAGTGGACAAATAATGCAAAGGTTTCACCAATCCATGAGAATTTTAGGATAAGTCCGTGTTGCGTGACGTTTTACTGAATATGTACACGAAACTTTGCATTGTGATTATAGTAAAGTACATCAAGGCAATTTATATTTCAGGACAGATATATCTAGGTATTGTATTATATATTTTCATAGAAAATGTTGCACATAATTTATACTGATTTCAAGAACACGTTTTACACATTTTTATGAAATCGACTTTAACATTAAATTATTATTAAATCTTACTATATACACATAGCATCTCAGATCAATAAAATAAATACACATTTTAGTTAATTTAGTTTTTAGTGATAACATCTCAGAAACATTATAAAAACCACCGTAAAATGTAGGTATTTGAAAGGATTTTTTCGACGAAAAAATTATTATTTTAGGTGTAAACGAAAGAACAATCAGAAAGTTTCCAATAAATACAAACCCATGTCAAAAGTAATTCCATTCTGTTCAATACATATAAAAAATTCAGCATGTACACTAGAGTGTCCCGAATTCGACTTTTTTACGCTAGATCTACCAAAAGCCTCTAAATAAATTGTGGATAACGGGAAAAATAATAAAAAATTTTTAGACTATAATATATCTTTAGGGCTCTACCATCGTTTGAAGTTTTCAAATAAAAACTTTTTTAATTCGGCTCCCTGAGCTGAAAATTAAAAAATGATATTTTTCATCCAATAAAGATTTAAGACAAGCTATAAAATTAAAAATGAGAAGAAAAAATATTTAATGTAATATGGATTTTTTTAAATTCTATTTTTCCTATATTTTTTTATTTAATTTATTTTTATGAAAAAATAGAAAAAATCAAATCTTTACACTGTGGTAGAGCCCTAAAGATGACATATATTTTAATTTTTTTTACTCGTTTCGGAATGTGTGTAAATTTCCAAAAAATTGATGCCTCTCGGGAAACTATAGCTCAAAAATTTTTTTTTTCCATACATTGACGGGACACTCTAATGTACACCCCTACGCAAGCAGTGGTGGCTCAGTGGTTTAGACCTTTGACTTTCAATCCGGAGGTCGTGGGTTCAAATCCAGACTCGTACCAATGAGTTTTTCCGAAACTTATGTACGAAAGGCCATAGTCGGATTTTCATAGTAAGTCAGCCTTTAAATCAACCAGACTCTAGTATTTTTTTGTGAGTACCTCTTATGGTGAAGAATATTTCTGCTGAGTATCAACGTCCTATCGGTGACAGTTTTTGACTTATGATTTTTTTTAGTTTTTTCTTTAATGTGTTGTATCTCAGGATGTATAAAAGCGAATTGCTTCAAATTTTGAAATAATGTTCTTTATTTAGATATGCATCGAATTTAAAAAAATGAATATCGATTGTCGTATAAAAAAAAGAAAAAAAAAGACCAAAAAATTTTTCATTTTTTTTTTTGTGTACCTATGAAGTAGTGACACCTCTATTTTCTTTTTCTAATTATAGACCATACATTGGCCTACTAGTTGCCTAAGTATCAAAATTTTCCAAGCGGTACTTCTTACCAAAAATCGGCAATATGTGTGGTCAAGTTCTGCATTCAATCGGTGTTTTTCAATGTAGTATACAAACTCTTCATTTATATTTGAGTTTTCTTATCAGGTTATCTTATTTAAGAGTAAATGCTAATGACAACTTAATGTCATCATGATGCAAGCTGTTTATTTCATATTTTTTTCTTACCCTTATCTTTTTTTAAATATTTGCTGCAGCTCTTGCACTTTTTATTAATATTTCCATGAAACGGATTCATTGCAGTTAAATATTATCGAGATACGCTAGTTGAAATGGTAAACGGCCGATTAATAATGAAATAAACAGCTTGCATCATGATGACATTAAGTTGTCATTAGCATTTACTCTTAAATAAGATAACCTGATAAGAAAACTCAAATATAAATGAAGAGTTTGTATACTACATTGAAAAACACCGATTGAATGCAGAACTTGACCACACATATTGCCGATTTTTGGTAAGAAGTACCGCTTGGAAAATTTTGATAC
The DNA here is from genome assembly GCA_025490895.1 of Thaumatotibia leucotreta. Classification (NCBI taxonomy): domain Eukaryota; kingdom Metazoa; phylum Arthropoda; class Insecta; order Lepidoptera; family Tortricidae; genus Thaumatotibia; species Thaumatotibia leucotreta. The sequence continues at coordinate 311,200 of JALPQI010030271.1, read as the reverse complement.
TTAGGCAACTAGTAGGCCAATGTATGGTCTATAATTAGAAAAAGAAAATAGAGGTGTCACTACTTCATAGGTACACAAAAAAAAATATGAAAAATTTTTTGGTCTTTTTTTTTCTTTTTTTTATACGACAATCGATATTCATTTTTTTAAATTCGATGCATATCTAATTAAAGAACATTATTTCAAAATTTGAAGCAATTCGCTTTTATACATCCTGAGATACAACACATTAAAGAAAAAACTAAAAAAAATCATAAGTCAAAAACTGTCACCGATAGGACGTTGATACTCAGCAGAAATATTCTTCACCATAAGAGGTACTCACAAAAAAATACTAGAGTCTGGTTGATTTAAAGGCTGACTTACTATGAAAATCCGACTATGGCCTTTCAGATGATATTTACTATTAGCTTTCGGTGAAGGAAAACATCGTGAGGAAACCTGCATACATCCGCGAAGAAATTCAAAAGTGTATGTGAAGTTCCCAACCCGCTTAGGGCCAGCGTGGGGACTATAGCCAAATCCCTCTCATGTATAAGGTCCTAATTTATTAGTTGCAGATATTTTAACACATGATACTTTACATTAAAATAATTATCTTTAAATATAAATTAAGAAATCTTTTCATGTAACTTTTTTGATTTCATTTTCCTAACAAAAAAAAATAATTATAATTTCGTCTAAAAAAAATCATCATGTGTATTATCACATGTCACGATAACACTGTCTGTCATGTCATCAAACGACACAATCCAACAGAAAATAACATGACATTTGACAATCAAGTTTTAATTTATCGACGTGAAGTGGCCAGTTCCAGTTAAGTGGTATGTAAAAGAGGTACGAGAATCTGTTCAAAGAGTTTTCATTTAATAATCACATAAACAGGGTGTCTTTACGTAGCAAATTTGTTTTCCCGTTTTCTCCAAAAAACATCGTAAAAGCTATAATGTTTCACTGTTTAATATACTCTAATATAGTCTAATAAATTAGGACCTTATATGTATATGAGAGGAGGCCTGTGCCCAGCAGTGGGACATTATATAGGCTGAAATATTATTATACACCCCTATGCCATAGTTTGGAAACTTAAGGAGGGACAACAAAATATTTTCATAAACAAAAGGTTACTAGTACCTAAATATAGGATTTTAAAAGCCAATGAGAAGTTCATTGCCATACAACAGTTGAACACGCAAATAGGCTATAACTTACGATCCCTAAGGGAATTTTCAGGAAAGCTTTAAGTTATTCAAAGTTCAATATTGAATAGGACGAGCTTAAACTTAGCTACAAGATCGAATTAGATATAACAATTTTGCAGGAGAACTAAGTTAGTGGTCATAGCTCTGAGAGTTACAAAATTAGTAAAGTACGAATGCAAAGTGTGCCAGCCACGGTCACATTCATAGTAAAGCAGACTGTAAGCGGGAAAGATGGCAAGAAAAAGTAAAACGAAATAATTGATTCCATGATCTTGGACACAGTTCATGGTAAAAATTACCAACGTTAATTTGTGTTTAAAATGTGTATCAATAAATATTTTATAGAATGTATTGTGAAAACACAAATCAAATTATGAACTAAATATTTTGATTTATGCTTTTTATTTTTCCCCAGTAGTCACACTACTTAATACTATATAAATTATAAATATTGGATGTCATATACCAAAGAAAAACGACCAAGATCACCAACGTCAGAGGTGGGGGCGTACCCACTATATCATCATCATCATCATCATCATATCAGCCGAAAGACGTCCACTGCTGAACATAGGCCTCCCCCAAAGATTGCCACAATGTCCATCTATATGACATCCAATATTTATAAAATATGTTATATAAAAAAAATCACATCAACCAGGCTTAAAAAACATGTCCACTCGAAGAAAGTTCCCTTTCTTCACATCATCAGGCCTATCTCAGTCTAGTGCTGGACGTAAGCCTCTCCCACTAACTATGCGTGGCCGTGAACGCATCAAAAGGCAATGCCTAAATATAATCGCCACACTGGGCAAGCTAGTTGACGATCGCAGTGATATGTCCATTATAATGACGCTGCTGCCCATCATTAATCCTTAATAAATGAATTGAGTGACACTTCTATCCCTTAGTCAACTTATGATACCCACGGGAAGAATTCGGGTGGTGACAAATGTATTCTTACTGACACCACGCGGCGGTCCCTTTCATGTTGTTAGTAAATTAGGTACTCATTTTAAGACTTATGAACATGTAATGTTACAGGCTCTTGAATGCAAAGACTACCATTAAACTGCTGGAAGGCCGGTACACAGCGCTCACGAGCGCTTTGGTCAGAGTCGATGCTCTGCCACCAACGGTGGAGATTCTATGTGACATGCAAGTCCCGCTAGCTAACTACTTCAGCAGGAAACGGGATATCTTTTATAGAGGTGAGATATTTAAGCGGCATTTCATTTTTAAGTATCTTATTTGAAGCGTCAATAGTTCAGAAAAATATACAATACTGAGTGTACAGTAAACAAAGTCAATAAAAGTTCCACAAAAATACAATTAACATGCTTTAACAAGATAGAGTAAAAACATGCGCATTTAAGACTAACTAAATAAAGTTTGCATGTACGTGAGTATGTTTGTTGGTGTGTAGTACGTTCGATACACGTGTAAAAACTTCTTTTTAACTCGGGTGATTGTCGCTCTCATTTCACTCGGGCTCCAACTTTCACACTCATAAAAAAAAAAAATTGCACTTGCATCGAAATGGACTATTTCATGTGGAACAGTTCTTACTATTCTACGAATATTTCGATTTGGGTTTTGGATCAAAGGCGCCTAGCCTTATTGCATTATTATATATTTGTAAGCAAAATTATTTTTTAAATAGGTATTAGAAATTACATACCAAAACAAAATAGTTCAGCAACATCCGAGGTGAGATTCGAACCCACAAAATCCCTCGGCCACTCAGTACTAGTACTGTACCAGTCAATATGCAATATGTTTGTTAAAATTATAATTCTATTTATTTATAATAAAAATTGTTATTATTCCTTTTATAATAAAAATATAATTATTTTAATTACAAAAAAAAATTAGGAAATGATATCTTCTAATTTTTTTTGGTATGTAATTTCTAATATTTAAAAAAAAATTTTTTCTCCAAATTCAGCTTTTCTACTTTAAATTATAAATTTTCTACTTTATTTTGATTGAGATAATATTTAAACCGGCAAAAATTTTACATGATTACCTATTTTAGTATCACATACGAGTATTATAATGAACTTAATTAAATAATAATTACGCCATTAGATTTAATAAATATTGTACGGTTTTAGATCCACCCGTCACACCTGCAGAACCCAATTCCATGGATACGTCTGTTCCAGATAGTGGTAAGTTTATTTTCTTAGGTAACTACATAATTATTTGTTTCTATTTAAAATAAAAGTGTATGTTGATGTTCCATAAAATATTTATCATGTTTTATGTTTATTAAGATTTCTTTTTAATTAATAATCTGTATAATTTATATTTATAAATAAAATTCCCTACATCTGAACACAGCCATTCTACTGAGGATTCTAGAGGAATTTCCTCGCTGTATCGCAAATCGCAATGCTTATAGTTAGTATATGTATGCGAGAAAGTAGGTCCCACAAAGTCGAATTCAAGTATCTAAATTTTATAGGGTAGCAAAAAACGTATCATCATCATTCTTCTTAAATAAAATAATTCATCTTTCAGACAGATCACATGAATTTGAAATCTAATATCCATATCTAATCTAAATCCTAACGAAGTGCGTATTTATTATTGCTAACAGTTGAACAATTTGCCTTATTGTTTCAGGTACAAAATTCGCTCCACATTGGATTGTCCTGGTCTCCTTAATAGCGGTTAATTTTGTAGAAATACCAGACACATGACATTTTTAATAAACTATCTAGTCTAAGTCGTACATAAGTTTGTACCTAGTTACTGTAATATATTAGCTTGCAATGTACCTAGTTCATACCAAGAAATTAGTTGTAAATTGAACATTATGATAGATTTGATATTCTTGCAAAGAATGGAACTATATTTTTACACCTTAATAGGTATAAAATAAAAGTCTCTTGTACAGTCACAATCATTTTGTAAATAAGTATAAATAAGCCAAAGAAAATGCTTGAATAGTGTAGGGAGATTTATAATTATATTTTTTTTTATTAAAATTGTATAAAATAAGTGACCACACCATGTCCAAAGTGTACATACATTTCATGATAAATACTAAGAGTTTATTTATTATCAATAAGAAAACCCATAATATTAAATACCCGTAAGTAACTTCAGCGACAGAAACTATTTTAGAGAATTCCGAATGAAATTTAATTACTTCACTCTAGTCGGAATCGAGAATAAAACTATTTCTTTAAGAATTCGTTTCATTTTGCATCCATTCCTTTAAAAGCAGTAAATTAAGTCAAGATTCCTAATAAATTAACAAAACGGACTTTATTCAAGTATGCAGTTGGTGGAATTTGTTTCATTTGACTAAGTACCTAACTTTGCAAGAAAAATATAAATTATTTTTATTTTTACTTAAGTAATGGAAATGAAATATCGGGTCCTGATTTTAAGGCTCCAAATTGTCAACGCCTATTGAGTAAACGGTAGCGTAGGCATATCTTTGTAAGTGTACCTAATTTAAGTAGTCATTTAGGTACATTTAAGTAGTTACATTACTACTATGTACAGTCGACAAAAAAGTCTCCTTTACAGCTCACAAGTGCAAACACGCTGCAAACACGTGCAAACACGCGCAAACGTGCACGTGCAAACACGCTCATGCTGTCGCGTCACGCGACAGCATGAACGTTCGTTGCAACTGAGTTTCTATGTGTATCGCGCATCCGTGGTAAGATGTTTGCACTTGTGAGCTGTAAAGGAGACTTTTTTGTCGACTGTACCTACTCGTAGTAATAGGGTAGTAGTTAATAGCAGTAAGACGTCATTACTTGCAAAAGAACGTAATTAAGTAATTTACTTCTACTGGAAAGTCCAATGATTTTCCAATGTAAATAAATTAAAAAACCGGCCAAGAGCAAGTCGGACTCGCGCGCGAAGGGTTCCGTACCATTATCACTGAAAAAATACAGTTAAATCAACCTATCTCAAAAACTATAAGAGATAATATATTCAAAGCAAAAATCGTTGATACAGTTTATTAATGTGCATAACATATTTTTTTTATAATTTAATACTACCTAGTTTAAAAAATAAAGGGGTGGGACACATTTTTCAGACTTTGAGAGCTGATATCTCGAAAATGGTTACCTTAACTAAAAATCTGATATAAGCCTTTATATATTTTCAAAGACCTTTCTATTGATACCCCACACGCTTATATACATAAAAAAAATTACATCCCTCAGTTTACATGTATCATCATCATCATCATCAGCCAATTGACGTCAACTGCTAGACATAGGCCTCCCCCAGAGAGTTCCACAAAGATCGGTCGGGAGCTGTCCGCATCCATTGGACACCCGCAACCTTTACCAGGTCGTCACTCCATCTTGTGGGGGCCTTCCCACGCTGCGCCGTCCAGTGCGTGGTCGCCACTCGAGAACACGCCGACCCCACCGGTCATCGGTCCTCCGGGCAATATGGCCAGCCCACTGCCACTTCAACCTGGCGATTCTTCGGGCTATGTCAGTCACTTTCGTTCTTCTGCGGATCTCGTCATTCCTGATGCGATCTCGCATTTATGGAGGGCACCAACCACAATTATTTGTTTTACAATATAGTATCATAATTTTGAAACTGTTCATACAACACAATATTCTTACCGAAATTCATTACTGTGGCATTTATAGTTTCCGAGTAAGTCGGCTGTGACAGATGGACAGACGGACACGACGAATCTATAAGGGTTCCTTTTTTGCCATTTTGGCTATGGAACCCTTAAAAACATTGTGTCTAATACTTATTTTTCATATTAGTGAAGTTCAGCTTTTGTAGTTTTACCTACTAATGATCACTGTGTTTAGCCATGGGTGTACGGACGAACCAGCACGATGAAATACCTGAATATATTAATAAAATCAGATATGAGTGATAAACATTTGAAAAACGAAACTTTATCAAGTTCAATTAAAGAAAAAATGCATAATAATATTATTGCAGAATTTAATGCTTGGAAAATCAATTTCAACATACTTACTACTACTACATACGACCGCCGTGTGCTAAAGGCAGTATTGGCAGTAAGAATACATTTGTCACTACCCCAACTCCTCCTTCGGGTGTCGTAAGAGTCGACTAAGGGATTGAAGTGTCAGTGACCATTATTTGATAAAAGATTGATGATGGGCAGCAGCGTCATCATAGTCACATTACTAGGACACATTACTGCGATCGCCAATCCGCTTGCCCAGCGTGGCGATTATGGGTATTTACCTCCTAATGCGTTTATACGCATAGTTGATAGAAGAGGCCTGCGTCCAGCAGTGGACTATCACAGGCTGATGATGATGATGATGATATCTACTAGTCCTAGTTGCAATACTGTATTGTAAGTAGTTAATGCAAAGGAGCAATCTGAATATTGAAGTAATAACATAATAAAAAGTTCTTTAAGTATTATTGTGTTCAGTACGGCAAAATAGTTTTTTGATAAAGCTACAATTTTTATATTACATATAAATTATATAATTAGTAAATCATTTAGAAATGATTTTCGACACGCTATGGTCGTACAGGTGCCCGTTTTGTATTCAGATTCTGTGATTCAGATAGGGCACCATTTTGGATAGTTACTTTTGTATTGTTCTATACGGGAAACCTTTCTAACCTGATAAAAAATGTTACAAAACAGCACCAAAAGCGCAACCAGGTGCACCGACCAATTTGGATCGTTCAAAAGGATTGGATAGGACGTTAGTTTAAAAAATGACCGTCATCGTGCGTGGGACAAAAGCCCATACTGCTTACTCAATGCGCGGTCTTTTTAGGTTATTTTTTTGGTGTATTGCCAATGGAAAACGTGTGCGAACACACGGTTTTAGGGGTTAATCTACCAGTATGATGTCACATGTGTGTATTGCATGAAGAATAATGTTCTGTATCCAATTTCATATGCTACAGAAGTGCTTTTTCCCTGCAGCTTAACTAGCAATAGTATCTTACAGGTGCTTACTATTAATACGGGAAAAAAATGTAACATGCTAGTTCTTTATAGGTTCAGTCGAGGATTTTTTTTTTCCTACCCATTTCGTAACTTGTCACAGTGACAATCAATATGAAAGCTGCTAGGACTGTCATATTATAGCTACTATGACAAGGTACGAAATGGGTAGGAAATTAAATTCCTGGACCGTACTAGTTCACGCGGAATACATAGAAAGTAGATATTATAAGGACGATGGTCATGGTTTTGAACTGCTTTAGACAACAACTCTGAGAAGTATTACTGTGAAGTTACATTCAAATGTATTATAGGAGTAGCAGTTATCCAACTGAGCGCATTCTAAGCCTTAAGAACACTTAGTACAACAAAAGAGATTAGAAAATAAATCTAACCAGAGACTGGAAGTGCATTTCCTCGAGGAAAGAGATTCCTGTGTTTCTTCTTATACATTCATTTAAAATAAATTAATGTTCCCGACACAGAAGACATTTCCAACGGGAATGAGGAAACGTTCTAGATTTTCATATTTTAATATGATAGCAAGAAATCTCTGGCTATTGGGAATAAGTTATCAAGAAGACATCGTTTTATTTAATATCGGTTCGTTACATGCAAAGTATTTTTTTATTTACCGACTTCAAAAACAGAGGAGGTTCTCAATTCGACTGGTTTTTTTTGTTGTATGTATGGTACCTGATATCTCCGAGAATCGTGAACCGATTTTAAAATTTATTTTTGTGGTCGAACGTGTATAGCCCCGAAATGGTCCCGTTGGCACCAAGTTGGGGTCTGATGATGGGATCTTGGAGAAATCGAGGGATCTCTTTAAATGTTATAGGTACATCTATGGCACTTTTGGTAGGTATTTTTCAGCATTCATTTACAAGAATTTGCATTCAGAAAGTAGGATTTGATGATAGAAAACCAAAGATGGAAACCACAGATGATAGGATCTTGGAGAAATCGGTTGAAGTTGGATGTTTTTGAAATTTTAATTTGGTGATTATTTCGTACCTAATACAAATGTAACTTTTTAAGTACCTAATTATTTAATTTATTTAAAATGATTCAGACTTCATAAATTTAAAAGGACTTAAACTTTGCTGGAGAATACGTGTACCTACTAATCGAATAATAGAAGCAACTAGATGCCTTAAGTATGTACTTGTCTCACGACGAGGAACGAGCAGCGAGTATCGATGGTGAGTATTTGCTTCGCAGGCGAATGAAGTCTTTTAAAAAAATACTTGCAGTCTGATAAACATATACAGTACAGAAAGCTTAGCACATAATTGGTGCGACAGTATGTCGCCGCGAGATAGATCTCCTGACCTTTATTAGCTATATTAACAAAAGAGGGATGGATAGTCTATCTAGCGGCAACATACTGTCGCGCCAATCATGTGCTAAGCATACAGATATATTTAGAGTTGATAGACAGTTATCCATCAACTAAATATATCTGTCACTTTAACTGATATGGGATCTATATGTTTTGTTCGTTAATCGTTTACTCGCCTTTTGGTGGAACCAGTGCCTATTCTTAGTGAGCTTGATTAAAAACAAACAGTTCATAATAAACCGAAGCTTTCCTAGTCCTTGAGTTATAGACCGGCAACTATTTCATATACCATTGGGAAATATATCCATGGCCACATGAATCTGAAAAGAGCGTCTTTTTAAAATAATTCGGATCATCCAGCGTCCCGGTTGTCCGGGCCGAAGTAAAATACGCGTCTCGTGGGAAATTTATTTGCGGCCGTCGTCCTAAGCTGTTATAATGTGCCTTCGATGTCCCAGACTTAGTTATTGGCAAACGGCATATCTTTGCCAACTATCCGCGGGGCTAGGAGCGGGTTGAGATAAGTAGGGAAAAGATGAAAACGAAAAAAGTGGTTTATCGCTTTTTAGAAGTGGATATTTATTTGGTTGCATTATTTTATCAGATCTTAATGTGATAGAAGATAACAGATTATAAATAAATTGTATGTGTATCTTATTTTCTATTTTTTTAACTATCAGCCTCCGTAGCTTAGTTGGTAGTGATTCCGCCTACGAAGTTGGAGGTTCCGGAAGTTGCAGGTTCGGTGCCTAGCGAGGGTATTTATTTGTCTGCTTATCAAAAATATTTGTAACATGGAAGAAAACAGTAAGTATAAATAATATAATTTTACCCAAATCGACTTAGTCGCACCGTAAGCTCAAGAAGGTTGGTTATTAAGAAACGATGTAATAATAGACATTATATTTTGAGACATCACACACATTGCCACAATGACCAGCCCTGCGCCACTCGCATCTAGTCCTGCGACCTTAGCATAATTGCAACCCTAGAGTTTCTTTCTTTTTGATTTCCTAAAGTAAGTCGAATAAAAAGCAATGGATTTCAAAACAAATCGTAAATTATCCCTTAACATTTACAGGTAGTAGTCTCGCGTTATATTTACAAAATGAAAAATTTAATGATCACCCACTCTATAAAACTAGCTGCTTTTATAATATTAATTTCTTATGAACCGGAACCTAAAGATATCTACCTATTTACAAATTTAATATTGTGGATGGTTCGTATCTAAACTTCCTTTTCTCTATGTCTATGAGTATTTAACGTTAGAAAAAAGGTAAGAAGATTTGTATTTTTTATTAAAAGCATTATGGTAAAACGCATACATAAGGTAGAAATACCAGTGTGTAATACGTCAACTGAGAATATTTATTTCAATCATGATATTTTGCTCATATATAAATCTATCCATGTTTTGGGAGAGGAGTTTATAAGTTTTGTTAAATATTATTTACTTTGTAGGGTGACAATATCAACATTTCTCAAAATTAGTCTTAGTGCCATTGTACGAGTAAGTGACAGGTGCTTTTGATGGCAGTCCCACTAAATAGCACCTCAGTACAAGTTTGAATGTCACATGTTGGGACTTTGAAATATTAACACTCAGTCCTAATAAATGTCAGCCTGTCTTAATATTATGCAAATAATTTAGATATAAGCTAGGTAATTATTTCCAAGTTGGGATATAAAGCATTAAAGGCACATACATTTTTCATAGTTTAAATGCCCTAATAGTTGATTTTATCTTATCGATGGCAATTCAAGCTATGACGATGAGTATTGGTACAGTGTCGGGTACTAGTACTTCCACCTTACTACATTTTTTTTATAATAGCTCATTACTTTGGTGTCATTATAAGATTAAGTAAGTAAATACAAAGATTTCTTAAAAAAATTGCAATGGAAAGTCACGACAAGCTTGCAATATTCATAATGCAAAAAAAGTTTTTTACTAAGCAATTCGATCAGAAAGTGCCCGTTTTTTGAAGACCCCAGAAACTAATTAGCATTCCCAAAATTACAGTACCTCGTTAATGCCTAAGATTGGATGTGCCAGGATAACAAAGTATTTCTCTAATCGGGATACTATTAATTAATTTTAACCCTTCACGCGCAGCTGGTGCCCGGAATGCGTTATTTCCACAAGTTTACTTCCAAGTTGCGAAACAACCCTTATTGACTGAGGGAAATTAAAACTGAAAATTAATGACCGTTTTGTTAGGGTTCGTATCTAGCATTGTAATTGAAAATGTAGGTGAATGTTTCTTTAAAAAATAAGTAGGTATATTTTAATTTAGTTGATACTTGAAAAATTTACGATTCTAACGCCAAGCATAAAAAAATTCGAACGTACCTAATTGGCCCAGCTGTTCTTGAATAACTACGGAACCTACTGAGCATGGCCCGACATACTCTTGGCCGGTTTTTTTTTATTTGTAACCTACCGATGTATATTTTGTTTCAATCCGCTCAATGATTTCGGTACGAAACACGGAAAAAAATCGTGTTCGTTTTAGGCACGTGAAACTCCACACAGTTTTTCTTTAAAAATTCAAAGATTATGTAGAAGAACTAAAACCGATTTTTTATGTTATCTGGGTAAGAGTACATAACTAAACTTGGGAAAAAAAAGATTAAAAAAAGATTTGACCCGGAAAAATATTCGGATTAAAAAAAATACGAAAATGTTAGAGTTTTTAATTACTTAAAACAGGAGCACTACTTTATTTTGCATCCTATTGAAATAATGTAAATATTACATAACAAAAAAATAGAATTGATTAATTTATGTTATTACGTAGAAATCTGCTTTGTGTCCTAGACTGTAAGTTCGGTGTTTAAATTATTTATCTTTCTTTTATGTGAAACATTACGGTTATAGAACCATAAAACCCAATAAGAGATTTTAAATAGATTCAAAAGTTAATATCGATATCTTATGTGAATGCAGGTCCAAAAAAACTTTTAAAAATATCGTAATTATTAAATCATAAAACGGTTTAGTTGACAAAAATGTTCGTCGTTATGTATACGCTTTTTTGACGTAGTTGCTCTGGAACATAGGCAGAATCTGATATGATCCACATCGTGCATTTCAATGTACTGCTGTCCTCTAAATCAGAACAAATTGAGATATACGGCTCTGTCGCTGGGAACTAACTGCCTAAGTTGGAAGGACACGGATGATAACTTGTACATGTAATAGAATAATGTCCTATTGGTATCTACTATGACTATGAGTGATGATATGTAAATATTTGTTTGTGTAACATGTCATGATTTTCAAATATTATTTTACAAGTGACGAAAAGAATTAATCATTTGTTTAATAATCACAATCATTACAAAACTTATCATCATCATTATCATAACAGCCGAAAGACGTCCACTGCTGAACATAGGCTTCCCACAAAGATTGCCACAATGAACGGTCCTGTGCTACCCGCATCCAGCGGACTCCTGCGACCTTTACCAGGTCATCAGTCCACCTTGTAAGGGCCCTACCCACGCTGCACCTTCCGGTATGTGGCCGCTACTCGAGAACTTTCCCGCCCCAACGGTTAAAAACTAAAACCAATTAATTGAAATGTACATGACTAAAATGTTTAGTTAAAATTATTTATAAAGGGTGGGAAAACTGCGTGTGCCGATAAACTTTGAACATGTATTTCTGACCCCATTTTTAGACAATAATGTCATAATTATGAACTTTTTTGATTAGGTTAGTTTTTTGATTAAGTTGTTTCTAAAATATTTTTTTATCATAAGTCACTAAAAAGTGCCTGATTGATTAATTTAACACTGTAAAAAACAGTAACATAATGTTCCTACATAATAATATATGTACCATTAATACAGGTACCTATTGATTGACATCAGAAAAATTAAAAAAAAGCTAAATAAATAATGTTTTGTGAAACAACTTAATTGTTATATTTTTTTTTATTGTAATTTTTAAATAGTAATATATACTCGTATATAAAACTATTGATTGCTAATAATTTTAATCTGACGTTAATCGTGATTCCCTAAAAGATAAAATGCCCGTATACATTAGTTTAAGCATGTATTTGGTAGAATATCGATTTAGATGTTGCCCATAGCACCTTGTATCTATTATTCCCCGGATGATATATTCACCGGCAAATCTAATTATCTTACTCAAACACTCCGCCTTGGGACTGATAGCGGATCATTGAATATTTATGTGTTTACTGTTTCGATAATGATTGGATAAAAAATGTTAACAGGATGAAAACAAAATTTTTCGTATGTAGTAGGAGGACAATTTGTTTTCTCTATCATTTTCGTGCATAGTTTAGTTTAGTTTATTTCTCATATTTATACTTTCTCATAATTAAAATTTACATTTCAGCTTATATTACATTTCGTAGCCGATTTCGATTGGCGACAAGCTGCACAGAATAGGGAGGACTGGCGGAGCTTAGTGTCGGAGGCCAAGATCCACTTCGGGTCGCTGAGCCAGCGCAGTAAGTAAGTAAGTATTACATTTCGTATAAAGATCGTTAGTAAAAATATAATGAAATAAAAATAAAAATACAATTAAAATAAAAGACAAGCAGTGCTTAGATAGGTAATCAAAATGTCAATTTAATAAAAATTGCTAAGAAATACATTAAATTTAGTACTAGATAGTACAAATCAAAATTAAACAATGTCAATTATACAATAGTAATAAATATAATAATAGAAATAAATTGCAGAAAAATGTGTCAATCTGCAATATGCATGTCAATATATGGTCAAGATGCATAGTGCTAACAATACTCATTACAAAAAAAAAACAAATGTATTTCTGTACTTTTTTGATATCATAACATCTTTATAGTAAATCTGCATCACAGCGTCAAAATAATAGAGGTATTATCTGTGAAAAATCTTATACTGCTGAGTTGACGGAGCGTTCCTGTAGCCATACCATGAGTTGGAAAGTAAAGGATACGGTAGGTTTCTACGGTGTATTGGATCGAGCCTGGTACGGATACTGGTCCCAAGCGTCCATCTTTTCCCTTCTTGTACGGTATTGGCGGCTTAAGGATACGAAACATTGTACGGCTTTTTTATCATTTTTGGCATCCACTACAGCACGTCAGATTTCTGAGGAAATATCTTAAGTGCACTGCCCATTGTGACATAGCGGGCCAGGCTGATGCCAAAATTCTTATTTGTTTTACATACGTGCAAAATTGTGCTTCATCCGCGAGTATGGAATTGAAGCACAAGCAAGCTAAAGTATTTTGTAATCATATAAAAAAAATATAATATAATCCTGAGATAACTGTTAGTTTAACCTCGTTAAGTACGTGTTAGCAGCTTAAACCTGGATTGTACACGTGGATCATGGAGATGTGGCAGAAATGTTACACGCCTCTTTTCATTATTTTAAATAATGAAGAGATATTTATACATGATTGTATTATATATTGACATGTCATTCGATTGCGTATATATCTCTGATTACGTATATATCTACAATTCGTTATTTGGGCAACTTATTTGCAGCCAGTTTTAAAATTAATGGAGTTGCAAGCCGTAACGAACATAATTAATGGGCATTATTTGTAAAGCATCCATAAATTTCAAAACAGTTTTCCCTCGAGGGTATTCCGATATAATATGTAAATAATGACAGTAGCCAAATTTATAGCCCGCTTCTGAAAATATTATTGCTATTAAATATATGAATGTCTAAGTTATTTTTCCCATTTGATTGTTATGGGCAATATTTTTCTCGAGCAACTCATAGTAAACAGGCAATATGATGAAGTAATAGTAAGTAGAGACAACTAAAAACTAAGGGAAAAAAAATCACAATCAAAAAGCATAGAAATGGACACCTGACTTTTTGTACGAGTCGGTAATTTTCATATATTTATTACCTATTGCTTATCGTATACGATTGCAGAATCGCATCTTGGCTAGGTATGCTGCTATTGTAGAATTTGTTTTTTTTTCTTAGCCAATATTGGTGTCCCACTGCTGGGCAAAGGCCTCTCCCCTGGATCTCCATGACTCCCGATGTTGTGCTTCCACCGGCCAGTTGTCTAGGAACAAGTTCAATCTTCCCGCCATTTCCGTCTGGGCCGGCCACCACGTCCGCGTCGCTGTACCGGCACCCACTTTGTGGCTATGCTAGCCCATCTATCAGGATTTGTTGCATCGTTTGTTTCATCCAAAAAAATTGCTATAATCAAACGGAGTGTGGACTGACAGTGTTCCGCTAGCCAATATGAAATCACGCGTTTTCCCAGAGATCAGACTTTTATTGAATATATTGATAATATTTAGGTTTCCCGTAAACAATAATATATTATACTTTTAAAATACTAATGTGCTTTACCAAACTTTTCGGTAGTTGTCACCGATCTACGTGGATACATACAATATTTATGAACTTTCGGTCAGCAGCGTTGTCAGCCACGTGAGGTTATAAGTTATCAGTTATTGATGTGTTTTTGTTCCCAAACTTTGTCAACACCAATTACTCTTGGCGAAACCGTACTTATTTTCACTTTTTCTATGAATGATGGAAGTTACAAACCAAACGTGGAAGTGAAAATAGTGATGGTATTTGTTAAGAAACATTTATAAAATTATTAATGCATATTAATCAAGTTTAATTTATAAAAAAAACGATGGCGACTGGCATCTCTGGCAACTGGATGTTGCCAATTTTGGTGATCGAGTTTTTCAACCTAATTTGACTCCGCTGAGTTCGAGAAATACTAACAGTAAGTGAGATATTCAAGATGGCGGCCATTACCGTACAAAATGACCGCAGTGAGTTCGGAGACCAATTTAATATATTTAAAAGAGTTTAGGCTAAAGAAGGACATTTGGCCCCTGTGTGTGTGTTGATTTAGTAAATGTCAATTGTCTTCACATAGTTAGTAATCACTCCAACTTTCAGGCGCTTTTCTTGAACTGTCAGAGATAAATATATTTGTAAAAGAGAAATAGCTCCCTTGTAAACAGAGCATATCGATACCTTTAGGCTCAAAGGGCGTAAACGCCAAATTGCCACTTTACAGGAGAAGCAAAAAAAGAAAAGTATTTTAGAAAAAAAATCATAACTTGTTTGTTTTTTGGCAGAATAACTTAAATTTTGGCCAACGTACTTGAATTTTTAAGATAAACATTTTGAATATCAATCATTTAGGATAAATTAATAAATAAAGAAAAAGGGTGTGTTATACTCTCTTAACTTTTTGAAATAATGGCGTTTACGCCCTTACACTTCACATAATATGCAAAAAATGTAGGGAGTATTGGTTACTAAACGTTTGAGTTTTGGTCTAAATGGGGCGTATATCACAATTACCATAGTTATAATCGGTCTTATAAACTCATTCATAACATAGGCAATGCTCTGAATGGGTGTATAATACACCGTGGGGTTAATAAAATACTTACAATCAAATAAAAGGTTGCTGCTTTTATTAAAAACAATGTCTACACTGACTATGCTGTTGCTGATTATATTTTTCTTTTATGTCTAGGGATAAAAATAATGTTAATGGTGTTATTGGACAATTAAGCTACTACCAAAACCCAGATTAAAATGCGATATGAAACCAGTAAAACAAACAACAATTCATCATAAATTTAAGAGTCAAACTCTTGTCGGCGTAACTGATGAATGTAACTGTATCCATCTAACTCTGTCTAAAGCCACCTCCTTGACTTCCTTATACGACACAACGTCTACTTTCTCTTTTATTTGTTTCATGTAAATTCCTCTATGTCTCCCTTTTCCTCGCTTTCCTTCAATTCTTCCTTCTATTATGTTTTTTTATCAAAGCGTCATGTCGTATAAGGTGACCAAACATTTTCCCTCTCCTATTTTCTATTATCTTTAGCAAACTCCTTTTTTCATTCACTCTTTTAAGCACTTCTTCATTTGTGATATTTTTTGTCCAACTTATCTTCTCCATTCATCTCCAGCTCCACATTTCAAATGCTTCCAGTATCTCTCTGTCCTTTTTCGTCATGGCCCACGCCTGACACCCATATAATGCTATACTCCAGATGAAAAATTTGATGAGCTTCTTACAAACAGCAATTAATAATGACATCTTTATTATATATATATTTCTTTCAATAATATCCTCTAGATGCAATGTAAGGTACATTTACTCTCATTTAGTATTATTTTTCCTTATAATTACCAACACATACATATTAACTACTAAATTAAATATAATAGCATGCTTTTAGAATACTAATAATCACAAATCTTTATCTTTTGATTTTTATAAAACCTATAGACACAACTTAAGATCTTTTACTCTCACATAGCATTTCTTTCTTTTTTAAATTACCAACATATAATTATGTAGATATTAATTACATACTAAATGGAGTAGAAGACTTTTAAAATACTTAATCATTAAATTAAATTTATGTTTAAAACGCACAGAACCAAAAAATATAACTGTGCGTACTGTAAATTAAAAATGTCGACTGAAATTGAACGTAAATTTATACACATTATACACAATGTCTCCCATTTTAATCACATTATCTGTCTATACTTTTCATTTCACACTTGCAACATAGGTACGCCAGTATACAGGTAAGTATACATAGATTTAGAATGATGGTCATTCGCTTCTATACTGTAGTTTTAATAAAGCAATACTTAACTGTTCATTCTTACTTTATAATTGGATAATGACAATGAATCATTACTATCGTATAGGTACACAGTACGTAAGCAATTTTGAAATAATAAAATAACTTAGCGAGCCTATAAGACATAATTTGTACATTTCTTGGGGCGTATAAGTCAAAAAGTTTTGTTATCATAGGGCGTAAGAGGCGCAGCATGCCTACTACGTTACGGCGTATGAGTCATTTTAAACCGTACAATGCAAGAATACGGGCGTATAAACCTAATTTAGCCTACTAGAGTCATACTACCTAAATTAAGTAGCATAATTTCTACGTCGTATGAGCTTGTTTAGTTTTGTATTATAAACATTTTATAACAACTTTGTTATAAGACCTCTTTATTTTTTTTATTTCTGAACTTATTACCTAAATAAACAAAAAAATGTGTAAATGTATCAAATACGCCTCTTGCTTTTAAAAAATCTCTTAGAAATACGTGGGTCGTATATGCCCTAAATTGTCGAATTTCGTTGTTTTAACTACACATATCGATAGAGAAAAAAAAACTGAACAAAACTGCATTCAAAACTCATTTTAGCCAAAATGGCGTTTACGCCCTTTGAGCCTAAAGGTATCGATATCATCTCTGAGACTTTAAGTATATAATACGTTTTACGGAGTAATTATAAATAATATAATTAAATGGACTATCATTATTTTTGGTAAGGCTAAGGAAAGTATTATCACATGAAAAGTTTCTGTTTGGAACAACCATTTCTTTAAATAATATTATTATAGGTATAATAACTGAGCTAGATTTATTAACTGAAGCAGATATAAAATGAAGGAAAAAATCAAGAGAGGGAGAGAGAGCCAATGCGGAGATTAAGCTATTCAATCAGAGTTTCCGGATGATTATCTTATAAATAAGCTCCTTATCGTAATAACGTTCATAGACGCAGTGACGTTCACTAGCATATGCAATTTTATATAAGCTATTTAATTTCATAAATAACTATTTTCTATTCCCTTTTATTACAGAGGCTAATGCGGAAATGTTTATTTGCTAAAGCTCTGTATTATAACCAGTAACATGGGACCACAGACACAAACCCACTAAAGGAACTCCTTTCATATCCTGGCAAACAAAGGGCAAAGCAGATATATATAAAGTCGGGCATTATGCGCCGAAAGCACATTATATTCTAAGAAAACACAAAGAACCGTATATTCCCTCCGTCAAAAACTCTCATAATAGAATTGTGTTCTATTTTGCGGGCAGCTCTAATGCATTGCCCGAATAAGGCTAATGCACTCTTTTGGACCCGTCTGCATTTTGCCAAATTTCGCAAAGAGGAATATTTCAGACTTCCATTATACTTTACTTCTTTGTTTTGTTATCTTATTATTTATTTTGTTGTGCTTACTGTTTGGAATAAAGCCATCTATTTTGGAAAGTAATCTTTGTTGGCCATGTGGTGACGACAGTAAGAATACATTTGTCATCATCCCAACTCTTCTTGTGGGTGTCGTAAGAGTCGACTAAGGGATTGAAGTGTCACTGACCATTCCTTGACAGAAAATTTATGATGGGCAGCAGTGTCATCATGGACACATTATTGCGATCGGAAACCGTAGCGATTATGAGTATTTACCTCCTAATGCGTCTATATGCATAGTTAATAGGAAAGGACCGTAGAAGTCCTCATTAGCCTCCTATCTCAGTACATTGGACGTATAAAATTGTAATAAAATACAGGGTTTCAATTAGATACCTACAGGAAAATCTCTTGACGGGGACATAACAACGTATATACAGTGTGTGGCCTACAACCGGGGTGAAAATTTAAACGGTGCATTAATAAGCTGATCAACAATCATTTCCACATATTGTAATTAAAAAAAAAAAAATTGTAATTTTTTGTTAATGTATTTTTCATTATTATGGGTTCATTTACTTGAATTAAAAGTTATCAATAACTTATCATTTTTGAATCATTGAAAAATTTACAATTTTTTTTTAAAACCGTATCAAATTAGTATAAAAATGCAAACAAAATTATTGTTATGACTTCTTACCAGGTATACTATCAAGATGTCTTGCGACTGACAAGCTACGACATCGTGATGCCAAGATCCAGTACTAAAGGTCCATAGCTTTGAATGACAATATCTCCGAACTTAACCACTTTGAAACACCGGGACCTTTACAGGATTATTGCTGATAGTCTAAGGAGTCACTCATTTCATTTTTCTCCCGTGTTAAAGACCACGCACTGTATAGCACATAACATTCTTGAGCGCCCGGGTGCGGGACCCGGACCCGAACGGATATATGGGATTCCCGTTTGGCTAATGAGGCCTACGGTATACCCACTAAAAAAAAACCCCATATGTCACCTCGTCGCCTTTTTGACAGGGTTACGAGAACGCTCTCGCACACATTCACAACACCGCCGGCGGCAACTGCTTGTGAGCTGCTCCTTCGCGGATGTCCGAAGACCCTCCACGCTAGGCGTGCCAGATGGTTGGGCCCGCCAAATGGTTGGGTGCGCCTTCCTCCTCGATCTCCATCATGAATTGTGACGGACCCTCCCGAGAGCGCCACAAGGAGATCATCGGTACTGGAAGATTTCCTGGCACCCGGCTGCATCTAATGACTGTGGTTATGACGCCGACCACACTTCGGCTGCAGAGGATAGGGCGAGCGGCAACGACACTCCCCTTCCTCTACTGCCCTACCGACGCTGTCACGGAACCACCAAGGTTGCAGTGGGTAGGGAGAGTGGCTCCGTAATACCATCACGTCTCTCCCCCTACCATCGGCCGCAGAGGATAGGGAGAGCGGCAACGACAACACCGACACTCCTCTTCCTCTGCCGTTCACATCCACGCGACCTAAGCGGGCACGGTGAACCCACTTGGAGCATCCTCTTCGGGCCAGCCGGTGGCCCAAAACTGGCCGGCCCTAGGTGCCTCTTCGCTTTACCTTGGGTTACTGAGCCCCTCCACCACGACAAGGTGGGCACCCGACGGGGGGAAAATTTTTGATCCTGGATTGTGTTAGTATGCTTTTACATTTAGATTTATTATGACGTATATTATGCATGCTTTTTTTGCTTATTTTTATATCTGTAACAATCCTGAACCAAACGTTTTCTGTTTAGTCTAATGGGTGTCTGGTAGAAAATGTTCTAAGACGTTAATTCAGCTATTTGAACTTTTTGTGTGAGCAAAAAGGTATGATTTAAGTAATGAATAAGGGAAGTGTCGATAAACACGAAAAGAACGTCTCCACGCTGGTTGCTCTGAAAACTAGCTCTATAACTAGAGCCCTAAAGAGCTATCGCCATAATGCTGAGTGCATTCATTTTGGTGCTCTATACGAGTACTAGTAGGTACTAGGTACTTAGTTTAAGCTTTAACATAGATTAAGTTTTTTTTGTTTTAGCACCAAATAAATATGTTTGCCACAAAGTCGTAACAGATGTGCTTACCATAGAAAAGATCAACTGCGAATGACTCTGGTTGTCACGGGATTCGAACCCGCTTCCTCTGGATTGCCGGTCCAACGTGCTTCCAATTACACCAGACGACCTTCCGTCGATCACAGCGAATTTAGTCAATGGTATTGTGAAGCTAATCACTAGCGACATCTGTACTTAATGTTTCGAAGGTACAGTCAAGTGCAAAAATAAGTATCGAAAGAATCCGTTCATAAATATGTTACGACGTTCTTATTACACAGAATTAGAGTGCACTGGGACATATTTTTGAACGTTTTTGTATACCCCTTATTATGTCTTCGACTGTACTATAACCTTAAGCCACTCAAAGACGTGTGTCTACCACAATCGTTCACAAACTCGACAACTCTCCGTTGCGTTGAATTTGCTATAGAGGACGCTGTACCTAATCAATTCATGATTAGAAAACATGTTTCATTTCATTTTTCATTTTATTGACGTAAAATCGGGGTTTCAATCTTTAAATTAGACCCTGAATAAAACAATCAATCTGTAAATGATTGACATTTACAGAGAACCACTGTCTCGATATCGATGTCCATGTTATGCGACAATGTGATTGATTTTTGCAATGAAATAAACACTAATAAAAATATCTGTAGAGCGTTACTGATTTCTGTGAAAGTAGTGAAATATAGTTGAATATTTTATTTATTTTATCTAATTGGATGCAGTCATACTTTGCGAAAAAAACATCATGATGTTTTATTCGCATTTACGGTATTTTGAGAGCTAACACTGATGTAAATGGCTTAAATCAAATTAAATACGCAATTGCATAACATAAACATCCATACCGAAACTATTGGTAAAATGCATTCAGTTCTTACGAAACAATAATAATAATATCAGTTTAAATACTAATAAGTATTTAAAAAATAAGATGTATTATACCAAGAAAAACAAGCGAATTCAACAAAATCAGAGAGCTTTAGCCTTTGCGGCTTATATCTGAATTACTCAGCCAAATCAGCGGCCACCTGTGAAACTTAGGTACATATGCAAGAGCTGGGCGCTTTTTTGCTACTATAACTACTCTAAGCGCGTAGCAATACAGTAGCTAGCCGCCTTCTACCCGAATGCCATTCTAGTATTGAAATGAGTGTATTGTTGAAATATATTCACAGTCTTAAAAAGACGAAAGATTCACATCACGTCCCATTGCCTTCGTTAGAAGCGAGTTAATTATTCAAATAACCGCTGTTGACTTGAACAGCCATTAGAGGCCTTCTACCCCTATATTGAGCAATTTTCTTTGGTTTTTCAAACCTCCAGGCTTCAGGCCGGCTTCCCGCCTGGATCACGAAGGAGGAAGGAATTCTGCCTATGACCCCTTGGTTTCGTTCCTTCGGTTTACGCAATTAAGTCACATAATATACTGCATAGACGTGTGCGCCGATCTAAAAATGATCGGCGGCGGCGTTTGCTGAAAAGTCGGCGGCGGCGGCGTGATTTCGGCGTGAAATCGGCGTCAAGGTCACATGAATAAAAAAGCGGAATTCGATAGTATCAGATCATAGTTTAGATAAATACGATATAAATGTTCATCAAACACCACCATTGACCACCTTATCCATCATCTGATCAGTACATATCAGTTTTCTCTTCCCACCATGTTCTAACATAATATTTTCAACAGTAACTGGGTTTGGACTAGCCCTGTTCACATTAGGCTTCCCAAATCTCCTATCATAGCATGCCATAAGGATAAATAGGGTGCAGCCCACGTCCATTGGATTCCACCTATCTTTACCAGGTGATCGGTCCATCATATTGGGAGGCATCCTACGCTTCGTCGACAAGTAAGTATATGCTTGCCACTAAGAAATCACTTCCCCCACCGGTAGTTTTGCGAGTAATGTATGTCCAGCGGGCTGCCACTTCACTTCAGCTATTTTTTGAGCTACGTTGTTGCTTCCAGATCTTCTGCGGCTCTGAACTAGGGTTTGCAACATCCGTCGATTTTCAGCATCCGGATAATGCGGATATCGAAAATCATCCATTGCATCGGATCTATTGCAAATACATCAATGCTTTTTCTCAGACTTGTTTTATTTTCATTAAGTTATAGTGTTTGACCTTATTTAGAGTTAACGCTGAAATAGTAGTTGTTCAGTTTACATTTTAATTACATTTGAATAATGCAAAAAATATTACCATGTTTTACTACTACAAATTTTTCCATACAAACGTACATCTTTTAAACTTAACGTTCTTAATCACAATAAGATCTATTATCTGCCCTAGTTATGGGCATTTACCACCTATTGCGTCTATACGCATAGTTAACAGGAGAGGCCTACGTCCAGCAGTGGACTATCATAGGCTGATAATGTGATCTGCCATCTGTCCTAGTATCTTAATAACCCGAACCCGAGGCGTCAAGCCCGCGAAAGCCGAAGGCCCGGAGTGTCACGATTTCAGTCCTCTCCGATACAATTACGCTTCCCAACTGTCTGAACGCCTGCGAAGGCCGCAGACCAAGCTCACGCAGAGGTGCGCAAACACGTCTCTGTATCTAAATAGAATCGCAATGTGACGGTTACATAGAATAACTGTCAAAAATTGACTAGCGGAACCTAAACTAAATTGCATTTGGGAGGTCATGGTAGCCCCCCTGGATACTACAATATAAGTACCGGTAGTCTACCTATTTGGCTTCCTTATTCTACTATTTGTTGGTTGGTTGTTCTTTGGACACATAGCCCGCAAACCTGGGGAAAACCTCCAAAAACTTATTGTCACAAGAAAGATTGGAAAGAAAAGGTGGAGAGGAAGGAGCCCCATGCGCTGGAGAGACCAGATCCGCACCTCACTCGACTTTCGGGTTGCTGAAGCGATCCACGCTACGGAAAACTGGAGTGGTTGGTGGAAGATCGTAAAAGAGAAATTGATGAGTTGATAATTGATAAGTCAAAACCCCCAGAATAGGGTTATCGACGCAAGGAGGAGTAGTCTACTTAGTACCGCTGAAGATACTGTACTACAGCCCAGGTCTCGATCAATTCAAATGCTTCATAGACCACGAACACGAACGCTAACCTGAGGGGCATGTTATACCTACCTCTCGGTCTTCTGTATATCCTAACGTTGCTTGTGTATGTGATTTACGGTGCTAAAGCTTTTCTAGAAACCGTAACCGGCTTGATAAGGAGGCTGGAAGTTGTCGAGCCTAAGAAACTACGTGTAATGAGTGATGAGTTGATGACACTGTTGATGGGACGGCTCAGCTAAATACCAGCTCGCCACTTTAGACTCAGTAGAACGCAGAGCCAGGAGGACGATTGGTAACAGGAAGCTGATGGCTGGGCTACACTCTTTAGCCCATCGGCGGAAAGTGCCAGTCTGTCGGTGTTCTACAGATTGCACTTCAGGGAGTGTGCTCAAGAGCTTCATGACCTTATCCCACCAACCCCATTTTACCATCAACATTCTAGACGCACGGCTGGATTCCATGCTTACTTGGTAGATATTCCATTTATTCGTACGAAGCGCTTTGCATCTTCTTTCCTTATGCGTACTGCCAACGAGTGGAAATCCCTGCCGGCGTCTATATTTCCGGGATCATATAACCAGTCAACCTTCAAGTCAAGGGTGAAAGGCACCTTCTGGGCAAACTCACTCCATCGTAGGCCACGTCTCTGCTCTTGGTTAGTCTGTGGCCACGAGAACACTCGAAAGCAACTAATAGGTTGACAGTAAATTCCCTACATAAGAGCATTAAATCAATACATAAAGCAAATACGAAGCTTAGTCTGTACTGTGTAGACTGTGTTGTATTTAGCCCATAAGAAATAACTCTCTTATTCAGTCAAGGCCACGCCGATTTCACGCCGACCATTAGTCGGCGGCGGCGGCGTCGCAAAAAAGGTCGGCGGCGGCGTGACGCCGGCGCGGCGCACACGTCAAATACTGCACCTGGGTAAATTGGACAACAATACATTAAAATGATATCACACAGGTTTGTCTGATTAGTGATGATGGAGTCGAAAAGTTTATCTTCTAATATACTATGATTTGTATAATTTGCACAACAAAATCTGTTTATTGACGAATCAATATCAATCATAGCTAAAAATATCATTTTAATCGGATTGCAAGATTAAAATCTAACCTTTGACTGCAAAGACAAAGACTCAAAGGGCACAGCACGGCCAACTGCACGCGATGGGATATTGGAATAAAGCAAATAAAGTCAAAGCCGGCTCTATATGCATGTAAATCTGCCTCGGGCCTCGATACCGAATACAGATTGAAACGAACGAAGGCTTAACATTTTTATTACATACTAGCTGGTCCCGTGGCTCTTCGCGAAATTGCAACGAGGTGATCGCATTGCCAGTCGTTTTCTACATATGACTTTTTTCTGTCCTTTACGCTAGTTTATCTAATTTTGGAATAATTTCTAGTCCGGGGTAAAAAAAAAAAAATTCTAAATAAGTATAATTTTCTCCTAGGAGCGTTTTAACCGCTCGAATTCGTCATCGTCGTCCCGCGATTATAATCGAAATGGAAGCAACATCATTAATTACGTTAGACTTGGTATTGGTACTCAGTTACAGTCTGTGGTTCAATTCTTGTAACAATACTTGACGAAACGACAACGATTAAATAAAACATCCGAATATTCACCCTACTACTGTGATGTAGAGTGAAACCACCAGTAGGTATATTTTACCTATAAATATAATAAAATAGTAAACTCATCTGTATTTATTAATAATGTGCAACGTGTTTCGGAGAGCCTAAGTCTCCATTATTAACCTTTTCAACGCTTTCCCTCTCGCATCAAATTGTGACATACACGCCAGTATCTCTACTAACGAACAACGAAAATAAACCTTATCTGTCAGCAAGACAGTTACTTTGGCAGCGCACTTGATGACCACTTTAGTGGCTGCTGGCGTGGTAGGCACGAGAACACGCGGCCACTTTAGTGGTTCTTGGCGTTGAAAAGGTTAAGCACTGAGCCCATGCTAACGCATTGCGCGCGCGGCACGTACTGAAAATGTAGACAGTAATCTCCGAAAGATGTCGCGCATTTAATTATAATTATAGGGAAGTTACATTCAAATATTTTACCTACGAGATATCACTTTTAAAAGGACAGGAATATATAACCCACGCAGGATGTAAATAGGACATAAAATATGTAAGTATAATCTCCAATACAATGCAAATAATAAATGTGATGATTTAATATTTACACTTCAGGTGACACGTAATAGCCAAGTATTATAAACAAACCCCGGATGACGGGAGCAAAAATGCGTTTGTCACTAGTGGTGCTTATGTAGTGCTTAGTTAAATATCGACTAATCTATCGACATCCATACCAACATTTTATGAATTAGAAATGTATTGATCAACAGTAATTTATGCAACCGTACGTAATCAGAGGCATTGCGATCTAAAATTGATAAACAATAATATGTCAATAATACCTAGTACCATAGGACAGTTACAAAACCGAAATTAAAGCCTAAATAGCAGCTTGAATGTCGTTCAGAATTTCAAAGTGCACTTGTTAAGATTACTTTTACATCCTCGGCGAAATTATTCACAAAAAATATCAGAATGTGTTGACTAAAAAAATTGGTGAATTCATATTCAAAATCTTATATATTTTTGATATCTGGAAAAGAAGTGGAACTACTAGGGAAACATAATTAGCATAATCTATAAATTTCAAATTAAAAAATCGTTCATATGGATGTCGATAGAATAGTCGATATTTAACTAAGCACTAGTGACAAACGCATTTTTGTTCCCGTCATCCGGGGTTTGATTATAAACTTATTTTATCTCTTATCAACACATTCAACAAAACTTTCAAATCAATGATATTATATGTATTGTTTCGACAGGGCACAATTTGGTCATTGAAATTAAGTACAGTTTTTGTTGTCTGACATCCAATTTTGCGAAGCTTCCTTGCGACACTTTCAAGATTTGAAAATATCATCGTATTTGCATGTATTTCAACGAAGATAATGAAAAGGGAGTATTGTTTTCATAATTTATAAGGCTTGTTGTTTAGATTATTTAATTGGTTTTACACCTACAGTAATTTTTAGTACCTAATGTTAATGACAAGGATAACCAATCTTAAATGTCAATAGTTTAACATATTTCTAGTTATAAATCTAATCATTTAGTCATAAATGTCCTCAAAACAGCTCAGAAACATCCTTATGAGTGATAGTGTAATGCAATACAGGGAATAACCACATCTATTTTATTGATCTTATTGATTCTTGTAGTCAAAATCAAGTCAGTGATCTCTGTTCATTTTTACATTGTTGTAGTCACATCATATTTCTAAAAGCACTGGAGTCCATTCTTATTTAACTCAAATATTAACCCGGCCAATATGTTTTCAGCCCAAATTACAAAACGAGTGACACGGAGGGACACTTTGGCTGCAAATCTCCAGCAAGCTCTTAAGGAACTTAAAGATGCCAATGAGTACAATAAAAAACTCCTTCAGGAACAGGAAGAGAGTGAAAAGCAATTTGAGTGTGTTGTTAGAACAAACACTTCTCTCAAAAGTCAACTTGCAATCCAGGATATTGAGTTTGAGAACATACAAGGACAACGGGATGAACTTCAGGCTACAGTAGACCGGCTCGAACGATGCCATGACACACATGAGCAGGCATTGCAACGCATAAGAGATCTAGAGCAGCAGTTGGGGGAAATTGAGGCTCAACAAGAACGGGATGTTCGGTGCAAGTATTGCTCGGGGCAGCAACATAACAATTTAAGTATTTTTGATGAACTAAATAGTTTTCAGGAAGACCTGTTGCATGATAGTTTAGTGAATCCCCCATTTCTAGACACCGTAGATTTAACAAAAACTGTACATCTAGACAGCGGTAAAATTAAATTAAAGGGTTCCAAAAAGATAAAGAGATACTTAAAATTAAAAAGATTTATTGATAAATCTAAGGTCTTATTAAACCGTCATAAATCTATATTTAAGGCTGTCATGTGTAAATCTGACAGTGTCGCCTTAACCAATCAACTATTGAATTGTCAAAACCAACTGGAGCAGACAATATATGAATTAAATCAACGCTCCAAGGAAGTGGAATTATTGGAGTTAAAATTAAATAATATCAACAATAAATACGAACTTTCCAGTAAAGCTTTACAGGAATACATAGCTTTTATGACTTCTGTTCTAGCACCCGAGAGCCGAATCCATCTGCGACTGGACTCACCGCGACCATCGCCACGCCCGTCCTCGGCGGGCTCTCCCGCCCTGCTGCCGGCGGCGCCGGGCTGCCGCACGCCGCGGCCGTCGATGCCGGCCTGCTACACGCCGCGGCCGTCGACGCCGGGCTGCCACACGCCACGGCCGACGACGCCAGGTTGCCATACGCCGCCAGGCTGCCATACGCCGCGTCCGTCGACGCCGGGGTGCGCCACACTGCGGCTATCCGCGCCTCATCTTTCGGCGCCGGCGAACCGTGCGCCGCGCCTTCTGCCGCTGGGCTCTCCGGTGCCCTGCTTTCCTGCACCACGTCTGCTCACGCCGAGGCCCCCCGCGCCAAACTTGTCGGTGCCGGGCTCCCCTGTGCTGCACTTCCCTGCGCTGCACCCAGCGGCCCCCCGCCCCCCCCCTCGCGCCGCCCCCGGCCGCCGCCGCGCCGCACACCCCGCCGCCGCCGCCGCCGCCCCCCGCCGCGCCGCCCGCCTCGCCGGCGCCGCCGCGACTGCCGCGCCGCACCGTGCTGTACACGGACGAGGCGGGCGCCGGCCTCGGCGCGCTGCTGGCGAACCGCCTGTCGCAGAGCGTCGTCAACACCTGTCTCCCGGGGGCCTCCGTCGACCGCCTGGTCGACTGTTTGTCGGCTGACGTTTTCGACGGCCGCTCCACGCTCGTCGTGTTCTTGGGGAATAGTGTGGATGTCACTAAACGGGATGTCATAAGATTATCGGCCGCCCTGTCGGAGATCGACCGGCGGGGAGTTGGGAAAATAATTATCTGCGCGTTGCCTCACAGAATGTCCGGTGACGTAAATACGAAAGTGGACTATCTTAACTCTATATTGTATAGACTCTCTCTGTACGGCCGTACGATTTCGTATTTTGAAACGAATAATTTTATTGAAGATTTTATTATGCCGGTCGATAGAACATTCCTTCCTAGAAGGTGCTTGCGTGATTGTGCCGATTTGTTGGCATACAATATTGTAGACCCCGTCGTGGCTAGCGCGACGGTCGTTAATAGTTGTAAGAGAACTCCGCCATTATATTGTAGCGCGGAATCCAAATCGGAGCCGTTGAAAAATTTAAACTAGCTCTTCCGACAACGTGTGATTTAACCGGCTCCGTGCCTACCGACCATAACGTTAGTATTAATTTAGTAAATGATGATCTGATTAACTTAGTTCACCAAAATATACAGGGTTTCAATAGTAAGGAACTCGAGATTGAGTTATTTTTACAATCTGCTAATGTTGATATCCTTTGTATAACAGAGCACTGGCTTAAGAGTCATGAATTTATGTTTAACTTCGCCGATCATAGTATAGTGAGTTCATTTTCCAGAAAGTCTTGTATCCGCGGAGGTTCCTTGATAATGGTGAAACATAATTTGAAAAGTAAAGAACGTAAAGACATTGTTGAGAAATCTATTGAGCGACATATCGAGCTCGCTTGCGTTGAGTTGGAAAAATTTATTGTTGTGAGCGTGTACAGGCCTCCCTCGGCAGACTTTAGCTTGTTCGAATCAGTCATGGATGAAGTTCTTGCTAGTGTTTTTAGGAGTAAAAAATATATTATTGTGTGTGGCGATTTTAATGTTAACTTGCTTGAAAAAACACATACTTCGACAAGCCTTGTTAATACTTTTAAATCATTTAATTTAGTACACCTCTTTTGTGAACCAACTAGAATTACGCCAACCAGCGCAACTTGCATAGATAATATCTTCAGTAACAGCAATGCGATTAATAAGTCCATAATAAATAACTTAAATTCTGACCACTGTGGACAACGTGCCTCCTTCAGGGGAAGAGTGGAAGAAGTTCCGCAAGAGTCTATGTGTAGACCTATTTCTGAGAAGCGGTTGGATTTATTTAATCAGAATATTGTGAAACAATTACGTCATCTAAAGTTTGAACAGGAAGACCCTGACTGCTTGTGTTCCGAATTATTCCTTTGCATAAAAAAGGAATTTGATTCCTGTTTTAAAACAAAGAAACTCAAAGGCAAGGCGCGAACTAAATTCGCTGATTGGGCTACACCGGATATTCATGAGAAAAGACGCCGGCTCTATGATTTATATCACCTTAAAGCCACAGATAAGAGGCCGGAATTTCTAGAGTATGTTAAGAATTATTCAAAAACTTTTAAGCGAATTTGTGTCGCAGCTAAAGCAGATTACCTGTCGAAAAAGATCCAGAATTCGAGTGATAAGATTAAAGCTGTGTGGCAAGTTATTAATAGTGAAACCGGAAAACGTCAGATCAAAGATCCGCACTACAGCTTAAAAATTAATAATGATTTAATATGTTCCGACCTTGAAGTGGCGGATGAATTTGAGAGGGTTTTTTCTAATATACCCGTAGAAACCACCAAATCATTAAATTCATCGCCAGATATAGCTAAATCACTTTTGGAGTCAAATGCAGTGGAATGTACTAATGTATTCAAATTTGATTATGTTTCCCCAAACTTGGTAATAAAAACGTTCAAATCACTAAACGTTAAAAAAACTGAAGATCTCTGGGGCCTTTCGGTCAAAGTACTACATTCCATTATTGAATCAATTGCACCTTATTTAGCTGATATTTTCAACAGTTGTATAGATACTGGAGTCTTTCCTGATTTAATGAAACACAGCAAAATTATTCCTTTGCTTAAATCAGGAACTAAAACAGACCCTTCAAACTTCAGACCAATTTCAATATTACCAGCGCTAAGTAAAGTTTTTGAAAAACTCATTCTAAATCAACTAGTTTCCCACTTTAATCGTAACAAATTGCTCAATAGTAATCAGTTTGGATTTACTAGTGGCCGATCTACCACTGAAGCCGGCGCTGTCCTCCTTAAACACATCTTTGACGCCTGGGATAAAGCTCAAGATGCTGTTGGAATATTCTGTGATCTTTCGAAAGCCTTTGATTGTGTTGACCATGAAAATTTAAAAAGGAAATTAAGCTATTATGGGGTTAAAAATGTTGCCCTTGAGCTTATATCTTCTTATCTTTCGGATAGGACACAGCGAGTGGTTATTAATGGAACTCAATCATGCGGGTCGCCTGTGGCTCTTGGAGTACCTCAGGGATCAATTTTGGGCCCTTTTTTGTTTTTGGTATATATTAATGATCTTTCTTACCTTGTGCGAGAGAAACATGACATTGTATTATTTGCTGATGACACGTCACTCATATTTAAAGTGGATAGAAAAGAAAAGAGCTTTGATACCATTAATGAAGCGCTATCTACTGTTGTAAACTGGTTTACAGTAAATAACTTACTTTTGAACGCCAAGAAAACTAAGTGCATTAAATTTACCTTACCCAATGTTAAGCAGGTAAGCAACAGTATGATCAAAGTAAATGGTGAATCACTGGAATTTGAAGATCAGACAGTTTTTTTGGGTGTGACGTTAGACTCTAAACTACAATGGCATGCACAGGTGGCAGCATTGGCCGGCAAACTCAGCTCTGCCGCATATGCAGTGAGGCGAATCAGGCACCTGACGAACGTCGAGACGGCTAGGCTGGTATACTTCAGCTACTTCCACAGTGTCATGTCATACGGGATTTTGTTGTGGGGGAAAGCGGCAGATATTCAGACCATCTTTGTGCTACAAAAGCGAGCTGTGCGCTCCATTTATGAACTAGGTGCTCGGGTCTCCCTTAGGGAGAAATTTAAAGAGGCACACATACTTACTGTAGCCTCCCAATACATCCTGGACAATATTATGTATGTTCGTAAAAACATTCATGAATTCAAGAAGAATAGTGATGTTCACAACTTTAACACTAGGAATAAACATAAGCTGGCTGTGTCGGCCCACCGTCTCCGTAAGGTTAGTGCGTCTTTCGTTGGGAACTGTACACGTTTTTATAACAAAATTCCTAGTGATTTAACTTTGCCACAGCATAAATTCAAGTCTCAGGTTAAGCGCTACTTGATAAGTAAGGCGTATTATACCATTAACGACTTCATAAATGATAAGGATGCTTTTAAGCCAGTACCTTAACGTGTTCGGTAAATCATATACATAAGTGAATGTTTACTATCATACTAGTGTTTCATATTGTTATCATTAATTATAGATCTGACGTAAGATAGTCATTATCTTAGTTTTTTTTTTCCGTATTACTAATATGTAGTCTTGACACTTGGAGACTTTATACATCTCCGAGATTATCTTTTTATTTTAATTTTTCCTATTTTAATGAATATTATGTCGACACTTAGAGTCCTTTACACCTAAGTAATTTTAATTTTGTATTCAGATTTTCTGTCCTAGTTATTTCTATTTCTATTTTTTTGTTCTTGTGATAGTTGTCATATATGTAACGGGCAAGTACGAATATAAATTCTCATGAAACTAAATATGGTCAGCATTCATAGTATTTAAATTATATTGTCTGCCTGATAGCTTGCACAGTCATGCTCACTTTAAGGTCTCTGCTTACGGTGGCGTCGTTGATCGGGTCGCCACTTTCCCGACAGAAGGTTGAGGGAGGCGATGGCTGAGATACGCGTCATACTCGTGAACGGGTGCTGTTTGCGGAGACCGGTCTAATCAAGCTCACTCATGGCTTAAATTCAAACAATTTTCCTGCTGTTCTTGATATGAGAAATTGAATTCGCTACATGTTTGTTTATTTATAATTATTTAATATTATGACGCATGGAGACCTTATACATCTCTGAAACATTTAGTGAAATGTATCCGTTTGTTTTCTTTTTACTCTGACAACTAGAGACCTTTACATCTCTAGCAGTATCATAATGCTAATTTTAACGTCTAACTAAAAACAATTGTATGCCCTTTTACATATATCTTTACATCTATACATTTCTCAAAATTCATTAAATTTATATAATTGTTCTGACTATTAGAGACTTCATCTCTAGTTAATGTACTATATCTGTATTTATATTAAATCAAATTTATGTTTGTTTTTAATTAATGCATGTTAGCCGTAAGATGTTATAAAACTATTATTTGAAAAAAGTAAGTCCCGCTGAGTTTCTTGCCGGATTCTTCTCAGGCAGTGGTGTAGGGTTAGAACCGGAGGTAGTTTTTTTTTTTCTCTCATTCGCTATTTAGTTTAACGATTCAAAAGCGCTCGTTGCTGGGCCTAATTGAATAAAGAATATTTTGACTTTGACTTTGACTTTTGACAATAATATTATCTTAAATTTGCATCTTATACTTGCGACAATAATATTATTATCTTAATTTGCATATCATGAGCAGACATAGAAGTATCACAAATAAAAATTAGCTATGGACTTTAACTCGATATCAATTTATCGATAAGTAATTCTATCTTATGACAGAAGTAACTTTAGGACTAAGAGATAAGTTAGATAAAAGTTGAGGCGTAGTTATATGGCAGTCAAGTATTAAGCTTACTTTGGATGGGAATTGATTGAATATGAATTATACCCTAGTTGGTAATTAAAGTTGATTTTATTTGAATGTTATAATTCCTAAAAAAATATACAGGACAGCTACCGTTGCTAGGTAGTAATCAGAATGTTTCAGTTTTTTAATGTCGTTTCGAAATGAGTATTATTCATTTATCGATAAGAAACATTAAGGAATCTCAGGATTTTGGAAATCCCTAGATAATTGACGATATTTCCATCTCGACTTCTATGTCTAATCATGGAACAATCTTACACAAATCAACTGCAGAATACGCCAAACTAAGGCTTGTGTTGTGGATAGGTACTGAGCTGACGAGACTTACATTACACTCTACAACATTTTTGTCATCACCACATAAATAAATTTTGCTCCAGCTTCGTAGGCAAGGTCACTTGCTTTTGCTTTGCAATTGTGCTAATAATAAATGTATTGGACTATAAGATAATAATAAAGAGGTGTAGGTCTTATATTAATTTTACAAAAGTTTTAAGGATCTCTAAAGTACCTTCCAGAAAATTTTAAAATATGGACTAATTTGATTCGAACCTTTAAAAATTGTGTTCTTCCATCTTCAATGTCGGTAACGCACTTGTAGGCTCGCTTATGTTGCAGGTTTCTATGGGTTACGCTAATTGCTTTTAATTACGGGCACGGGCAGGTAATTTGACTAACGTTTTACTCGGATAATATGTGTCATAAACAGTCAAAAAGCTGTAAATCATATCACTCTGAATATATTTTGGAAGATTCAACAACGTTCCCAATTTCTTTGCTTATTAATTCAATGACTGCCACTTGTGATTTTCCTTTACTTAGTTTTTGCGTTTTTGCAATATTCCTCAAACTCAGTGTAAAAAAACTAAGATTTACAACAGTAAGCTGTTTCAGAGCCGATAAAAAGGAAGGAACGTGTCGAATGGAGAACAAGCTTTTAAAGCGAGTGAAGTGATGCCTCAGGCAGTCCAGGAAATACGGGTTTCCCGCCACTAAATCTGGAACGGGATAAAAGAAAAGAAATAAGCGAGACATTTATTACCAGAAATTTCAGAAAATTATGGTTTAATTTAAACCTCTTATTTTAAAAAGTTAAATATCTATCGATTGCTGGCTTTATGTCGATTTGAAGTAGTTTTTAGAGTTCCGTACGTAAAGGGTAAAGGGCCCTATTGCTAAAGCTCCGCTATCTGTCCGTCTGTCACCAGATATATCTGGTGAACCAGAGGATAGTAATATAGTCAGTTGAAATATTCAGTTTTTTTTAAGTTATTATTGATTTATTGATTTCTTAAGTTTTTTACAAAATGTATAATTATAAAAAACCTAACCTAGAGTGCCACCGGCAGCGGAGCGGGCGCAAACTGCCAGTGGTTAGGGTTGGTAGGGAGAGGAACCGCTGGACTACGCACGCGGTACCCAGAATTACCGCCTTCTGCATAGGACCCTTGATCCAACCACCTAGCGACAGTCTATTGAGGTGTTGATCGAGACTCTTCACTATGAGACCGTTGGTAGACATATCTATCGGTACAATGATCGCCGAATCTACTTATGATTATGATTATTATAATCAGCACGATAGCAAGTACCTCCAATAGTCCTGTCCGTGAGGATAGATCGATCCCAATAGAACGTAGCGCAACCATTTTCGAGAACTGCCGCAGGTGTGTACTTATAGTACGGCACTTTGAAGCTCACTAGGCCGTATTGAATAGCAAGCTGTTGGCGTATAATCCTGACTACGAGGTTGTGTCTGTGCAAGTACTGAATGTTAGAAATCTGAGAATATTCCGGAATAAATAAATAGGCCTGAGTATAATAGGCACTGGAACGGCAGCATGCCCGAAAAATGTCAAACGTACCGTCCTATATATACAAATATTAAACGAAAAAAAAAATCTCGAGTTACTGCCTATGGATGGAGATAATAATAATTATGTAGCTGAATTTAGTATTTTCGGAAAATACAACCTGACCTGCAGTTCATTGTGGAAAGAAAACTTCATGTCATGTTAGCGACTGTACATCATTAGGCATGCCTACTTAACGAGCTAAAGGCGAGTGCCTTTAGCTCGTTTCATAAAACAACACATAATGTCACAACCACAACTCTTCACAGTCCCTGTAACTTCGTCTCAGGGATTAGTTGTTCAGAGTAAAGCTACAACAACGAACAAACTTGAAGGGTGCGTGACAAACTGCACAGACATACCCATCCGAATGTACTTTAGATACAGATTTGCTAACTCTCCCGGAATGATCCAATATGCAAATGTACGCTTGCATGCCCGCTGGCGCAGTCAGTAGGATAATGCACTTGTACAGAGCTTGTGTTCAAATAGCAGGAACATGTGACATTCTATAATAAAATTAAATATCTTTCAATAAAACCCGACTACCAAGTATTCAATATACAGGCTATTATATGACTATGGGACATGAAGGGAAAGTTCCTTAAATAGGTATTCTAGAGAGGATATTTTCCTGAAAGAAGATTTTATGATATTTTTAAAGGCAAATAACTGCATTCAACGTTTTTTTTAAAAAAAAAAACAACTTGCTTCATCCGAAAATCGACTTTCTTTCAGCTTTAGATACTATGTTCCTTAAGTAAAATTGTTATATTTTATGCATTGTTTTGAATGAAATCATAAAATAATAAAACAATGGTATAAAAGTGGGTTCTCTTCCTAAAAAAGAAATATTTTTTCGGAAATTTAGAATTATTTAATTTTCAAAATAAAATAAAAACTTTTTTTTCAGCGAAATATCCTAGTTATTGACGGTATTTAAGGTATTTTCCCTTCATGTCCCATAATTTTGGCACACTCGGTATAATATATGTTAGTTGGTGTCAAGTAAATAACGGCCTGTTTTACAATCGGCGGAAAAATATATCCGTCTGATAAAATTATCACTAACTTTTTCTCAGGGCATGTAAAAGAAAAGGACAACCAACATTTATTTGAATTTGTGGGAAAGGTTTTTATAAATTTACAATTTTCAATTTTGCTCTTTGCCTCTCTTTCTAGTTAATACGTGCGTGCGTTAATACAAAATGTTCCAAAAAACATACAATGACATCATTATCATCAAAAGCCTATTAACAGTCTGCTGCTTGGACGCAGTAGGTGGTGAATGCCCATAATCGCCTTTCACGTTTTGCCACATTATTGCAAATTTCCTTGTCATACCTGTTAATAGCCATAATATATATGTATATAACATAATATATCGAGGGTTGCCTGGTGAAACCCTATAAGTACGTGACACCTAGTTTCGAGAAAAATGATGTTAAAGGTTTATTGTCATCGGACACTTATTTTGATAAATAGATTCGTAGTTTTATGAGTGGTTTGTGAAAAGCAATTTCATTCACTTTAAGTTTATCTATGTTTTAGTTATGTAACTCATCTAGTTTTCCTGTAAGATAACATTTTTTACCAAGGGGTATCGACTTATTGGGTTTACGCATAAATAAAAAAACCATATTTGTTACTAAGAGGGTATTATTACCAAATAAAAACTTAAAAAATAGACGAATCTAAAAGTAATAATGGTATTATTCTACATCTGAAAAAGTAAATGCTATGCCAACAAACGTTTTTAGGCTTCTTATCCATCCATGATACTCTTCAGGTATAATTCAGTATGTTTCAGCGGGGCAAAGTGCTTCTATGAACGGTTTGTCTGTGACTGGACCTGGTGTTTCAACGGCGGATAAAAAAATATAAGCTGAAAGGCAATGAGGATGGTGGGTTTCCATGGTTTTGAGGATCCGCACAATGTTTTGCGTTGCCTATTGTGTTTGTGGTACTACTGGTACTCATGCTTTAGTTGGGAAAATCAGTTTCAGAAAAGGACTCCTCCGATCTTAATGAATCGCAAATTGATATTGCCACCCAAATGCGCTATATTCTCAACGACAGTAATGGCATGTCGGACTCAAGTGAGTCTTTTGTAGATTGTTGAAAAAAAAACTGTTGTTGGAATCGATCTGTAACTTGATTTATTGTGCTTGCATTTTTTCCGGATGATGAAGCTGACTTATTTGGCCGTGACTGTTCGGGTGAGGATCCTGCATGTGTGCCGCATCCTGGGGACTTCCGCAGTTTTGATGAGTCGCGGATTGATATCGCCGCCCAGATGCGCAGTAGTGGTGGTAAGGGGACTCAAGTGGGTCTTTTACAGACTGCTTGAAAGTGGTGTTATTGGGATGAAGTTGCTTATACAGGTAATTTATTCTGCTTTCGTTTTTTTTTTCAGATGATTGAACTGAGGATCCTACTTGCGACTGTTTTGCCAAAACAAATAGATTTTGACTCGGATTTTGCTACTGAGGGTCCAAATGTTTCATCCAAATAGGAAGATTTTTTTATGGAGCTGATTGATGAAGTTTTGGATCGAGTTTGGATTGCTGTGGACGATGACTATTCAGCGGGAGCTCCTTGTGTTCCTGATACAGATTCGGAGAGCGATGCACCTCGGCGAGATGATTCTGGCCGTGACATTGTTGTTCCTGAGGGTCCCGGTCCAGGGAAGCATCGGGAGCGTTCCTTGCCGATGCTTGACGGTGTTGGTCTTTCTGGTCAAGGTGAATGTATGGAGGGAGCTTCTTCTTGCGTTTTGGATTCCGAAGACGATACATTGAGGGTATTGAAGCCGACTGACTCTGGCCACAGTGACGGCATGATCCGTGAGCGTTCCGGTGCTTGTTCGCAGGTGGAAGGCGCTGTTGACTTGATTTTGGACAGTGTTTTGGATAGGGTTTGGGATTGTGTCGGGCCCCTGAAGCGACGTAGACAGGCTGAGCTGTCTGAGTGGAGGGTGGATATCGCTAAAAGGCGAAAGCTGCTAAAGTTCCAAAGGAGGCTTCAACGATCGAGGAGGTTCCAAGGAGGTTTTGGAACTTTAGCAGGACGCTTAACGCCTTGGGTTATATAAGGTAGCCCTTCCATTTTACGCTTTTAAGCGATATCTACTTTCCGTTCAGATGGCTTGGCTTCCTTGCGTCGCTTCAGGGGTTTGACGGAATCCCAAACTTTGTCTGAAACATTGTCTAGAATTGGGTTAGCAGTGTCTTCTGCTTGTGGGCAGGCGCCGGAGCATTCGCGGATCATGCCGTCATTGTAGCTGGAGTCGGTTGGTTCTGATACTCTTAATGTATCGTCTTCGGAGTCTGGAACGTGGGAGGAGGCTCTTTCTGTGCATTCGCCTTGACCAGAGGGACTGGTATTGTCGGGTGTCGGCAGGGAGCGTTCCTGGTGTTTCCTTGGACTGGGACTTTCAGGAATGATGGTGTCGTGGCCAGAGTCATTTCGCTGAGGTGCGTCGTTCTCTGGGTCTGTGTCGGGAGCGCAGGGAGCTCCCGCTGAATGGTCATCTTCTGCAGCGGTCCAGGCCCCGATCTAAAGCTTCATCAATCAGCACCATAAGGGGGTCTTCCTGTTTGGATGAAACATTTGGACTTTCATTGGTGAAGTCTGGGTCGAAATCTATTTGTTTTGGTGAAATAGTCGTGGGTGGGATCTTAAGTTTAATCATTTCAGGAAACCGAAGGAGGAATAAATTGCCTGTTGGCTTTGTCCTAGTAACGTTGTTTTTGAGTGGTCTGTAAAAGACTTGCTTGAGTCTTCTTACTATTATGATTGTGCATTTGGGCGGTGATATCAATTTGCGATTCATCGGAATTACGAGGGTCCTTGGGATGTGGCACATGTGTGGTATCTTCATCCGAATGGTTACTGCCGGGTGGGTCAGTTTCATTATCTGGAAATAATTTAAGCATGATGAACTGAGTTACCGATTGATCCTAACAACGGTTTTTTTTTAGTAGTCCACAAGGAACTTGCTTGAGTCTGGCATGCTTTTGTTGTCGTTGACAATATAGCGCATTTGAGTCATTTTCTGAAATTGTTTTTTTTAATTGGAGTGTGAGTATCACAAGCACAATAGGTAGTAACGTGGGACAGTGTGCGGATCTTCAAGGCCATGGAAGCTTACCATCTTCATTGTTTTGCATGTAATAGCTTACATTTTTTTCAATTGCCTTTGAAGCACTGGGTCTAGTCAT
The DNA here is from genome assembly GCA_025490895.1 of Thaumatotibia leucotreta. Lineage (NCBI taxonomy): Eukaryota > Metazoa > Arthropoda > Insecta > Lepidoptera > Tortricidae > Thaumatotibia > Thaumatotibia leucotreta. Next base: position 271,829 of record JALPQI010030271.1, on the reverse strand, counting down.
GGACAAGCTGTTCATGGAGGCACTTTGCCCTGCTGAAACGTAAAAAATAATCAATATTATTTAATTAAAAGTACTAATCACAACTACCTTTTTATTATTTTTATCGTAAGAATCACTCAAAGTCGCGAAGTCTCATTAATCGTCAGTGCTATAACCTGATAAGTTCGCATAAAACAACAACAATTATTTTCATAGTCAGTGCTAAAACCCGATAAGATCAAATAAAACAACAACAATGCTTTTCATAGTCAGTGCTAAAAACCAATAAGTTCAATAAATCAACAACAATGATGACGGCTGTGGCAATGATGTTTTTGACGTGGACCACGCTCTCTGCTGTAAAACTGGCGGATTAATTACACGCCGTCACAACGAAATCCGGGACTTATTTTGTGAGCTATGTCAGCACGCCTGGGGGAATGTAGTCAAAGAACCCCTCATCACGGAAGGTGACTGCGGACTTCGGGGAGACCTTTGCTGCCGTGGCGTTTGGGATGCACAGAGGGAGGCGTTATTTGATATCCGTGTCGTAGACACTGACGCTCCCTCTTACATCTCACGTCCGGTAGCAGCCGTACTTAAATCCGCCGAAGAGGAAAAGAAACGAAAATATTTGAACCCTTGTGAAAAACGGCATGCGACATTTACTCCCCTTGTAACATCCGTGGATGGGATATTCGCACCTCAGATGTCCGCTTTCGTGAAACATCTCGGCGAAGCAATCGCTGATCGTTGGGACAGATCCCTCAGCGTAGTAATGGGCTGGCTTAGATCGAAAATTATAATTTCCATACTCCGTGCTACAAGCATGTGTATTCGGGGTACGCGCCACAAATTTAACTCCATCAAAAACTTCTTTGGCCTAAGCGATGGCGCAGCCCTACCCAATCTTTCCTCTACCTGACTAGAGTACCTAATATCTCCATCAGTGCTTGCGTGATAACTATTTATTTATTTATTTATTCTTAAATTACCCTTTTGTTACTATATTTTTGTTAATCAACAACAATGCTTTTCATTGTAACGGTTAGTTACAATAGCTTACATTAATTGTTACTTGGACTCATTACTATAAACACGGTGTGTAAAATATGACAATTCTACGTTTATTCTAGGTTAAAAAAGTAGATTACCTGTTTCCAGCTTATTACTGCAAGCTAGGTAGTTGCACTAATTTTCTGCCTCGGTCACCCATCACACAACTTTGAACACAATCATTCACAACATTCTTTAATACGATACACCCCTTTTTAACAGCTATTTTCAATTAAATATGCAACGTCGCAGCGGTGCGCTTGCGTTCGTGACGCTACTTGTCAAGGCTGCGCATGATCATGGGGCCGTCGAAAAACTTATAGGGTTCTTCCCCGGAAATATTTGAAAGAAATTTGTTAAAGGCCTCTTGCGAGAATCCGATTACTGGACTTAACATAATATTTTATTAGAGAATTGTTTCAAATAAGTACTATAAGTTTATTTGTTGGGTTCTCTTTGAATAAATTTGTATGTGCAATAAATGATATCGTAAAAGTAGAATCCAACAAATGCTTTTAACGTATTCTAATTCGTAATAAAATCCTTTAAAGTTTGCAATCGTAATGAGGTGAGACCGGGTAAGTAACAGTAACTGGTTCTACATTGTGTGTTTAGTTTGATTAGGTGTAAATATCTCGGCACTAAATACCAATAAATATACATTATGTGGTTCTTCCATTAAGTAATAAAAAAAAATTAAGTCTTAAATGTAGTTGTAGTATTTAGTTTTGAATTAATAGTTGAAATCAAGTACTTATTGGGTTATTTACTCGGCATATTTCCGTGATACATGTAAAATCAGCTTATCTGATATTACCATTAGATTGACCGATACTGAATCATTCTAAAACTGTTTTTACTTTAAAATCTCACTTTTTGTCACTTATCGGGTTTCACCAGGCAACCCTCGATATATATGTCAGTCGATAAATTTTCAATAATTCATTCAATTAATTCATAGGCATTATTAGGTATAGATAAATTCATCATCATCATCAACATATCAGCCGAAAGACGTCCACTGCTGAACATAGGCCTCCCCCAAGATTGCCACAATGACTGGTCCTGCCGCACCCGCATCGAGCGCAATCCACCTTGTTGCACCACGCTGCGCCTTCCGGTACGTGGCTGCCACTCGAGAACCTTTCCGCCCCAACGACCTTCGGTTGTGCGCACAATGTGCCCCGCTCACTGCCACTTCAGTTTGGCTATTCGGAGAGCTATATCGGTTATTTTGGTTTTGCTGCGGATGGTCTCATTTCTAATCTGATCTCGCAGAGAGACTTCTAACATAGCCTTCTCCATTGCTCTTTGGGTGACTTCTTATGTGGCCCATTGTAAGCACGTTTCAGTAACGCATATCATCACTGACAACATACACTGATCAAAGACGTTTATCTTCAAACACTGCGGAATATTGGACGAAAAGATGTGTCGTAGCATCCCGAACGATGCAGTAGTCGGATTCGACAATTGACCTCTTTCTCGAAATCGGACCTGCCTAACTAACGTACCTTTAAGTAAATTACTTTTATAGAAACACGTGTCCAATATACTCGTAATAAACAATACATTTGTCTGAGCTAAAGCAATAACTGAGTCTCAATTTATAATATTTCTCAGTAGATGGCACAAACAAAACTTCTGCCTTGCCGGCTGCAGCCGAAAACACACGGAAGTTTAAATTTTAATGTGTTACTTGATACATGTAATTTTGTGGGACGTTAATCATCCCGTTTAGTTTATTACATTAGGACACAAAGGATAGTAACAATTTTAACTAACGAATTGGTACTTTTATTTAGGGATTGAAAAAGAAGGCCTGTCCGTTCATTGAGTTTCAATCTTTCCTTCTATTTTTTTCTGGTGCTTGGCCGTGGGGTGACGGCAGTAAGAATACATTTGTCATCACTCCAACTCTTCCTGCGGGTGTCGTAAGAGTAAACTAAGGTATTAAAGTGCCTCTGACCATTGTTTGACAGACGACTAACGACGAAGAGCAGCGTCATCATAGTGGAAACACTACCGCGATCGCCAATCCGCTTGCCCAGCGTGGTGATTATGGGTATTTACCTTCTAATGCGCCTAAATATATGCATAGTTAATAGGAAAGGTCTACGTCCAGCAGTGGACTGAAATAGGCTGATGATTCTGTTGTTGTGTACTATTGGTGTTACTGGTGTTGTGGTTTTTACAAAAATATTAAGATGTTGGATATGGGATTTGGCAAACCTGCTAAATTATTAACTTCTGTCAATTTCATCTCTATTTCTCAATGTGTTTAAACTCGTTTGTCTATTTCTAACAAATATTTATGTCAAAGTGACAGGTGAGGCCAAAACACATATTGAACTATTGACTAATCAGAGATGAGCTATGTGCGTTGTGTCATTGATGACAATGAGAATCTGATTTATAATATTATTAATAATCAATCTAGGGTTACGTGATTTAGACAAACATGAAACTAGTTTACTGGAGGAAGACGGGACATCGCGACTGCCACGAATGGACAGTCGAGTGTTTCCACGACAAAACCTGCAACTCGCGGCTGAAGTCTATATCGCCGCAAACAGATGCAAGTTTAATGCCTGCCACCTAACAATTGCGTTTCTTGGCTACATTTATAATATTGCATGAATTTTAATATCAACTTTCTAAATGCAACTGTCTTAGGCAGATATGCTGCCCAAGACAGTTGCATATAAATTGCAGGTAAACTTTTAGATTCAACTTAAGTGTCGAAAAGTTTTCCTTCAATCTAGATACAGCATTGCTTAGGATAACTTGGTGATCTTAGATTACCCATCAATCATTCGGCTGATAGAACAGCAATAAATAATAATATCTAGTCGTATAGTTTCTTATTTAACGGTAAATCCAGATATTTTGGCGAGGTTACAAGTAGCTCGAATTCCCTTCAAATCAGTAAACTTTTGGTTTATTGTAAAAGCAAAGCAAAGAAGCTGGGAGCTGTGCATTCTACTAATTAAATTAGACATAATTGATAAAAATTTCAAATTATTTTCCACACTAACATAAGAAGATGCCCAGGATCGCGCAAAGTGGAGGAAATATAGCAGGAAAATGGACCCTGGCAAAGGCCGGGATAACGCTAGGTAGAAGAAGAAGAAGAAGTATAAGTTACTAAGTCGCAATATAATTGAATATTTTTAAATACTTTAGAAAATTTCCAAAAAGGAAGTCTTTGTTCGACCCAAATTGTAAGCAAAGAACTAAATTTGAAACGAATGCTTTTGTACTCGTTAAATAAGAACAGGCAAATAAGAACTGTTTTACCGCGGGCGGTTGCGTGGTAGAACATGCCTCGTTTTATAAAAATGTGGTCTAATTCACGTGAATTTGTGCAGAAGCTTTGACAAAAAATCCGTATTATATTCCATCACTTTTCATCATAATACCTATTGTCCCTTGTATTAATTGGCAACCAAGTGACTCGCATTGGAACTTGTAAGAGCGAGTTGCAAGACGTAGGTCTGAGCTGGAGCCAAGCTAAGAACACTGCTCAAGATAGAAAGACTTGGAAGGATCTCATGAAGACCCTGTGCACGACCAGGATAAGAAATTTGTGGGTCAGTTCTGAGATAGATAAACACAGGACCGACACAATGGCGTACGCAAAGAGAGGTACTCGTATATGCTCAGAAGTCTTTAGGCGCTCACAAGCTAATTAGTAATGAAGATGATTGGATGTTACCTGACTTTGTATTTTTTTTAGAACCTATGAATTTCCTCTTGACAAGAGTATCTGTCGAGCAGCTTCAATTCTCAACACTCTACCGTTAATGTTATTACCTTTAACGGAAGTCTTTGTAGATGGCGTAATAGCAATAGTGCATTCAGCGGAAATTAAGTTACGTCCACCCTTGCAGCCTAGTTCCGGGGAAAGATAGAAACAAAGTTTTGTTTGTAGGTATCTGAGGGATATTGTGCAAAAAATCACAATTTCGATATACGGTTACAATTTTTTGAATCTACGTAACCCTATAATCCCAATTTTCAGTACCTAGCTTACTTGGTAGTGATGGTAGGTAAAACCATGCTAAGGGAATTTATTTATTTTATGTTATTACGTGATAACTACTGATGATCGTTTCAAAGTTACGGCTCTGCTGTTTGTGTCATCTCTCGCTTTTCCCAAATATAATAACGTACTGATTACTTCAGTATTTTGAAACGCTTGTAACTTACGACACCTCCTTTGGCTATTTCTGCGTTAGACACAATGTTGTAGGAAGCTTCAGACTAACCAGTACACGGAAACATTTTACGTGGCAAATTAAAATAAATGACGAAGCATAAAATGTCACTTCATTATATTAAGGTATTGTTAGGTACATAGCAATGAACGCTTTTAGTAGCAAAACAGGAAAAAATATATAATACTGAAATTATACTATCATTTTACCCCCTGGTTACCTCCTTTAACACCACCGTAGTATTTCTGACCTGAGTACGTAGGCGAGATGTAAATCGCTAGCGCTACGACTCAGTAGCGCAGTTTTCTCTTTGTCTCACTCTATTTTATTATTGTGACAAAGCCAGTTGCGTTTCATTTTGTTGTTGATTGATGATCTATTGCCGTAGATAGACGGTACGTCAATACAAAAACTAACGACAACTACGGTTTAAATACGGTAAGGATCATTTAATATTAACAGTCATCACGCCACAATTATTTCACGTCACGAAATATCAAAACAATGCAGAATTAAGCCTACCCTATTGTTATCAGGATTATTTAATGCCAAAATAACCTGAACAGAAGCCGCCCCATTTTCTTCATTACGGGTGTCAGTACAGTTAATCCATTGAAAAATCTGCTCCACACAAAAAGGTGAAAGGGCAGAAATATAGGGAAATTCGTATTTCGCCCCCTAAATCATGGTAGGACAAGGTTAATGGGTTCGAAACCCGCGACCTCGGGGCGGGCACGTAGCTTGGATTACCGGGTAAGGTACAGAAGGGCGACTCTCAAAAGGATCGCATATTATTCGGCGCCCTATCAACACTAACAGAGATAGAGGTAGATCTTAAATTTAAAATTGCTTTGCCAATTGCGCAAAAAGTGTGAATTATACAGAGTGGAACGGAACGATGATCTTTCCTGCTACCGACCGAGTCTACCAACCATTACAATGAACTTTCAGTATGGGACCAACATCGAAATATCTTTTAAAAAAATGAACCCCTCATACAAAGTCACTGATTAGTTAGAGTTCAATTGTATGGAAAAGTCGATTTTCCATGTACGTTTTCGATGTTGGTCCCATACTGAAAGTTGATCGCAATGGTTGGTAGACTCGGTCGGTAGCGGGAAAGATCGTCATTCCGTTCTACCCTGTATAAGTATAAAATAAGTATCAATTTTAAAAGCTTAAGTTAGATAAAAAAAGTTGTAAGACAGGTATGCAGTCTATCACCATTGTTGTTTAACTTATATATAGAAGAAGCTACGCAGGAAATCAAAGAGGTTATTAGAGGCATAACATTCAATGGAACAGACATTCACTGTATCAGGTTCGCCAATGATATTGCCTTGGTAGCGGATAGTGAAGAGATGCTCCAATTCAATAGGTATGCAAAAAATGGACGAAATATTTAGAAAATACAACCTAAAAATAAACATCAAGAAAGCAAAGGTTCTGGTCACAAGTAAAACAACATCTCCCAGAGTGAGCATTACTCTCAACTCAGAAAAAATACAACAAGTAAACGCATTCACGTACTTGGGAAGTATCATCGAGGAAAGAGGCAGAAGTGAAAAAGAGATAAGAACAAGGATAGCAATAGCAAAAAAAGCATTCACTACAAACAGATATATATATATAACAGCAAAATCCATGTAAACATAAGGAAGAACTTGATCAAAACCTACATTTGGAGCACCGCCCTCTACGGATGTGAAAGCTGGAACTTCACAACACAAGATTGCCGACGTCTAGAGGCTTTTGAAATGTGGTGCTGGCGCAGGATGCTTAAGATCAGCTGGACAGAAAAACGCACCAATCAGGAAGTACTAGACACAGCAAAAGAGAAAAGACAAATAATGAACATCATTGAGAAACGTAGAGATAAATGTAGTGGTCACATACTCAGACACGAAGGGTTGAATTTAACCATCTTAGAAGGAAAAATCGAGAGAAAAAGAGGTAGAGGAAGACACAGATAAAAGAATGGTCCTGTAGTCAAACATACCAGGAAGTAAAGACAAGAGCCCAAAATAGGCTTGAATGGAGAATGCTGCAGCGACAGAAGGCCAGGCCCTCTTAATAATGATGATGATAACTTAGTTAACCAAAGCTTTTTACGATATTGCAGGGTCCACATAAATGTGTGAAATTAATGCTTTGATTTGATTACCATATAATATGTTGTACAAATGCTTTGATTTTTGCGATAGACTCTATTTCTATGTAAAATAAGAGTGATGACATGTAGCAAAAGCTACGTGAAGCATGTCAGTGGCTAAGTTTGGTCAAAATAATTAAGCAATCATGACCAAAGCTACAACGGGGCTTGTCCCGGAACCTCCAGCTTCGTAGGCAGGGTCGTTTGTACGTAAAGGTGCATTTCGACCAAACGAGCATTCGCTTATTCTCCCCCACTCTACGAAATCAACGAATTTCGACGAATCACGTTTTGTGTAATGAGCGAAGTTTGTACAGTGGGAGATAGAATGAGCGAATGCTCGTTTGGTCTAAATGCGCTTTTACCGACTGCATTACGGAGGGTACATCATATTAAATTTGATCTGTCGCATCTACTGTTGATTTTTGTGCAGTACGTATCTACAGAAGAATTTTTATAAATTCCAACTCAATTACATTTCTTGGCCAGGTGCACCCGTTATGAAATTGTATTGTTAACTTTAATATCCAGTGAGTGACGGTGCATAAAATATGTCCCATTAAAGTAGGGAAGATTTCGTAGGCAGGGTCGTTTGTACGTAAAGGTGCATTTCGACCAAACGAGCATTCGCTTATTCTCCCCCACTCTACGAAATCAACGAATTTCGACGAATCACGTTTGGTCCACTCACTTTCAGCCTCGCCATCCAGAAGGTCATAGTCGATCTCAAGTCCCCCCTTAACATCTGATACCTTGATGATGGAACCATTGGGGGCAGGCCGGAGGAGGTGGAGCAGGATCTGCGCATGTTGTTGCCGCGTTTAAGGGATTTGGGGTTACAGGTGAATACAGCCAAGTGCGAGTTTTATTCGTGTGGTCCAGCTTCGTGTTCTCTTTTTCCCCACTTCTTATCTCTCCTGCCGGGCCTCAAAGAGCTGAATCCAAACTCCCTGTGTCTTCTCGGTGCACCCATTTTTGATGTCGCAGTTCCCGAGGCCCTTCAATCGCGTAAGGAGATCTTTCTGCTCGCGAGTGAGCGTCTTAAATTGGTTCACCCGCATGTAGCGCTGGTTCTGATGCAGAAGTGTTTTGCCGTCCCTAAAATAACGTACCTTCTGCGTACGGCTCCGGTGTGGCTATTCCCGGACAATATTGACTCTTTCGACGTTGCAATTAAATCAACGATTGAATCAATTGTCAACGTCTCCCTAAGCGAGGACCAGTGGGCACAGGCAGCTTTGCCGATTCGGTACGGAGGTATTGGGGTCCGGCGGGTGGATGACGTGTGCTTACCGGCCTTCTTGGCGTCGGTGCATGGGGTGGCAGACCTAGTTGCTAACATACTTTCTTTGGATGGCGACAAGGCGAGCATACCTCATGTGTCGGGTGCTTTGGCGGCGTGGTCGAGTCACAATCCGGGGGCAGCCGTTCCTGAGAGGCGGGAGGTCCAGCGTGCTTGGGATGACGTAGGTTGCAAAGCTACTCTGGAACGTCTCGTTGGGCTCGCCTCCGGGACGGAACGTGCAAGGCTCCTGGCGGTATCACAGTCGGAATCAGGGGCGTGGTTACATGCCTTACCTTCTCCTCAACTGGGTACTCTGCTCGATGGCGACTCGTTGCGTGTGGCCGTCGGACTCCGCTTAGGCTGCGATGTGTGCCATCCGCATACGTGCATCTGTGATTCCATGGTGGGGGCTGACGGGCATCATGCTTTGGGTTGCCGTCGGTGTTGTGGTAGGCATCCGCGACACCACGCCCTAAACGACATTGTCCAGAGGGCACTGCGAGCAGCAGGCGTTCCATCGGTTCTTGAGCCACCGGGTCTTAGCCGCAGTGATGGTAAGCGTCCGGATGGGTTAACGCTGGTGCCGTGGGAGAGGGGGCGGTGTTTGGTGTGGGATGCTACATGTGTCAGCACATTCGCCGCCACCCATATCGGTCGTACATCTCGCGTGGCTGGAGCCGCTGCTGAGACTCAAGCCGCAGTGAAGCGCCAGAAGTACGCGCCCTTGGGACCCGGCTACATATTCGTGCCTTTAGCGGTGGAGACAGCGGGCTGTTGGGGTGGAGATGCGATGCAGTTTGTGCAGGACATTGGTCGCCGGCTCAGACTAAAGGGAGAGGATCCCCGCTCTGAGTCGTTTCTGGTGCAAAGGTTATCCATGGCTATCCAGCGTGGAAATGCTGCCAGCGTTATGGGTACTTTTGCACCGGAAACGGCAAGAGACGGGGTTGTAATGTGATAATCTGTGTGTGTGCATTGTATGTTAATTTAATTTTAGTAATTTGTGTAATTTAGTTAAGAAGTTGTAGTTTTCTAATTTGTAATAAGTTTATTTACCTATTGTATTGTGTTTGACAAAAACTCAATAGTCATACAAATATAAGTGATACAAACGATGAATATGTGAATCGTCTCGCTTTATTTATTTAACCTTTATTGCACAAGAAATTATACATTTTTTTATGTGATGAAGGTAGACAACCGAGCTCTCAGCCCACCTGATGGAAAGCAGGAACTAAGGCCTATGGGCATAATGAACAAAAAATCTCCTATGGGCTGCCTACCCTGAGGATTTAGATGGATTGCCTCTATCTGTGCCAGTAATTACATTGGCTATCTTAGCCCCAAACCTAAATATAGTACTAACTATTTAGCGGCAGGTTAATGGGTGCTTTGCCTCAAGGTTGACTGGTAGAGAATACCGTATGGCATTAAGTTCGCCCTTTTTACTATAAGTTTTTTCTTTTGTGCAATCAAGATTCAATAAATAAATGAATAAGACGATGTTAGCTATCTGGACGGACCCTGCACGAGGTCCTACCACCAGCAAATCGTAACCAGATTATTGTACAAAAGGCGAACTTAATGCAAAAAAGAATTTTCTACCAGTCAACCTTTAATTGGTTGAGGCAACGCGACTCTGGCCAGCAAATATCTTTAATATCCATTGATAGCTTTTTGATTTGATGCAAATTTTTGGACTGGGTTACGGCAAGTAAACGTCGTCGACCGGACAAAAACCTCAAAATTTTACGCACTCAATACGATTCTTAAGTAGAGCTTCGTTTGTTAGCTTACATACACCTACACGAGTCTCTGTTATAATTATAAAAATAGAAAATTAAGCTCCCTTAGTTTTAATAGAGCTATTTTAATTTGTTGTAAGTTTGGAGCAATAACAACAAGCAGAAAAGTGGAGCTTTCTTTCAAGTAAAGATTTTCGTAGAATTATATTTTAAGCAACTAAAGGTAAAAAAAAACTTTGAAAATGGATACACTCGCTAATTAAAAATTTCATCCCGACTAAATTTACTTACAATGTTTGTCAGTTACACATGTATTTGTTTATTTTATAATTAAGATTTAACAATGTAATGTAATGACATACGTGCTGCAGAATGACGGACGTCTAGGCGTCTTTCAAATTAGACTGTATACAATTCCAAAGTATACGTGTATACAATTGTATAATATACATGTATAATTATTATACATATATTTTTACATTACGTAAAGTGTAAGTTTAACTAAATAAATTTACTTTTTGCACTCAGACGCGTCGAAAATGTACATTTACTCATAACAAGGGCTTAGTCACAGCTTAGCTAATGTCGTGGAAAAGTTCTAGGAAACACTAAGTAGATACTGAACAAGATGGAAAAACTCTGTTAAACAATAATATTAAATTTTATAAAACCTGCGTCTGTTTAGAGGATTATCATTTTATATTTTGCTTAATAAGAACTCTTTGAATATAATTCTAAACACGTACATGTTTTTTATATTCATACGAAATTACATCATTAACAAGAATATTGGTTTACAAATAAGATTTTACTTTAATTTATTTATTCTGACGATTTCCTTCACAAAATTACTTTTTGCCTTCATAATATCTCTGCCTGTCGGCTTTGAAGTATTTGTAGGGCTTTCAGCCATCTGCTAGTTCATCATCATCATTATCCTATCAGCTGAAAGACGTCCACAGCAGAACATAGGACTACCCCAAAGGTTGTTACAATGACCGGTCCTGCACCACCCGCATCCAGCGGACTCCTGCAACCTTCACCATGTCATCAGTCCACCTTATATGGGCCTACCCACGCTGCGCCTTCCGGTACGTGGCCGCCACTCGAAAACTTTTTCGCCCCAACGACCATCGGTTCACCATGCAATGTGCCCCAGCCACTGCCATTTCATCTGTTTATTTAGAGACTTTTATTTTGGGCCCGCTGCCCGCAGAAAATCGAAGAACCTTTAACAGCTAAATGGTCGTTGGAAACGTGCACGGCAAACGCTCACGTGGCCGTTCTTCGAATCGGCAGATGAACTTACGACTGCGGTAAGAAAACCAGAGGATAGGAGAGAGAACTAGTGGCAAAAGTCATCGAGACATTCCAAGACGGACACGACCATCAGCAATGGAAACAGCGACTGACGATGATGATGTTTCCAGAAAAGTCGGCATGTCGGTAACAGACCTACCATATTGTGATATAAATAAACTGGTCAATGTCGTGCACGAAACCACTAACAAAACATTAAATAAAAATGTTATTCCAAGTGACGACAATATCTGATTGAATTTGTGATTCCAAATGTTTTGATAGAACATTTCGTGTCTGAATATAATTTGATTTATGTTTATTTAAGTTTTTGTCAGGACAGACTTGTGTTTGGACACGAAACAAAAGGAAATATTTATACAGAAGTAAGGCGTAATATCTGGGCAAAAAATGACAAAAATAGGATCAGAATGTAACTATATTTACCTTGATTTCGTCGGAAAAATTGAAAACATCTTCAAGCAAACACTCTTAGGCGATATTGATGATTTCTTTAATCACCGTATATTTTTGAGCTTTAAACAAACTAATATAATAATAACTAATCTGTTACATTAAGCAAACCTCGAAACTCATTAATCCTATCAAAGCACAATAGAAGTTTAAAAGGATAATAAGTGCGACCTAGTTTCAAACCGCTCACATTGTGCCTGTACCATAGCACCTTGTCTAAATAACAATCGTCTTTATATACTCTCGGTACTCTTTCGTCATTAGCTACAGTAATCGTCTCTTTATTTTCACTGGTTAGAGAAATATTTACAAGTGACAATTTGAAAGTCACTCGATTGCTAACTTTATCAGTGCAAGAGTAAGGTAGCAAATAGACTGACTTTTTAAATCTAGTTACTGCTAAAGTGCCAAGCGTGACAAAAAGGACGTCCGTTGACGTAGAAAAATGGCCGCCTTTAAATTGAATGCTCGAGATCGTTGTTAAAATGTTCTCTGAATTGTAATTTAATGATAGGCTTTTTGAGCTAATTATCGGTCGGTTACTATGACTGATGGTTGACTTTGCGGTTAATAAAATGTAGATACCTGGTGAAATTAATTAACGAATGTTTACTGTTGGTGTTTTAAATATCTATAGTATAAATTATGATAAATTATGTAGCAAATATCCTACAATTTTGATTTAAGCCAAAGCATGATGCATACAGTTAAGTATTATTTATACAGTTTATAAAACATTATTTTCTACGTGTAAATAATTAACTATGAGTACGATTTAAATTCCAATAGTTAAAATCTTCATGTAAATAGTAGGAACAAAATAAAAACAACTTTTTGAGCGATAATGCTGGTTTCAATTTAATATTCACCTATTTAAAGTTATTAAGACCTTACTTTCAATCTTTAGACGTATTGGGCACACGCCTCCAATAGTACATTATGATATTTATGATACAAGTGTGCTAAGTTGATCATTATACTCGAGGCGGTATATATTATACAATTACGTATTTTTTTGATTGTTTGTAAAAATCAGAGATATTCTATTACAATCTGATGTTAAACATAATTCCACTTGTGCTTTACATATTTTGAAAAATTATTTGAAATCTGCATATTCCTACTATTTTCTATTAAAATGTCCGCCTGACCCGTATTCATAGACCGCGACTGTATTTAATTGTTATTGTGGGTTAACGTACTTTTTTTTAGATGCACAATTATGCATTGTATATTCTAGCCATTTTATCGAAACTCGACATCAAACGTGCCTAGTTTGATGTTGTCCCTAACGTCGATGTAATACTTGTTGGAAACTTTACATACACCCTTGAATTTCTTCGCAGTTTTGTATGCAGGTTTCCTCACAATGTTTTCCTTCACCGTAAAGCACGTGTGAATATCAAAGTACACAAGTTTTCTGAAAAACTCATTGGTACCAGCCGGAGATTGAACCCACGACCCATGCTACGTAGCCGTGCCTTTTACCGCTCGACCACTAGCACTAAGGTGGACAATAATAATATAGTACATTAATTTTGGTCTATCTTGTAAAATTATCAGTGTTTCTTCATTATACGAGTATTATGCAATGTATAAACAATACTCTTAAAATAATAATGTATTTAAAAATTCGTATTTATAAGTATGATACGAACACACACACATAGATTTCAGGGGACTGTGATCGAAGGTTTGATGCTACTCGCTCTAAAATAGGTAGTTATGAATATCAATAATTTCCTATTTAAAAGATACATTACATTAAAATGTTACTCGTATTTATAATTTTCACCGCATTTACAAACCAATGAACTAGTATTTGATATCCTTCTGTAATTGATAGCAGGTACAGTCACCACAAATCAGCCGGGTTTAATAAATGATACACTCGCCCGTTCATTCGTCTAGCGTTAATTACGATTGCCTTAACGCGAAACTTAACGCTTGGTTAGGTGTGTGAGTAGGGTGAAATTAATGTGGGACGAAATTGAAACGGTTTTTTTTGCGGTAGCGTTTCTGGTACTTAATGCGGTTTTTACTGTTAAGCTGTTTAAGCAATTTTTGCTTTTGTCTGCTCTGACTCAATAAAATTGTGTTGAAATCTGGTTATATCTCCGCTATACCTGTAATGGAGCAACTCGTTGTTACGTAATGGAAAATCACAATGGTGTTCTGTTTCAAATGGTTGCTGATAAATTTAAGCTATCCTCAAGCTAACGTATTTTGTACAGGGTATAGTAAAATACATTATAGATATACACGCCGTTACTATAACTTTCGGTCATTATAGACATACATCCATGATTTCCATGTTCCTTATATTATGAGGTACCTACCCGTCAACAATATTGCATACAAAAACTTGTATGTGCTTTACAAACCCCCCACAATCCAAAAAATCAAATAAAACGTAAACCATGAAAAACGTGTGATAAAAAGTTTCATTTCTATCTTCGTTTTCAAATCACGATTTTTCACTTTTTTAAGTTAAAAAAAGTCTAGTAAGGTAAGTACTAAATAGTGCGCAACATGTCAACAGAGAACATTATATTTGAATCACGATATTTTGCTCATATATGAATATAAATCTACATAAAGTATTGTCATATATTTTGGGAGAGGAATTTGTTAGTTTTGTTAAATAGTATTAATTTTATAGAGTGATAATATCAAAATTTCTAAAAGTGCAAATCTTCTAAGTCAACTCCATTGTATGAGTAAGCATCAGGTGCTTTTGCTGGCAGTCCCAGTAGATAGCACTTCAGTACAAATTTCAATGTCACATGTTGGGACATTGGAAATATTAGCACTCAGTCCTAATAAAAAATTCAAAATAGTGACGAGTATTGGTACAGCGTCGGGTATTAGTACTTCCACCATAAGTGATTTCTGTAATGTGAAATCAGAAGTGCACAGAACATTTTATCAATTACATAGACTGTATCTTCTGTAATTCGCCGGAGATTAAATTAGGTAGATATGTCATGCTATTTTATTTTAAGAACCATATGGCCCTAAAGGGCTATCATGATCTTTTAAATGTGATTTAGTTTAGTTATTCTATGGAAGTGACACATTGCGATTTACGTCAGGTCTTAAACAGAATCGCATTCGTTATGTAGATCGTGTAGCTCCTATTCGACGTCATGGGCCACATTGTTGGGTCATACAGCGTCCGTGAAAACGGGTGTCTTTCCTGTGAACATTGAAAAGTTCTGGGACATACAAATTAGGTTTTGACCACATAATTCTTAAGAACTAGGAGCCTACGATCGGCTTGTATTCGTCCAACAACCTTAACTTTCATAATTATGTTCAAGGGAAAGATTTGTAACCTAACTCTTACAAAAAAATCTATATAACCCACCTACAGCGTTGTGCCATAGTAGTTTAAATAACCTTCTATGAGAAAACGCTGTATGCGGCGCATGGCTTCGAAACTGAGACCAAGGCTTTACCTGCGAGATACCTCTGCTGCTGATATAACACACTGCCACAGGAGTGGTCCTTTTTTGTTTTCAGAGGTAAGGTTTTACAGGTGAACTGACACTTAATAAATTTAAGGATTTTGTAAAACGGTAACTTACTTACATCTAAAGCTTATTATAACTAGTACACAAAACTACATGATGAGACAACGACGTGGCAGTAGCTTAGATTGCAATCCTGACGTTTGGAGGGTTGGATACCTTATACATCTCCAAACGCACAATATCCATACCTGCATTTAATTATTATTAACCAATCCAGGAGTAAAAATGCCAATTTGATAGGTGACTGAATAAATATCCTCGTAGAGTTTTTTTATAGATTTTAAAATATCAACAAATGATTCAAATTGCCTCTACTGAATTCACACTGTCCCTCTGCAAGAATATTTGAATGAATTATATAATGTATGTATAGCAAAAATATAGTGAGCACTGTAAGCAGCATCTACCTTTGCAATCCAATCATCGATATAAATACGTTGTATACAGATTTAATCAGGTCAATTCACTATCGGAATGAGCAAAATACCTTCCCCTGCAAACACTGCAAATATCAATAATAATTTATCACATTAACCTCCGTAATTGACGGGAGCCCACGGGTAAGTGGCACAATATGCCGGATCATGCGTTATAGGTCAAATCCCAGCAGAGGTGCCATTTATGCTCTCCCTCGTAAGAGCAATCATCATTAATCTGGACAGAGTGGTCGGTCCGTTGAGACTCGCTTTATTTTTAGCTTATAGACGAGTAAAACTTTACTGTTAGAAAGGATAAACCAACTACGAATGAACTTAATATTTTTTGGATCTTTATTCAGGCACGAAATTCTATTTGAATTAGAGCACGATTTTCATTGTTTTGCAAAATAACTGTGCCTAAATTTGAACGAGCCTCGTGGCTATCATTACGTCCCATTAATGAACCATTTAATTTATCACATATGACTTAGATCATTAGTAGGAGGACTCATCCTTCAAACAGATTAGAGGTCCGTCTCAGAACACTTTTCTTAAGAAACTTAGTCACTATTATTTCATCGCAGACTGGACAGTGACAGCAAAAGAAAAATTGGATTGACCTTTGTCATAAATAGGAATATCTGGCGTAATTACTAGAATTGCATTTACGTGTGGGATATAATAGCTCGTAAGGTTATCAACAAAACAGTTCCGGTCACTGACGAAAAAGGAGGTAAACATAATATAAGATAGTACGACGGCATCGTAATGATTTTAATGAAGGCACTAAAAAGAAATGTTGATAAAAAAAAATACAAGTAACAATGGAAAATAAAGTACAGGTGTAGTGCATAATTTTTTTCTTTCGTATTTTCACGGAAACGTCCGAATTTATGTTTTTGTCTCAATTCGCTTCAGTACAATGGATACTGAAGTTCATTTTGACAGCAATATGAATTCGGATATTTTAGTGAAAAGCCGAAGGAAAAAAATTGTGCACTAAATCTGTATTCAGGCGTTTTCACAAACCGTTGTTGAAATAACTCTGTTATGTAATTCGGACAAGTTTGTGCTTCTTCTACTCAGGATCACGAGCTCTTTCGGTTCTAATAGGGGAAAAAAAAAGTCCCAAAATGTTTTTTCATTACAAAAACGTTTTTCCATAGATGTTTAAAGGCGGTCGCATAATGGAAGGAATGAAAACTGTATGAAAATTATGGGACATATTTTTTCTCCTAATAGAATCAAAAGAGCTTATGATTCTGAGTCGAATAAGCCTAAATTTGTTCAAATTAATTAATAAAGTGTTTTGTGAAAACGCTCATTTGCTTGTCCGTTCTGTGTTATTTTACTCACAGCCTGGTCCCCTGCCTCACCGAGATAAAAGTTAATGGTCCAACTTACCGCGAATTATTCCCGCGACGCCCTATATTTCCACGCTATCTACCGTGTTAATGTTTTAACGATCTGTTTTTTTTAATATCGAAGGATGTCCGGCCCTGCATAATATTTATTATTATGGTGACCGCGTTCTTTTTGAAACCTTTTTTTGTGTTTGTGATATTATTCTATCGTGCTCGTATTTTTTGATAAATTTTGATGTTGAAACGAGAGTTAGTTTTATTTATTGATTTACTTAAAAAGTGAACACATTACTACGATCGTCAACCCGCATCGTGGCGATTATACGCAGGGAGGTTTAGTCCAGCAGTGAACTGAAAAAGGCTAATGATGATGATGACCATTTTATAGTGTACTAACCACAACTGAAAAACAGATAAGGGTTAAAATTGTACTTTTGGTATTCCTTACAATTTTAATTTTAATGTATTCGTTTTCATAATATATTATGCTGATAATAAATATAGGTATAAGCAACTGTAAAATTGTGGTCAAAAGCGCTTGTGGCCTAGCGGTAAAACGCACGGCTGCTACGCAGCGGTCGTGAGTTCGATCTCCGGCTCGTACCAATGAGTTTTTCAAAAACTTATGTACGAAACATCATTTGATATTCACAAGTGCTTTGCGGTGAAGAAAAACATCATGAGAAAACCTGCACGCACCTGCGAAGAAATTCAAGGGTGTATGTGAAATCCCCAATAAGTACTAGGCCAGCGTTTGGACCACTCAAAATAGGCACGTTTGATGTCGAGTTGCGCAAAAATGGCCAGAATACAACAACAACAACATCTCGCAAATTGCTTTCAGGTTATTTAATGGCACATTTCAGTCAACATTAATTAAAGCTGCATTATCTCAAAATCAACTCCGGTACTTGTCATATTAAATTCCATCAGAAACTCCTGTATTAGATACCATCTGAAAGGAGCCGGTTGAGACGTACGTTAAACAAAGATTGAAACTCGGAAAGCTAATGCGATAAATCCATCATTTTTTTATTGAAAATAATAATTTGTATTAGTTACTTGTTGAAAATGAAAAATGATTTATTTCCTTCAAAAATATTAAAAACAGTATGTGGTCCCTTAAGGGTCCCTTATGCCGCGGCCACGACATTGGTAAAAATTGGTGAAAACTATATGTGCGAGAGGGAGTACGCATATCGGCATCCCGATTATGTAATGACACATATTACTTAACCAATGTTTTAGCTACTATATTAATAATAACACGTGTGTCTGTGTGTCTGTAACTTGTTTAGCCATAGCAATAGCTCGAAGCTAGGAATGAAAGGTCAAAAACATGAAATTTATATGATTAAACAAATATCGCTACCGGGTTTCGGTCGGCGAAAGCTCGGAACCCTTAAATCGTCTTAGACTTCAATCGTTTTATTGCTTTTTAGGGTTCAGTTGTAAACAAGGAACTTTTCTAGTTTCGCCGTGTCTGTCTGTCTGCAGAATAGCTTAGTGGCCGTTAGTCCTAGAGATTTGCAATTTGGTACAGGTATACATAATTAATCACGTCGACAAAGTGGTAGAATAAAATAAAGGCATAAAAAACCGGCCAAGAGCATGTCAGGCCATGCTCAGTGTAGGCCTCTGTAGTTGTACAATAACGTCTGGGTCGATTATGTTTGAAATATTTTTATTTTAAAGTAGATAATTATTTTAGAAGGAATAAGGTCAGTGTGGCTAAGTCCGGTATATTTTATTTTGAAGGAAAGTCCGTCATATGCATCTTATACTGTTCAATTAGGGTCGAAAATCAGTTGGTAGACGGACTTTCCTGATAGACGGTCTTATCCGCATTGACCTTACTATATTTTTTTTATTCTAGGGCGGTTACGTCCGAAAATATTAACTGTACAAAAAACATTCCTTATGAGACCCTTATTTTTCTTAAAATACTAGAACCCAGAATAAAAAAACGTGCATTTTAAGAAAAAGTGAAATGATTTTGATTTGTAAGTTCAAGAAATATATAAAAATCATGAAATCATGAAAAGGCGTTTTTAATAACTACGGAACCCTATACATATATCTAGATATCCAGACTGACATAAGGGTTGTAACAACACGTTTGTACAGTGGTAGTAGTATTCATTATGCATGGGGCGATAAACTAACTGTCATAATTTTTATTTTATGCACTCATCAACCTATGCACAAACTACTACTACTACTAACTAACAAGAGCATAATTATGAATAAAAACAATACCATTAATTAGCTGTCGCTTGGACTAAAATAAAAACAGCAATCTCGCATCTGCAACAATAAAAAATAGTTCAGAAAAGTTTGCCAATAATTATAATGCTAATTTAAAAATGAAAAGAGCGTATTTCCACCTTAAAGGTCGGCAACGCTCTTGCTCGGTCATCGTTTACCATCACGAGATACGTCTGCTCGCTTGCCTCCTATTCTATTAAAAAAAATCAAAACATAAACGTTTCGTTTATTGTTATTATCTTAAAATATAATTTGAAAAAAAAAATGCAATCTGAATAATTTATGACTTTGTAAAAGTCAGTGTAGTAATTACTATTTAAATGTCTACTAAAAGTGCGTGTTAATCCTTTTGTAAGCTTTATCCAGACTAAGCAAATATTAACTTGCAACAGTAAGCTTAATCAACAATTAGTTTCTCATTCAACCAGCCCCAGAGGCATAATTAAGGCTATAGCTGTCTTGAAAAGACAAAACACCCGTGAAACATAGAGAAATACATAAAATTTTGAACGAAGTGAAACTTGGGCGACGGCGTGACAGAGAGATATTTAGCTTCGAAGTTAAGGAGTTATTGCTAACTTTGCCGTAAGCAATTTAATAGCCAGTGGGAGTTTTGATTTGGACTTTACTGATTCTATTATAGTATTTTTTATGCAACCGTGAGTGGCGTGGGTAACAATTTGAGGCGAAGCCGAAAATTTTTATTAAAGACGCCACGAACATTTTTTGACTCAGTTAAACAATGTTGCATACAATACTTTTTCTACGACCACACATTTATTTTCAAATAAAATTGTAAATTTGAGAAATATTCTTAGTCAAACACAATTTTATTAATAATTAGGTCGGGCGGGAGACGTCAAAATTAAAAAAGAAATACTCCTCTATGGTTGATTGTTAATTAGAAATGACATTTAAAATTAGGTTGGCAGCCATGTAATTCATTAAGTCTTGTATACACGAGGTGTCTTAAAATGCAAAAAACGCGTGCGTGTAAACTCGAATGCGTTAATAGGGAATAGATAATATAGACTTAATAAATATTGACTTAGTTAATATTGACATCTGTAAGGTAGGGGCTTGAAGGTATGTTCACGACCATGTAAATGACAAATAAAAGTACGGGAGTAGAAAAAAATATTTATCGAACCGGGTTACTCACGTATAAGTCGATGATTGCTCGACATGTTACAGAGTGAAGACGCCCCCTTTTTAGCAAGTGATGTAGTGAGTGTTGTGTGCAGTGCAATCCTCTTTATGACAAAAGTAACACTGAGGGTAGATCTTTCCTTGCAACGTCCCCGACACCACCGCCCGCGGCCAGTACCCGTTCTAGCAGGGCGCAGACTTTGGCCGATGGTGCTCCGGACGAGGACCTTTCTTAATGGGTCGAAACATGTCGAGTCGAGAGTTAAATACGTGAGTAACCCAGTTCGATAATATTTTAGTCTCACGTTAGTTATAACTCTAAAATTTATTGGTTCTATTACTTATCGGCAATGGAGTAATAAATACAAGATAACATACGCAAGCTTTTATTAAGTTTTTTAAGTCTATGTTAAGATGATAACCAAAAAACATGGCTGCGGGTGGCGCAGGACCGGTCATTGTGACAATTTTTGGGGGAGGCCGTACAGCAGTGGACGTCTTTCGACCGGTCGGCGGTCTTTTATGTGATGATGATCATGATGAACCCAAAACTGTAATACTTATACTTGCTCATAATTATGATTAAACATTGTAAGCTAATTGAAGCTTCTAGTTTTCCCGAAGATTAATATCTTGTAATCATATCAATGCAAATAGAATTATAATAAAAAGCAATCAGACTTGCTTAAGAAATGCAGACAAAATTAAACTTTTCAAGCACAAAACCGGATAGTTATGGTAAACGAAATATCTTGTCCGAGAGAGCACAGTTGTTCAATAACCTACCGTAAACTGAAAGAGTGCCAAACAATAAAAACATTTAAAACCAAATTAAAACTATTTATTAGTGATAATATACAGGATGTTACAAAAATGGTGATACAAGATAATAAAACATGAATCCATGAATTATTTTCAACAACTTTGACTATGGGATTAAATATGAAAACTCAAGACAACGACACTTCCATAGAATTATGGGCTAAGATAGGTTGAGCAAAATGTATGAGCGCGTCGTTTTTTTCTTGTAAAAGTTGGTCAAAGTCATTAATAGATTCATGTTTTATTATCTTGTATCACCATTTTTGTAACATCCTGTATATATTAAATGTTATCAAAAAGCTGGATGTGTAAGATTTTGCTTTAGTTTAAGCTCATTGTTAGTGTCCTTTTTGTTCTTATTGAGTAATAAAGATCTTTCAACATATATATTTCAGCGTATCATTTCTAGGAAGTGATCGAATGATTATTGCTTTTCATTAATTGTCGCTATTTCAAATTCTTGAAGTATATTTACTGGAAACAAGATTTAACTAGGATAAACGGCTTGGTACTAAAGTGAAATTAATTTTCTACGAAATCTTTCACGGTAAAATGTACAGCATTTTACTCAATCTTGTACAAAATCTACCATTCTTTTCTGAAGAGGTATAAGGTCCTACAAGAAAATAAAAATACATGAAATAACATTTATAAAGAAGTTTTTAAGGTTTTAGTTGACGACGCGCATGTGAATCCACTGGAGTCACAGGCTTCCATAGCCTACGGTAACTGATTACTATCAGGCAGGTCGGTTGCTTGATTGCCGTTATGGTATGAAAAAATAAACATGACATCTCTTTGTTCCTATAGTTACTATCCAGAAGGTTTAACATTGAAACTGCTGACAAGGGAAGCAAAAACCAAAATTAAAAACAACTACTACCGTTTAAAAACGAACAAGCATATTATTATAAGTTGTAATATAGGGCAAGCTCTTACTAACTGAAAGAAAGATTTAAAAAAAAACGCCGAAGTTGAGGAACTTTTTGATGAGTCAAATATTATTGGTGTTACAAAGGCGCAGAGACTTGGGTAGCTAGGCCACATGGATCGTATGGGAAGCGATCGAGCGATGAAAAGAGTATGTTAAGTAAAAGCGACAGCACGCCAACCGGTTGGGCGTCCTAGTTTTTTTTTTTTATGTTGGCACAACAAAGTGGCTCCACTCCACCTGGTCGTAAGTAAAAAGTAGAGCCCAAATCGCGGCGGCAACGAACAGGAGACAATCAGTAACCTGTTAGTTGCCACCGCCTTGCTGGCCCGCTAATATTGATAGGCGGATGTCTTGGAGCTCCAGAACCGGAGGCAATGGTGAAAATCGTTTTGGAAGCCAAGATTCACTTCGGCTTGTTGCACATATCACATCCCATCATCAGCCTATCGCAGTCCACTGCCGGACGTAGACCTCTCCTATGAACATCGCGTATTAGGAGGTAAATGCCCATAATCGTCACGCTGGGCAAGCGCATTGGCGATCGCTGTAAAGTTTCCACTATGATGACGCTGCTGTCCATTACTGTCATCAATATTCTATCCAAAAATCATTCGTGGCACTTTAGTCCCTTAGTCGACTCTTACGCCACCCGCGGGATGAGTTGGGGTGACAAATATATTCTTACTACTGTCACCACACGGCCTTGGCTCGTTGCGCCAGAAGAATAAGTAATTTATATAACCCATAGACCCTAGTGGATATGTTTCTTATATTATTTATATTTTGGATGAGACAAAATTGAGTATATAAACCGCCATTATCATTTTTCATCAGCGTGACGCCTGTAACACTTCCAAAAGAATAATGATTGTAAAGATAGCTCATTCCTCAAAATCGGTCAAAGCATGTATTTATTTCTAGGGTTACGAAGAAATTCACATACATGAACCCCGAAAACAAAACACTCCTCTTTTGGGCAGTCGTGTAAGAAAAGGGAAGATTTATTCGTACATTTCGACATTTTCGACGCACATAAAATACTCATGCATATTAAGCAAGGACGTTTTGTTTATAGTATTCAATAAAATAAGTCGTACCCATGACATTAAATAATAAATGGACGCACAGAGCCAAACAAAAAAACCAAGAAAAGTGGCACTAAAAGTCATTTCTATCATGTTTCAGTTGAAGCCAATTACGCTCACTTACAATAAACTATAATAAAAAAAACTCAAAGAATAAAAAACTTTGTGAAGTGAGTGTCAAATTTGCGAACAACACCGCAAAATAGTAGAAACTTTTTATGTTTAAGGAATAATGATGCTTTACCGTAAGGTGACCAAATGTCAACTGTCAGAACTGAATAGCGGAGCAAAAGGACCGTAATATTTACTTCTGCAGCCCATTTTTTTGAGCTGTTTGGGGATCCACTTATATATTCTAAATCAATGGTCGTACCTATATATTTCACACGGTGCCGCAGGTTACCTAGCTATTTGATCCGTTTTTAGGGTTCTGTCGCCAAAATAACAATTTTAGAGACCGTTTTGCTAGTGGAAATGATTTATAATTGTGATTTTGTATTAATATTAACGCTAATTCATGATTTTTATACGACATTGCACTCTTAGTACACCACAGGGAGTGTTTTTAATCGACATAAGTTACGAATTTTCTTTACTCTCGTCTATGGTAAGACGTATTTCAGTATAGATAGATAGATTTCCTAAACGAGCTGAATAAAAATTAACCACTTTTTGCACTAGCGCTTAAAAAAACCACCACCATAAAGAAAAAATATGAACTATTTCCAGACTTAACTTAAAATAAGTTATGTCAATATTAAATCTCCTTGTATGCTTAAGAAGAATAACTACTTATAAAAACATTACTATCCAGTCTATATTGGCTGGCCTGAAGATAAGATTAGTTGGTACCAGAAAATATCAACTTACCTTATCAGACATTCAATTTTGTTTCAGGCTCAAAACTTTCGCACAAAATTGGGCAGACTAAGCATTATCGTGGGCTTTTCCTCCCGCGGTCTTGATGGCACGTCAGCAATTATGAAACAATTACCGTCGCGTGCGGCAAACGATGCAGTTTACCAAAAGCGCCATTAACAAAGTCTTGTTTGGCTTCATCGTACACGGCGTTTTCTAGATCTCGCACTGTATAAGGATATCAATTTAGAAGAATGTAGATAAATAATCCAGGTGTCGTGGACAGAACGCCGCACAAATGAGTCTATTCTCGAGAACCAGCGGCAATCAATATTGTACACAGTGGATAAGGGAGACTAACGAAATATGAAAAAAAAAAGATAAAAAGAAGTTTAAACAACAGTGATATAATAACGGTCCAGAAACTGAAACGTCTTGTTATAACAGACTCAAGATGTTTTGGTCCATACAATACATATTTTTTTCTATGACAGCAAAACAAAAGTTAATTTAACATTTAAGTGGTGAAGAAATAGGTATGGTTTTAGTTTAGAAATAAAAAGAATCAGTGTCAATTCACAAATTGCTTGCTCAAAGTTTTCACTTTGCGTACAAGCTATTTTTGAGTTATAGCAAAAAAACTCCCTTTCTTGGTAAAATGTTACGAATACGAAACTTTTTATTGGTAAGTTAATTAATTAATTTAGGTAATAAATAGTACATCGTTTGACAAAGGCTCCAATCAATAACGTGCTTAAAATTGGAAAATACGTGAATTTGGTATAATTTTTGTATCTACTACACGGAGGCAGGAACAGACTAAAGGAGAAACAGACTTGGTCCTATCAACCTGACCGTCATAATGGCTGCCAACTTTATTTTCAAGAATTATCAATATTTAAAAAACTATTTTTTTATGGTTAGAAAATATCAATTTGTTTTTAATTAAACAAATTGATATTGGTGTTACTTTTTTACAATGCGAATAATCCCACAATGTCGTAACAGATGTGCTTACCATAGAAAAAATAACTTCGAAAGACTCTGGTGGTCTCCGCATAGTAAAAAAGTAACACCAATATCAATTTGTTTAATTAAAAACAAATTTATTTTTTTATACCTTCGAAACATTAAGTACAGATGTCGCTAGTGATTAGCTTCACAATACCATTGACTAAATTCGCTGTGATTGACGGAAGGTCGTCTGGTATAATTCACGTTGGACCGGCAATCCAGAGGAAGCGGGTTCATATCCCGTGACAATCAGAGTATTTTGCAGTTGTTTTTTTCTATGGTAAGCACATCTGTTACGACATTGTGAGATTATCCACATTGTTTTTAATATCTGCATCGATGTGAAATTCTTCCACGCTCGAGTTTGTAAGAATGGCTTGTGAGATATATTTCACTGGACATTTTATCGATTATATTATTCTGCTAGCACCTTACACGATAACACAAAATGTAATTATCTACGCGCTAGCTGCTATAAATAAAAAAAATATTTTGTATACTTGCAGGTCATCACATTGAATGATGAATATACACCATCTTGTAGTAAGTAGAGATCTGTCTCTTCATGAAATGAAAATGGTATTTTAATGTTTGCTTAACGGATTAAGCGGAATTTTCACTTATGACTGGGTGTTTTATTTTTAATTTTATAAAATCTGACAGTGACACACAGGCATCAAAAACTTGGTGTATACACACCAAGTTAATAAATTTAGTATTGTTAAATATTTCACGAGGCTGTCATACGACAGCCTCGTGAAATATTTACAGTAGATTATCATTTTACTTTCTGTGGTAGGGTATTGTTTAGTAAATTTCATTGCACTCGAATCTTGAGTTCACCTCATGTAGAATACCGTCTAGAGGGGGAAGGTTATATACCTTTTTTTTAATGAGATAATAATTTTTAGTACTGGCAATTTTTTCAAATTTCCTTATGAATCAAAATTTTGAAGCGAAATTATTTTAAATTTTCTTATGAATCAAAATTGTATGTTTCGGTTTAATGCATGTTGAGCTTAAGATGTACTACAAATGTTTTTTGAAGAGTTGTCCCCCTGACTTTCTTGCCGGTCCCAATATTGGGATACCTTTCTAACAATACAATCACAAAAAGGAAGGGAATACTTCTCAAGACACAGGTTCTATATGTCGGAGATATGAGTTACTAAATCTAGAAAACGATAAGCAATGTTTTGCTTGGAGTGGTCTTTGCTTGGTCCATGCAAGTTTGCAGGTAGATGATACCAACCTATGAACAGGTGGCTGGTGGCCTGACAGTATAAAAGGTCACTACTGCAGTGTTCATCAATTCATTCCCGTGTTAGACATAGAACGATTCACTCTTGTCTTGTTATGTGAAGGGTTTACATTCTTACGAGGAAAGTTGTTTCTATGGTGTATGCATCTATGCATGGACGCAAGCTTAGAACTCTCCATTCGTTTTCTACTACTGCGTAGATGCGTGGATACGGGATTCTGGGTGCTGTTGGTGGCGAGTAACGAGAAGCTAGGAGGCAGATAACTGGAGTCCTGCCCCTCTTGGCTCGGCTGTCATTAGGGTTCCCGATATCAGCAAGTGGGATGGAGAATCAAGGCTCACGTAACGGCGAGTGCTGGTATTGTATCACATGTAAACGGTAAGGTTTAAAATCGACAACAGTTGGTAAGGTAGTGATTGGTCACTGTGTTTGCAGTTAAGTTTGATTTCAGTCGTGATTTGGAAAACTGCTTTGTTCTTTTTTTGTGATTGCTGTTGTAGGAAAACGTGTGGGTAGGTATCCTACCCTATTGAGAAAAAAAAGGAAATGGAAACAGTAATTCTAGTGATTTCAGAGTATATCATGACCCATACTTATTACTTACTTAGTTGTGAAATACTAGCGGTACCAAAGTATGGGCAGGTGGCCCTTTGTTTTGTTTTGTTTTCGAGTCTACCAATAATTAATTTGTGATAGTGATAGACATTTTCAATCCATGCCTTGTGTTAAAAGTTTTCTATGCGTGTGAAATTACCGTTACAGATGTTCAACCTCAAGATCACTGTGAGAGTGGTCAGCGGTTTTGTCCATGATGACTATGCTGTGGTGATAACAATTTATTGCAAGGTGTACACGAAAATAAGAGAAAAACTGCCAAAGATGCGAGTTTTGGAGCAACAGAAATAAAAGGACAGGTTTCGTTCCAATTGTTTTAAGGTGGATTCGACCCTATCCCTGCCGCTTATCTGCTAAAAGATGGCGCTACAATTGCACAAACACCATATTTTCGTCATTTTCTGCTAAACCGAAGATCAGAGTTAACATGTTTTGAGATACGCGCAAGGAGCAAAAAATCTAATGTACAAATTGATAGCAACCTGCACAAAATACTGTTCTTCTAAATCGCAATAATGCAAAAACTAGAAAATTATGTAATTTTACCCTGTAACGCACACTACTACACCTCCCGTCAGTACCCAATGTCAGTTGTACAATCATTACTCATCAATAAACTAGATGGCGCCAGTTAAAAGAACAGCTTTTCTAAATGGTCTAAGTTCTAACTAGAGGGCGCCAATTAGGAAATGACTTTATATTGTATTGTATATTTGTGAAGCAAAACCAAGTGTTGGTTTGGTATTAAAATCCCTACTTTTAACTGTACAGATATAACAACAGCTGTAGTAAAGAAGTTATTCCCGTACTCTTCGGGTAATACCTATCCGTCGCCGTTATGTACAACTCTTTAGAGTATTATATTTTTTGGTACAGCTACTTACTGGTAAATAAAAAAGTTATCAAAGAAAGTTACTTATGTCCCAAAACACTAGTATTTACCGCAGCGGGTCTCTATTCGCTAGGAACAATGTGGCAATATAATTACGAGTATAGATTGACCTAAGAAATTCATAGTATTATACTTGATCAACGGCACTAGCACATATCGTGCATGACAGGAACCTTGTCGCGGCTACCCGTCCCTTTTTGATTACATTGATTCAAAAGAGATGAGAAGTTGCGAGCAGGTCACAAATTGCTGCCAATATTGTTGTACAAGATGTGCTAGGGCCTCAAGTATAATAAGTAATAAAATGTGTAGGTATTTTGGGTAGTTCTATGGAGTTAGAAGATTGAAGAAATATATTCATTAGACACGTAGTAGTAGACCAAATTGAATGATCTGATGGACATTTGCCGACTTGCTTTATTACCAACTACGATACTGATGATGTACTAGTGGTTTATCGGACATTTAGATTTTAGACCTTGTTGGAGTAACATTTATATTACTAAATGTTAGCCTACATACCTACTATGTTAGTCTCCAACTAACATTTTACATTACATAATATGTAAGGATAGTGTTATCCTGTCTAAGTTTACCTACATTTTCGCCTACCATCCCATAAGATGCTAATTAGATTGTCCGATATCAATTAAAAGTAGGTTAGGTACGAGTACTTACTTAAATACAAACGCAACGAAGATTTTCCAGACACAGGCGAACAGCTGGACGCTCAATTTTCGGATGCTTTATACCATATAAACAAGGTGCTGTATTTCCGTTGTCAGAGAGGTTTCAGGAGTATTAGGATGCAGTGTAGTTAGACCCCCTAGAGTTTAGTTCATGTTTCAGAAGTACCTACTACCTAGGCATGTTACAGTAGCTAATACCTACTATTTTACGCGGTTTCAACATTTTTCATCACATTTGCTTTCTAAGCGCGCCATTGCTTGTGCATATTGCAGTGGGAGTAATAGAAAAGTGAAATTCCTTAGGGAATACCAATATTTCGTCTCATAACATATTCTTTGTCTGCAAGTGTTATAAAAAAACATTGTATGCATCACAATCGGTAAGAGGCATACCTACTAACTCGAGTCATCAAAAGCCCTCCGCCTACGGCGTCGGGCTTCTAACACTCTCGTTAGTGATACTGTACTTACCTCCCTAGATGCACAATGTACTATTATCGACCGCTCTGAAACATTTAAAAACCTTCTAGAGGGACTCTGTATTCCAACCTCACGGGAATGTAGGTATTTGTTTCTTGGCCACCTATTTAGTATAGCCGACGGCAATGGTCAAATGGTTGATAGTGGCTGTTTTCCTAGCTGTAGATGTTTGTCTGATAGCATTGCAACAGAATGTATTATTATACATTGTTGAAGGTAGGTAGGTAGGTACTTCTTGAACCTAGTATCTACAAAACGTACTAGAGAGGGAAAGGATACTTTCAGGCACTGTGTGCTTACCATAAGCTGCCACTGCGTTTTTAACGCGGACTTACTTTCCATCCCGCCCGTAATCGCGTCTTGGGGCGAGCCACCCGTATAGAAAGCACCTATGTAAGTCCGCGTTAATAACGCAGGGGCAGCTCATGGTACGGTTACTGGTTCCACAGGAGGCGAGTAAGGGATGATTTGTCGACTTTTTTCTCGCTCACTAAACAAAGAGTAGATATAGTCAGTAAAATTAACAAATATACCTATACATATATATGTAGATGATCGTTGGCTGTTCACACTGCCGCTTCCTCAGTGAGGGTTTTTAATATTTTTTTCTGACACTGGGGCGGTGATATGGCGTAAGGACCAACAAACTGTCAAAATAAATACGCGAATTGAATTTTCTATATATTTTGTGGTTTATTTATTCTTAAAACCATTACATAAGGAATAATGTTTTCTAAAATAAATAAACGTTTCCGAGTCAATTCCCATGAAATGCCTTTAGTACTTACCGTTTGGTATTCGGATTTGATAGCTGGCTGCCAAATGGGAAATATAGTTTCCCGTCTGGTAGGATGAAATGGGACTAACTTTCCCATCTCGTATCTGGATTTGGTACAAACCTGGTTACAAACCGGTAATGATAAGTCCCGATTTAAAGCCAGTTACCTATTGGGATTTTAATCCCATTTCGAAGCTGGTTTGGTAGCCAATCTACTAAAGGATGAAATGAACAAAGTTCTAGTAATTTTGTTTAGTGTCAGTCATTTTGAGTTCCTGTTTTAGGGCCCAATCTTCAGTTCGGCGACCGTTTTCTAGTCGTCATACATTTATGAAATTAATAAACTCCAAATGTAACGATCCAAATGTAATTATAACGATAATGGCGAGACATTTCGAAATTATACTTCAAATAGTCTGGTCCCGCCATTATAACGTTATAATGGCGGAACCAGGTCCTGAATTCTGTCCATATTCTGTCGATTCATATTGCATCATTTAGTACTTACTGAATTTGTACTATTTGGTACCTGTTGTAAAAAAAATTGTACTTCTTTCATTCCAAAATTATATTTGAAATAGTCTGGTTCCGCCAGATCATTTGAAGCAGACTATTTGAAATATAATTTAAAAATGGAAGAGGTACTAATTTTTTTACAAGAGGTATCAATACCAAATAGTACTAATTCAGTACTAAATAATGCAATATGAATCGACAGAATATGGACAGAATTCAGGACCTGGTCCCACCATTATAACGTTATAATGGCGGGACCAGACTGTTTGAAGTATAATTTTGAAATGGAAGAGGTATTATTTTTTTACAACATGTACCAAAAAGTACAAATTCAGTACTAAATAAATATTGCAATATGAATCGATCGAATTCAGGATTTGGTTCCGCCATTATAACGTTATAATGGCGGGACCAGACTGATTGAATATAACTTTGAAATAGAAGAGGTACAATTTTTTTTACAACAGGTACTAAATAGTACAAATTCAGTACTAAATAATGCAATATGAATCGATCGAATTCAGGATCCGGTCCCGCCATTATAACGGTTACCTCCAAATACAATTAGAATTTCGATATTTCATGTTCAGTGCCTATGAATCTGACAGCTGTTTGGACCACACGCCTATATAGCGTTGCCTGCAAAAGATCGAAAACCCTAACTTACTGACCAACGATACAGTAAATATAATAAACAGTAGCCGTACCATGACTTTACAAGTATCGGTAACATTAGGTTTTATTAAATACGTTGAGCAGGCCATCGCGCTCGCTCCTATTTGTAAGCGCGAGCACGATAGAATGCACGTATCGAGTAAAACCTTACGTAATTACGTATCCTTTACTTTCCAGCTCATGGCACGGCTACAGTACCTACCTACTCTTCTGTACTCTTCTGCTGAGAACTAATATTCGCTAAATTTAAATATTGGTGGCCTAAATATATGCATAGCTAAAACATAGGTTTCAATCTGTTGAGTATCGAAAGTTCATCGCCTCGTCTGTTCTTGTATCAACGTCTGTGCTATGTACAAATTGTTTTATATCCATGTAGGAATACTTCAGTAAATAGATGACGAATAGTACCTAATACCAAAGTTTGGGGCTACTATTAACGATGTAATCGAGATAATGGGTTGCCGAATGGTTGACACATACATGTTATAGTTTTTATATACATAATATATTCTTGCTCTATATTCTATACTCTGTTTGGTTAGATATTTAAAAAAAAGGTAAACAATCTTGCAGTATCTTTTTATTGAAACTACAAGTAGAAAATAAGTTTTACCAAATATACGTAATATAACAAAGGAATACAGTGATTTACATTGTTTTGATTCATGAAGTACCTAGTTTGGATTTTTAAATGCATTTTTCAATAAAAAGATAGTGCAAGATTTTTTTACCTTTTTAAAATACCTAACCAAACAGAGTACAAGTGAGACAATTTTTACATTTTGTTTACAAGTGTGATGTTTGCGCCGGTAACCAATTACAATTATGGTCTCGTTTATTCACTTTTCGACCCAGCGAATATTCGATCCGGTAGCAGTCGAGCCAACGTATATTTGTGACCGAGATTATGGGATGACAATCTCGGTCACAAATATACGTCGATTGTCCAATCGAAACATTAATTTTGATTTTAGGATACATTATTTCTACGATTTTCGACACAGCGAATATTCGATCCATAAAAGCCACTCAATAGCTTTTGGTAACTGTGGTTACCAGCTGTCACTCTTATTTTACATAGGAATAAAAGTAGCAGTTGAGCCAACGGACTTTAAGATACTCCTATAGTGCGTACGTATCTCAGTTCCGATTCAATAGTGACATACGAGGTTACTAAGAGTGGTGACAGTTTTCATAAGAACTCTACCTGAACTTCACTCCACAGAATGCGATATTTTTCTGCGCGAGTGCAAGACTGAATTTTCATAGTAGAGGAGAGTGGGGTACAGTGGATCCCTTTTTTTTACAAATGTTGTAGTGGTGTTATTTTTATTTGTAATTTTCTACATACCTTATTGTCCCACCTATTCCTTAGAGGACACATTTTCCAGCACAAGTATATAATTTACATGTAGCTTTAAAATCATTTTCATTATAAAAAAGTGAACTAAAGTTTCCTCTTCAATCAAAAATCACAGAACAGTTCCTAGTTTGAGGTAAAAAAACCAAGAACAAGACTTTTCAGGTATAATTGAAAGTATCTTCCGTTATTTAGTTACTCCAATATTAGTATCACACAGATGAGCAAATTCGTAAAAAAAGAATACCGGATTATTAAAGCGATAAATAAAGCTAATGCAAAATTATCACAGTGCACCTTTATTCACTGTACCCCACTCTCCCCTATTTTTCTGCACAGTCTGGTTGGTACTGTATGCAGATATTTTCTCGCATAATGCATTCGCATAATATAGTTTATATTCGCATAATATGTTGGTGTTGAAATGTAGACCTCTTTAACTCTTGTCGGTTTCGATCGCCGACACTCATGTAGAAAATGCTCACTTTCATCACTTGTATTCAGTAACAATATTTATTCGGCAAAACACAGCTCATAATAATGTCTAAAATTAAATAGTATATAAACATTGTGCTTAATTAAAAATATATGAATGTTTCTTGTCACCAAGTTCAATACCATTTTCTTGAAACGTGTTCCGTTACATTTTCATTAGGTTCTTTCCGCTGAAGTATCTTCCCAATCTTCAACTGTATTTCAATATTCAACTGAAAAAATATGATTGAATAAATATAAGTATGGTAGCGAGATTAACAAGCCAAAGAAAAAGGCAAGTGTCATGATTTGGCAAGTAACGATTAAGTTAGCGTTTACTCGATACGTAAAGTAGGCGCTCGGCGCTTGATTCATGATGTACTGGAGCATCATGTGAGCGTGATAAAAGTGCTTTATGTATAGAGTAAACTCTAACGCTGAACAAAGTGTGCCCCGCCTGGAAAATGCCAGTGTTATGACCAGCCAGGTCAACAGATTTGACCCAGTGTGACTTTTTTTGTGGGGTGAGGTGAAACGGCGAGTATACGTTGAAGAGGCCCAAGTCCAATAATAAGAGCATTTTGATGAACTTAAAAGTGAAAACTTGTGATGGGAAATATCGAAGGAAACATTCATGTAAATTAATTAATAAGCATGAGAAATGGACTCCATTAATTAGGTATGTTTTTTTGATTCCAATCATTGTACATAATAGTAGTTTATGCAACTGTACGTAATGCCTGATTACGTATAGTTGCATACACTACTTTATCTACACACATATCATAAGTGCTCTAAGATGCGTTCAGAAACAGAGCCTTCTCATACTTGGCTCTCGACTTTTGCGGCAACAGGTTGTTAGTTGCTGTCATAGCTGCATTGAGTATGTCCGGCGGAGTGCTCATATCGTTATCCGAGTCACTGCCACTCATTATCAAATAATTATCAGTATTATCACAAAGTATTTACAACTTTTCACAATTTTTCACTTGTAAGGCAATAAACAAAAGGCAGGAATGGCACCGATTTGAATTTCTGTATTTTTTTTTAATCATAGACAATCGAATGATGTCCCTATTCTTGTGTCACTCGATATGAAAATATCGTCCGATTGTTACTAAAAAATATACTGAATTAACTTATTGTGTTGATGACTGGCTGAATATTTATAGATACCAGAATAGGCACCCCACTTGAATCTGACAGCTGTTCCAAATTTAAAACTCATAACCTCCGGAAAAATCGTATATAATGTTAACTTTATGTATGTGCCAAGTTCTGATGGTGGGTAATGCTGGTCATTGTCTATTGTTTCTGGACGCATTTTAGAGCACTTAACGATTTTTTGATTTAAAATTTTGAAATACGCCTCAATAAAGAAAGTTTCTGTGCTACTTTGTAATTTTATCACGTTTCCCAGACATAATTTAAAACATTCGACAAATTTGTCAGCCTCCTTAGCCTAGTTGGTAGTAGTGTTGTGCAACTCACTTGTGATGTACTCCTATTGAAGAACTCATTATCTCAGATTGTCAGAGAACTTCATACAGGAAAATTGTCATACTTCAATCCTCTACTCACTTCCACGTACTCTTGACAAATCACATCACACTACCAGTCACCACAAATACATTTTGTGCCTCAGTTCCATCACAAAAATATTCCACCGTGCAGAAATCTCAGCCTACAAATACCACATTTAGTCCCGAACGCAGCATTCGTCCTCATAAGTCTAATCACAAAAACATTCAGTCATTCACTATTTTTACACACAATAATCCTACAAATACGAAATTTGTCGCACGGCATTCTTGCTCTTAAGTGTAACCACAAACACATTCAGCCGTTGACGCACTAAATCCTACAAGGATACACAAATTACATTTTTTACCGCGGCTTCCACAATCAACTATCATCACAAGCACTTCCCGTCATACAACATCTTTCATAAAATACTTTATGTTACATTTTACTCGCTAAACCAACATTGACGTTAGAACTGACAATACTAACATGACACATAAAACAACGAAACTGAAGGAATGTTTGTTTTGCATTCAGCATGAGTCAATGACCCATAGTGACCCTTGGGACATTCGCTCAAAAACACACAAAAGTCACAAAAACCACTGCGTACTCTTTTTATCTCTGTGTGTGAAATCTATCTAGACAATCTAGTAGTTTGACACCTGACGTTACGTCACCGGTGAAAGATTGCGTTTACAAAGTTTGTTGGAGTAAAATTTTAAAAGGCAAAGTTTTAAATGCGGCAAAAAGTGGAACAAAACATTTGAGAATAGTTTATTTGATAAGTATTAATTAAATAAGTTTAAAAAACAGTTATCAGATTCAATAAATTGACACTTTAATAAAAAAAAAATACGTTTTTTGCGTGATGTGCATTTAATTTGGTTTTAACGCACTTTGTAAACACGTACTAATGTTTGACATAGTTTGACAGAACAGAACAAAACATGAAAATAACCTAACATTACATGAATCGTATCAGAACTATCAGATACCGGCAAGCTCTTAAATGCAATGTAAAATTGCTTGTGATGTTTAGGTATTTGTTTTGTGAGTTAGTTAAAATATTGTGTAAATAATACTGCTTGAGTACTAGCGGTTCCAGCGGCAGGCCATAAGTGGTTTGCAAAAAAAAGTTAGTGATAACTCACGTAAGATGTGTATGTGATTTTTGGTTTCTTTACAATAGTGTTGTTTGATCGGTATATTTTAACGACGAGGCCTTATTGTAAGTATTTAAAACTTTTGGTGAATGAACTTCTACTTATTTTAAGGTTAGTGGTAAAATAATAGTTTATTTTCATAAATAGCAAGTAAGTACAGCAACTATTAAAGAAATATTCCTTTGTGATGATTCCAATAATATGTATAATTTTAACCAATTATATATAAGCATTTAATTAAGTTGCCATATAGCTAAAATTCACTTGAAGGATCCCTCCCTTGCATGAACATAGATACAGATGTAACCTTTCTTAACATTTCTTAACTTTTCTTATATTTTATTTTGAGTAACACACTTAAATAATGCACTTAATTTGAAAATTAATCATTCATATTTCACAGATAGGCATATATGCAGTTATATTAACCCGGTGAAAGTCTGGTGAAAAAAAGTTAAACAAAAATTAACTCTAAATATATAATAAATAACTATACATAACATAAGTCAAACGCTGGGTATGAGATACCCTGCCACATTCCTCCGGGTTAATATTGTATACCATTTTTTTTTGTTGCCGATGGTACTATGGTTGCTGGAAATATATTAGTACCTCACTTCATTTGATGGAAGATAATGTCCCATAAAATTTTTGGAAATGATGTACACATACAAACTCATTTTAAATTGATGTCCTACCCAACACTAGTTGGTAGTAACCCTGCCTACGAAGCTGGAGGTTCCGGGTTCGAATCCCGGCGAGGGCATTATTTGTGTATTTATTTATCACAAATATTTGTTCCTTGGTCATGGTTGTCTATGTATTTAAGTATCTATATGTATCTATCTATTATATATATCGTCGCCTAGTACCCACATCACAAGCCTTAATTGAGCTTACCTTGGGACTAGGTTGATTTGTGCAAGATGTCCCAAGATATTTATTTATTTATTATTTATTTATTTATAACACACAGAAAAATTCTTTATTTTGACGGGCCTAAGCCCGTGCAAGTAAGACGGAGGATTTGGGATCTAGTAAGATATTTTTGCCAAGTCATAATGATAAGTTGATACTCGATGCACATTACCGCCGCCGCTTTTCCAACCCGCCATGCCGCGTGCGATGACGTTTTAAATAAATAGTTGCCAGTTCGTGTGTTTTGCTAGTTATGCACATTGATAATGCGCAATGCGTCCAAATTTCCTGTTAGGTTTGCGGATAAGTTAAAACATTGGTATTTCAGTTTTTTTGTACCTACTAACAAAAAATGCTAGTATTCTGTAACTTGGACTACTATTACGTATGTTGATTTTTTGTACTGGTGAAAAAGTAACCCATGTATATATATACACATATATATATGTGGTCATATGTATATGTGGTCTGTCCTTTACATCTCTGACCTTTTACATCTCTAAATCTTAAGTTTTCTTTATTCTGTATAGATATAGATTATAGTTCTGTATAGATATAGATGCTTAATAATATTGTGAACATGTACAATCATAATTATTTTTGTTTAATATTATGATTCTTTATTTATTTCTCTTTTTTATAAAAATGTCTATTATATTTTTTTTATGTAATAAATTCTTTAATGCATGTTATTTTAATAAGATGTATTATTATACTGTTTTGAAAAAAGTAAGTCCACCTGAGTTTCTTACTGGTTCTTCTCAGGAACGGTGTAGGGTTTGAACCAGTAGTAGATTTTTTTTTCTCTCTCTTGATAATGTCAGACGATTCGACAATGCTTATTAATAAGCTTACTTGAATAAAGAATAGTTTGACTTTGACTTTGACTTTGTCAAAAAAGTACCTACTACTGGAAAATAAACCTTGAAAATAAAATTCAAATTTCAATTACATTGGTGACAGACGTCCTTTCAGGACGCCTACACAGATCAGGGGATAAGGTTTCAATTTATCAACATTATTTATTTCTCATTTCTAATACCTACCCTCCATACTTAACTTTAGTGGGTATACCTGCTTAGCCAATTTTGCTATTTGATATTGTCGCTTATTGGAAAGGATGTCGATTAATTTAACCATACCGATAATTCTTTTCACAAAATAATTATTGCCGAGTGATTTAAAAATGCCACGAAGAAAAAAAACCTGTGACGAAATGGAGCTGTGGAAAAATATTATCCTGAATTACATGCCAAATTATACAATTATGTCACAGGGTGGATACGGCATACAAAAACTAAATCTGACATTTGTCTGTGCCTATGTGTGCGTACGGGTATGTTTGTACACGCGCAACTCGCACAATCACGCAACAGGGCTGCCTCAGATATGGCAGATTAACTAGTGTAACGTATCGACATCAATTGAAGATAATTCTTTGCTTTCATTCTTTTTGTAGGCGTTCGATTTAAAATATCATGACGTCGCCGCGTACCACGTGACCTACAATTGTACGTCATTGTTTTCATTCAGGATACTATGGAATTAAACAGAGCGGGTAGAATTTCAACCAATCAGATTCGAGCTAGTTTGTTGTTAGCCAATGGTAAAAGATGTTCAGTATGAGGTGATTCAAAGACGTCGAATGAACGAACAATTGAGGGATTGAGAATGAGAGTTGAGAGAATCTGACTTAAGGGAGTGTAAGAGGTATTCGTGGCTTTTCGTCGGCAGAGCGTCGAGTCGTAAGGAAGTCAGTGAGTTTAGTTCGTAAGGCATATCGTGTCTAGAATTGTTCACAGATATAGCAGGCAGGCTTTACGGCAGCGGAGGCATAGGGCGAGTAACACCATTCCTGGGCGTGATTCGAAGATAGAAATGCAGTACCACCCGGCATTTGGGCGCACAAAGGATGCACCACATGGATATGGTACGTCGCCTCTGGCATACTTTATATTTATAGGAATCGCTTTGTGAATTGTAGAATAATAGGTGCATCGAATCATACGGGATTCCAGCGATATGTTAGAAAGTGGGTAGATTCAGATTCTGTTGAAAATTAAATGGATACGTTGTTCTTTGCAGATGGGCGTGCCCGAATATCTAGTTTCTATTATGCGTGTTCAATTGTGCTAATCGTGTTTATTCATAGTCTAAATATTGAATAGTTATTATTCCGACATACTTTCGACAATGCTAGAATTACTAAGTGGTAACGAATCGTACTGGTTGATTAGTGACTACTATAAGTTTACGGCAAACCGACACAGGGGCGAACGTAAGTTATTTAATCTTAATTTAATGAATTAGTTTTAGCTTGTAGTTGGGGTCCGGCTTGTGTGGGGGTGTCTGGATACAGGGCCCGTGTCTGGATGGTTTTCATGCAGATTGGATCTTAAATTGCAATCTATGACAGGAATATAATGATAAATCATTGCTTGTGGTCGTGCGTGTGTCCGGTTGATTTAAATTACTTAACTTGCTTTATAATGTTCAGCGTAACGGCAATACGAAGATAATCGAGTGACATTTTAATAACGTAACATGTTTATCTAAATATTTTCTGTATTAATTATTAGGTTGCCGTATTCTTTGGTCGACAGTAGTAGACCAGTGGAGCGCGCAGCATTGGTTCATGTAGGTTGTATAGATGCGCCACGTGTTAACACGTTCAATGCGGTAGGGGTCTTTCGACCTCTTACAAGGTGTGGTTAGTTACGAGTTAAGCCTATTGCATCAGTGTTCAAATATGATACTTACAAAGTGAATAATTAAATAAACTGTTTTATAATGGTGTTTTATAAATACTTTGATTCATTAATATTTGATTATTAGATATAGTGTTTCCCTTAAATTTGGTTAGAATTCAGTGCCATTCTACTCCGCTGTGAGCTTGTGGTATTATTTTAGCACACTATTATATTTAATACGTTCACTGCGGTTGGGGGTTGGGGGGACTTTCGATCCCTTACAAAGTATGGTTAGTTGTGAGCTAAGGTAATTGCAAAAGCGAAGATGTTAGGATGGCTGCTTTCCGTATTAGATTATAGCTCTCATCATATTGTACAGTGTATAAATGTTGGTAGGTAACTAAATAAATATTTCTCATTTCCGGTTCATGTTCATCGGCGAGAGGCCATATCATCCAGGGATGAAGGGTGTGGAAATGCGGAGTCGACACTACGGGAACTGCTTAGTACCTGCAGTTACATCAGCATCTAATACTTCGTCGGTCGCAAGTGATGCTCAAAGGCGTCAGCCATTTTGTCTTGACAGGACTCCGTTGAACTGGTGTGTTGCTTCTGGTTTATTTAATAGATAGGAAAATCTACCCTCCAAATTAAGGGTGTGCCATATTGAAAAATAATTCTAAACTTAAATATATTATATTAATGTTACGGAGAGCGGGCTAGGATCTATTTTAATTGAATACCACTATTTGATGATTTATTGGTTAATTATTTAGAGTTTATACTTTATTGGAATAATTATCGATTAAACAGAATATTTCATGGGCAATAATTGCTTGATTAGTTTTAGTATTTGAATTACTCTTTTAGTATTCTTCTATTATTCCGTTCAATTATAATCCGTAATCAAAATTATTAACTTCTTATGAATACCCCTTATAAACATAATCTTTTCTACTTTCCGGTGTTTCGTGCGTACGAGAGAGAGGGCGCCATGTACAGACGACATCACGACACCGCTACACGCGTGCTTCATGTTGGGTCGGCCCTGCTACTCCATTCATAAGGGTGCCATATACAGCGTCTGCATCTCTGCGTCACTGCTCGCGTGCTACGTGTTGGGTCTACACTGTTATTCCATACATTATTATCGTCCATTCGAGCGGATATACGTTTCATTTAGAATTAAGGGTATTACAGATTTAACATCTACCGTACGACATATAACTGCAGTTGATATTTTAGTTGTCAATCGTGATTGAGAATCTAATGTTACATAATTATATTGCTGTTTACAAGTTCTAGATTGACAACGCACTGCTATTTAATATCTTATATTTAATGTCATAAATATTGGGCTATGATCAGTGCATCCACTTACTTGATTTATCTAGACGCGGCTCTTTGCTAATGAATCACGCAGTAATTGAAGTCACTAAGTAGAAATAGTTGATCCATCAATAGTATATTCGAAACTATGAATGCGTGATTCATTACAATGATTATAAACTGTATATCACGTGTGCGTTATGGATTTGAGACTCTTATAAAATGATCCAGATTTTAATATTTTAAACTTATTCTAAACATTTAAGTATATATTACCCTACTGTCAATTAAAGCATAATTTGAGCTACTTACATCACATAACGGAACGTATAAATTCACAGAATTGATTAAAATGCTAAATTGATTATTTTGCATTAGAATTGACCGCGCTTAACAATAAAGTTGTGATTAATGGAATTGGGCTTTACATATCTTTGATAATGTGATTCGTTTAGTTGAGAGATGTGGTTCTAGTAACTATTATGGGAGATAGTAATATTAAATCTAGTTAAACTCTGATTACGTCCGGGAACGAGGTTCTTGTAAATCACCTAATTTGTTAGGGGACCACGAGTTTCATGGTAGAACTTAATCTTTGATCGATGCTCTCGCGTGATCCTTGAAAAGGGTGAATCGCTTGGGCTTGTAATTTACTTACACTCGCGAAATGGACCGCTTGGCTAGAACTATTCTGGCAAGACGTCCAAATAGCATACGATAAGACATCTGTACCCTTGTTTGCTAACATTTGTGGTTAAAGACCCCAATTATATATTTACATACAATCTCATTTTTATACTATATGGGCGAGGCTGCAAGTGCGAAGCTCAACGATCTTACAGACTATTGACTAAGTTGTCTCATGCTTTCGGGCTGGGCTTGCTACCATGGAGCTTGAATAATACTGTGCATTGATGTGCAATTCCCAGTACTATGGTCAAACTTGGTTCTTTCATATGTAATTCTACAGTTTCTGAATTGCCTTCTCTATATGTCAAAGGGGTACCTTTGTAGCCATGCAAACAAGCATAATTCTTATTGAACAATAATCCGGTGCTTGTATTAAGTGTTCAAAAGATACACCAATCAATGTATTATATACGTATTCTTGCTATCTCAACTAACTGATTCCATTATCATCGTCATTGTCATGCCCACATTGACTCCAGATTATTATACGACTCTTCTAGGAAAGAGTATTATTATTACAAAATTATCACATTCTTATTTTAGTCTCGGAATTTGTACCTTCGGATTTATTCCTAGCGTTTGGATATTCTCAATGCTAGTCTGTTGACTTACCTGAGGGTTTTGCATCGGTTTGCAACTCTAAATACCCAATATGGATAGTATAGAATCGGTCCACGCTGAGACTCGTTCAGACATTACTCTTGTCATGTGTGTGTTCATCAACACTGTACAAAACATAAGCGTAATATAGTTTTAAGTTAGTTTTAAGCAGTTTAGTATTAAGGTACTGATTCATCGCTATTTCTGCGTTACTTCAGCTTTGCCTCGGCTTGCTGAATATATAATAATGTTATATAAAACATAATATTTCTGAGTATTCTTATAGAATACTATTACATAAAAGTGGTTGTCTCATAACGCTATGGGATTTGTAAATCATACGGCTTACCATATACATTACACATTAACGTCTTGTGAGGCATATTGTCATATTATTATTCTCAAGTCTCTGAATTTGTATCTTCGGATCTATTCCTAGCGTTCGGATATTCTATACAAGTCCATCGTTATACTCGAGGGTTTTGCATCGGTTTGCAACTCTAAATACCCAATCTGGATTGTATAGAATCGGTCCACGCTGAGACTCTCGTTCAAACATTGGCCAACATAATTACGTGTGCGTTTGGTTAATATATTATACTCTTAAGAGCGGCTTTTAGCTGATCATAGGCAGCTATTATGTAAGACTAAGCGTGGTTTATAGTTGATAAGTTAGTCTTAAGCGTTTATCATAAGGTTATTCATAAAATTTAAATCCAATTTTTACAACTTTATTAATTTATCTCCTTTAAATTACTCTTCATAATCTTAACTTAATTTTCTACTGTTAGATTCTAAATTTACACTTGACATATATGGGGTATCATATACGAGTCTAAATTGTAATCTCTTTTATTTATCTGGATCATGTTATAGGCGTTATCTAAGCTTTGTAGAGACAATGTTTGACATTTAAAATATTATTTTCATCTAGCTAGTAATCACTGCAGATTTAAGGATAGATATGACAATTTTAGTGTGTTCTATAACATTTAAATATTTGTCCTAATGTCTAAGGTCTTTAGTTCATGAATTCAAATCAAGCTTTCTATTTACTTTACGTTTAACTCCTTGTGTAGAATAGTCAAATGGCTTTGATATTATTGTGTTTGTTGGAACATATTTCGGACATAGACTTTGTAACATTTCTCCTACCTCAGAGGATTTGGGTTATTGCTTATCATAATGTTGTCCAATTTACCACTAGATGATCATGCTATTATCAATATTTTATTATATTAATTTCTATTTTTGTGTGTGTGTGCAGGTTAACCTTTGGCGTCAGGTTTTTGTACCGTCATGTTTTCCTGACTTAGGTATTTGGCCCTAGCAATCATGACGGTGTATCTCATGAAGTCC
The DNA here is from genome assembly GCA_025490895.1 of Thaumatotibia leucotreta. Taxonomy (NCBI): domain Eukaryota; kingdom Metazoa; phylum Arthropoda; class Insecta; order Lepidoptera; family Tortricidae; genus Thaumatotibia; species Thaumatotibia leucotreta. The sequence continues at coordinate 228,150 of JALPQI010030271.1, read as the reverse complement.
TAACCAGACCAAATGAGATACAGAGCTTGTAGAGTCCTTAGATTTAATTGTAAAACTAATAAGAAATTTTAAATTAATAAATATTTTCTTTTTCCTCTCTATACCTTGTTTATTTTATACTTTTCCCTAAACTTTAGATTTCCCTATTACAGAGCTTTATTGGAGCTTCATAGTTTTCACATTTTCAGTAATGAAGCTTTTAGCCCATGTAGGATGTTACACTAGTTGGTACTTAAGTAACAAATGAATATATACTTTAACCTGTACAATACACATTTAGTAATTTCTAAGTTAGTGTATAAATAAAATACTCACTTTCACCACAGAATAAGTAATTATAGCACATCTCCAATTCTAACGGAACAGAACACCGCAACCCAAGGAAACTATTGTTTTTCTCACGTCCAAGAAATATCACTTTTTTAACACCGTTTTATCATTGTTACACGTGTCATCTACATAATAGTTACATATTGTGATAAACATTTTCATGTTAGTTTTAACATCTGCTTCGATAATATTGATGATGATTTTAACCAGCTTCGAGTCCCCTCGCACTTCCTCCAACTTCATCATCAGACCTATCTTGTGGTATTTGACCCAACTGCTAATCCTAAAAAGCCAACATAGCATATCATTATCTAAAACCAACTCCGAGTTCCCTCGAACTTCCTTCAAGTTCATCACCAGACCCATCTTGTGGTATTTGACCCAACTGCTAATCCTCAAAAGCCAACACAACATATCATTATACTTAACCAACTCCAAGTTCCCTCGCACTTACTCCAAATTCATCATCAGGCCTATTTTGTGATATTTGACACATGCTCACCAAGAGGATCCTAAAAAGCCAACAGAACATATCATTATCTCAAACCAACTCCGAGTTCCCTCGCACTTACTCCAAGTTCATCATCAGGCCTATCTTGTGGTATTTGACCTAACTGCTCATCCTATAAAGTCATCGTAGGATATCATTGTCTCAAACCTATTCCGAGTTCCCTCAAACTTCGTCCAATTTCATCATCAGGCCTATCTTATGACACGGAACCCAACTGCATACCAAGATAATACTAAAAAGCCAACATAACATTTATCGATGTCAAATCAACTCCGAGTGCCCTCGTACTGCCTTCGAGATCAATCATTGTCAGGCCCATCGGTGGAATCACATGGGCGATGAGCGTTCCTGACTCAAAAAACCTGCGTTAAAAAAACTGTCCACATTACGTACTTACACAATAAACTATAAAAAATTTGAATCAAACGACTTGTTTACTTACTACTAACTACGTAAAAAACTACAAACTACAGCTTACTACTGAATAATCTAATCTAAAAAAGATTGTAAAATGTTACATTGCTAAAAATCAATCCTTATTTTCATCTCTATTCCGTAAACCCGGTTAAACTTACTTTAAACAAAGCACGTGGTCACGGTAATTAACGAAACCAACATTGTCCCACCACTAATGGTACACGTGCTTCGTAAGAAAGCAATAGCACATTGCATTTTTGATTTGATAAATGGGACAGAAGTACTATGTAGTATGACTTTTCTGCGGAATGTAGTTCAGTCTATTAGACTAGCGGCCCATGCTGAAAAAAATATGGGTCATTTGAACCACCAGGTGACCTATCCAGAACGATATAAGAGCATAAAATAATAAGATTCAGCACTATGCCGTCACTTGTAAGCTGTCCAACTGACTCCTGGTGAGAATTTAAAAATACAGGTAGAGTGAGTACATTTTGGTCATATATTTTTGTACGGCATTCTTACCACCGATAGATCCATGAAAAATAATAAGGAAACGCACAGTGGCGTACAAAAATTGTGCGCCACAAAGTATGATTTTTTTTTTATTTTCCGACATTCACCAGGGTAAATTTGGCCGTTTGATTTTGTACGGCATCTGTGTCATACTATTTCAATACTGCTTCTAATTCATTATTCCGCAACGCCGTACAAAAATCATGCGACAAGGGAAAAAATCGAGGGTTGCAATCCCCTCTCTTTCCGTAGTCCAGGGGGTGATTTACAAAAGTACGGCTTCGGTTCCAAAACATAATCTAGCACTCAAAAGTACTATTAAAAATATTGCTGTCAAAAAATGATAGTCCATTTGAATGTATATCAATAATCATCTTCATTTCATCGTATCCTTGATTTTTACAGCTGTAAAATCATTTGATCCTGTACGGGAACTTCTTTTTTAACATGATGTTGTAAAACACAATCCTTACATAGTATTGCCGTTCAAAATAAACCGTTCTAAAAAGAATTATAGAGAAATACAAAAGCTGAAATTTTGCAAATTAATGTAAAAGTATAAATATCATAGATTAATGAAATATAGCAATTTTTTACATTTTATCCCTTGTTTTAAATAACATTAACATAGATAAATTAGATGTCCAGCAGTGGACGTCTTTTGGCTGAAATGATGATGATGATGAGATAAATTAGGAAAAAATAATGCCGTACATTTTTATTTTTGGCTGATGAAAGTCACGCTACAATTTTAAGGGTACTTTATGGCCATCTGATGCAGTGCGGTATTAACATATTTTTGAAGAGAACAATTGATAATATGATAAAATCACTATGACGTCTAGCAGAATTGAAACGTTGTGTATATTATGTCCAAGAATTGAAAATGAAAAATCCCAGTATCAACAGTTATGTATACTTTTTGGTTTAATATACACTTCAAACGTTATTGATACATACATATAATATATAATTGATTTGTTTCATTGTAATGATGTCAATAAATAAAACAATGATTTTTTAGAAAAAATCTATATATTTTATGATAATAATATTTTTTTTTTAATAAATTAGATAAATTTATGCAGTATTGGAATCAGTTACTCAGTTGTTATCGGAATCAACGTCTTCATCGACGTCCGAATTAACTTATCTATTATTTTCTGAAACATAAATATGTATTTGTCAAATTCCAAGTCTTACGTACAAATTTAAGATGTAAAGATTTATTTACCTACGACGTCATCACTTTTATAGTTTCTAACTAGGAACCTAGAATCAAGAAAAGACTGACTATTAGTAAAAGTAAAATATCTAAATGCCGTATAAAAAAAATCACCTTACATTTCGTACAGTTTTTTTTTTCCCTTTGGACCAACGAAAATATACGGCATATGAAAAAATATTATCTATGCATAAGATACTTTCAAAATAAATTTATTTCATGTTGTGTCAAATCACCCCCTGGACCACGGAAAGAGAAGGGATTGCAACCCTCGATTTTTTCCCCTTGGTACATCATTTTTGTACGGCGTTGCGAAATAATGGATTAGAAGCAGTATTGAAATAATATGACACAGATGCCGTACAAAATGAAATGACCAAATTTACCCTGTTGATAGTCGGAAAATAAAAAAAAAATCAGACTTTGTGGCGCACAATTTTTGTACGGCACTGTGCGTTTTCTTATTATTTTTCATGGATTTATCGGTGGTAAGAATGCCGTACAAAAATATATGACCAAAATGTACTCACTCTACCTGTACTTTTAAATTCTCACCAGGAGTCAGTTGGACAGCTTACAAGTGACGGCATAGTGCTGAATCTTATTATTTTATGCTCTTATATCGTTCTAGATAGGTCACCTGGTGGTTTAAATGACCCATATTTTTTTCAGCATGGGCCGCTAATCTATATTTTTAAATTAGAACTTCTTGTTGTCTTTGCATACCAATTCACACAACACTCCATGTAAAGCAGTGAAATGCACTTTTTCGGCTTTTTTATTGCCAAAAACGAGCGCTATTTACGGGTCTGTTACTTAGTCGCAACTGAACAAGCACGACGAGCGCCGCGTCTAAGTATATCAGTGCGAGAAATATAACTGCTGGTGACTGCGAGTCGCCTTATAGGTAATGAAAGTCTACAGGAGGTGGTCTGTGACCAGCAAGAAATGCTACCCTTTGTTTACGAGTAGGAGCATATTAAATATCAACCTTGTGAAAAAATGATCATTTCGATCATAGCCCATGATGCATAGTTTTCGTCTAGTCACACACAAAAAAATCAATATCCTGGGACATTTTCACACACATCGGCCTAGTAAACGGTACGCTCCATTAAGACTTGTGGTGTCGGTATTTTTGGATTGTATTGTATTCAGGGCATTTTTTAGCGTCTCGACATCAAACGTGCATATTTTGCGTGGTGCCAACGCTGGCCCAGTAGGTACTTGTTGGAGACCTCACATACATCCTTGTTTTTTATCGCAGATGTATGGAGGTTCGTCACGATGTTTTCCTTCACCGTAAAGGACTTGTGAATATAATATAATATGACATACATAAGCTTATAAAATAAAGTAAATGATTCGGGCTGGGGATTGAACCCAAGACCGCTGCGTAGTGTGCATTTTACCGTCCGACAACAAGCGCTATTATTTGTGATGAACGACGATATAATGAATAATACATAGATATACAGGGTTACTTTTTCACCAGTACAATAAATAATAGTAGACTAAAATACAAATTACTAGCATTTTTTTGTTACTACCCCTTCAAAAAATGCTCGAACTTATCCGCAAATCTAACAAGAAATGTGAACGACTTATTACGCATCTATCGACGTGCATAACTAACGTTTATTTAATTAAACTTAACGTTTAATTATTTAACTTTTCATTCATTCATTAATTCATTCGTTCATTCATTCATTCCAAATATATATTATTAGTAGGTATTTACTAACGATCACTAAAGTTAGCAGTGTACGGAGATATAGAGAGACAGGGGTCCCTGTTGTATCCCCACACTAAAAAACGGTATACATTACGTAAAATAAATATTATTCTAACAATAAGTTTAGTGTCTCCCTGGCACAATTATTTGGAGTTTTCAAGAGATTTTTATCTATTTCTATATTGCATAAACAACCGCTTTTGATGACAAGGTCACATACCTAAAGACACCACATACCATAAGGTGAAAGTGCAAATAAAACATCATCATTTTACGTGTCCTCTATAGATACTTACCGTAAAATTTCATTTTTTTCATCGTTCTGTCGATGTCGGTGGTATAAAAATATACATGTACATGCCACATTTAAGCTTTCTAGTTGATACTAAAGGTGCATGCAGACCAAAAGAGCATTCGCTGTTCTATCCCCCACTCTACGAATTCAACGAATCTCGTTTCGTGTAACGATCGAATTTCGTAGAGTTGGGGGTTAAAACAGCGAATGCTCTTTTGGCCTGCATGCACCTTAACGATCGCCGAGCTTAGCCACGGACGGACAAATAGACACACATACTGGAATATAAGGGACTGTGGGTTGAACTCTCAAATCTTTTTCTTATAATGAACAGACGGTCACCTTCATCATCATCATCACAGAGTTATTCACTTGTCGTTGGAGTATCTTCCAGCCCTCTCTTTCCCGTGCAAGATATGCATAACGTTTTCTTGTCGAATTTTTTGCCATGACAGTAAAGGAAAATACATTTCTTTTTCTTTATAATTGTTGAAATGGAAATACAATTTACTCTACTGTAGACTTACTAATTGAGCATAATTTAATCTAACAAGGTCGCAATTCTAACCTAACCTAACCGAAGCCACTTTGCCATAGCAGTGAATTACTGCTGACTTGCTGAGGTCGCAGTTGTATCCTAACCTAAACCACTTTGTCATAACAGTCAATTGCTGATAAGGTCGCAATTGTAACCTAACCTAACGTACCTACTTACATTGATATAGTAGTGACTTACTAATAAGGTGGCAGTTCTAACCTAAGGCACTGGTCTCACCGCGAGCTATCGGTTAAAAAACACGAACAAAAGATGCGCACTCCCGTGTAAATAAAAGAGACACTCTCTTTTTAACCGACTTCAAAAAGGAGGAGGTTTACAATTCGTCGAAATCTTTTTTTTTTCTTTATGTATGTTCCCCGATTACTCGAAGACGCGTGGACCGATTTGAAAAATTCTTTTTTTGTTTGAATGGGTATACCTTCTAGTTGGTCCCATTGTCACCGAATCCAGATCTGATGATGGAATCCTGGAGAAATCGAGGGAACTCTTCAAATGTTGTAGGCACACATGACATTTTTCATTTATTTTCGAAGACTAATCAAGTATTTGCGCCTAGTCATGAACGTTTTAAGTGGGTTATCTGATGATGGAAGGTACAACTCCTTAGCAATTAGGAGTTGGGGGATAATTCTTTAAGTATAACATATTTCGTGTATTTTGGAAGCTATTTGAGTATTTGCCTTTAGGTGGTCATCCTTTCATGTTGGTGAGCTGATGATGAAAGGTACAACTCCTTAGAGATTAGGAGTTGGGAGACAATTCCTTAAATATAACATATTTCATGTATTTTGGAAGCTATTCGAGTATTTGCGTTTAGGTGGTCATCCTTTCATGTCGGTGAGCTGATGATGGAAGGTACAACTCCTTAGAAATTAGGAGTTGGGGGATAATTCTTTAAATATAACACAGTTCATGTATTTTGGAAGCTATTTGAGTATTTGCCTTTAGGTGGTCATAGTCTCATGTTGGTGAGCTGATGACGAAAGGTATAACTCCTTAACTATTAGGAGTTGGAGGATAATTCTTTGAATATATCTATTTAAGTGTTTGCTTAGTAGTTATGACATGTTGGTTAGCGGTAAGTGATTCTTTAAATAATATAGGCATGCTAAGGCTGTTACCTATAATCTTTGAAATTATTCATACTTGCTGATGATACAATGTATATCTCCTTGATAATGGGATAATTCTTTGAATATAACAACTGTCATACATTTTCGAGATCTATTTAAGTGTTTGCTTAGTAGTTATGACATGTTGGTTAGCGGTAAATGATTCTTTAAATAATATAAGCATGCTAAGGCTGTTACCTATAATCTTTGAAATTATTCATACTTGCTGATGATACAATGTATATCTCCTTCATAATGGGATAATTCTTTGAATATTTAAGGTATCCAGTTCAGGTTTTCTGGCCTATTACAGTGCAGTACATTCTAATTATAAGTATTTAGAGCATACTAAATAACGATTTTACACTACTAAAAAGCAAAAAATAAAATATTTTAAAATAAAAATAAAACCGCCTTCAAAAATTCGCCCAAACTAAAAAGTCAAAAATAATTTTAGTTCCTACTTCTTAGGATTTCCTACACAAACCTTTAAACCTTTTACCCTATTCATTGAAATAAAATATTATGGCTAGGTATCCCACAGATTTCTTAGAAGTCGGTGCCAAGCCAAATATGTTCTCTTCGCGAGTATATAACTGTATTTGATAGAGGCTAGAGCTTTGTAACTTACTGTCACTCCGGTTATGCTTTCATCAAAATGACTGAGGTAGAACATTCTGTTGATAAAAACATAATCAGAGTGACAGTAAGTTACAAAGCTCTATCTAATATATACCTGAATGAACGTATTTGGCTTGGCACCGACTTCTAAGAAATCTGTAGGGTACCTAGCCATAATATTTTATTTCAATGAATAGGGTAAAAGGTTTAAAGGTTTGTGTAGGAAATCCTAAGAAGTAGGAACTAAAATTATTTTTGACTTTTTAGTTTGGGCGAATTTTTGAAGGCGGTTTTATTTTTATTTTAAAATATTTTATATTTACACGGGAGTGCGTATCTTTTGTTCGTGTTTGTAGCCGATAGTTCATAGCTTAGTAGCTCGCGGTGAGACCGATGCCTTACCTAACCCACTTTGTCCTACCCAGTTCTAACCTTATCTAACGTACTTTGATACAGTAGTGACTTACTAATGAGATGGCAGTTCTAACCTAACCTAACGTACTTTGAGATAGTAGTGACTTACTAATGAGATGGCAGTTCTAAGTTAGAACTGCCATCTCATTAGTAAGTCACTCTAACCTAACCTAACCCACTTTGTCCTACCCAGTTCTAACGTAACCTAACGTACTTTGATATAGCAGTGACTTAATAATGAGATGGCAGTTCTAACCTAACCCACTTTGTCGTAGCAGTGAATTCCTAATGAGATCGCAATTGTTCTAGTCTAACCTTACCCAGTTTGCCACAGCAATAATGAACGGTAGTCAAGATCGTAGTTCTAACCTAACTAACCAATCACCTCATCTTTTTCTTAACATTGTCTTATTACATCGTTATAATAAGTATATGTACCAAACCCAATCTACCATAATAGATAATGCATTTCTGCCTAACGTAAAATATATGTATGTGAAGTAAGTTTCGGAGAGTTGTATACACGGTGTTACGTCAGCATTCCGAAAGATTTTAATGCTGGATTCCTGACCATATTTAGAGTCTTAAATGTTATATAAAATTTCCTGGATTCGGCTTGGTTTCAGAGATAATCAACCTTTTTTCGAAATAAGTTTTTCGACGTAACTCGTCATTTAACTTCTTTTAAATTACAATGCTACCACAATGTGTTCTAATATTACCACACCTTTTGCCTGACAATCAAAAAATATGAATAGACTTGACGAAATAACCTGTAGGTACCTAAAAAAACAATTGAAATAAATAATTTAAACAAATTGTTGTTATGATAAAAAGTACTGGAAATGTTAAAAAATATTCAAATCGGCCTAAAAAAAAAGAAAAAAATTTTTTTTTGGTGGAATTGACATAAGGTCTCATAATATTTTGTGTTTATTTTGATGTCTAGAATGCATAGTTAAAATCTTTCGCAGTGCTCGCGTAACACCGTGTATAATTATGTACCTATGCCAAAAATATGGAAATCCAATTTCTGCGAAATAACACATGACCTAAATAATAATATGCCAAAATAGTTTCTGGCAAAGTAATATTCTAAATATTGTTTACAAAAATTGATTATGCCAAGTCTCTTATAACATAAGCGTTTCGAAAAAAAAATGCCATATAGAGGGATTAGAGGGAGCCCTAAACAGACAGAGAGACAGACAGACATACAAACAATGATTTTGAAACTTTACAAAATAAACACACCGTCAGGTGGGCATCAAGTCATGTGGTAATTCTTTATGTATGTCATAAGAAAAGTTATAGTAACTGTACATTGCAAGCACTGCACATCCCCCCGACAGCATTAAATATAATTGCTGTACCCACGATCACGCTGACTTAATACACTTATTTTAATTACTTTATTCGTTAACGTTTATACGTCCGTAGCCTACTCTTCATGCGTTAGTTTACAATAAATTATATCATAACCATAGATCAGTGATTTTATTTATCACATCCACCATCAAGAATGGGGCAAGTGTTGGGCTCGTACGGTAACTTAAACTCAGATCACATCATCCATCTATAATTAGTCCACTGCTGGACAAAGGCCTCTCGTATTAGGTACCTAAGCATACGGACGCATTAGGAAGTAAATACCCATAATCGCCACGCAGGGCAAGCTGTTGCCCATCATCCAATATTCAATAAATAATGGTCAGTGACACTTCGAATCCCTTAGTTGACTATTAGGGCACCCACGGGAAGAGTTGGGGTGGTAACAAATGTATTTCTATTGCCATCACCACACGGCCACTCAACTTATACTCATTACATACCATTTTACAAGAATCAGTTGTGAAATTCAGACGGATGCAAAATAATATTTTCTGAATCAGAGTTCGCTTATTATAATAAGAATTGTTTCCCAGCGGAAATACTCTAGATCTTTAAGTTCAATGGGTTCAAACAAGTTTTAATTTCTTAACAAGCCATGTGGACAGCACAAAAAATATTTTAACTACCTACCTATTTGCAGAAAGTATATTTTAAAATAAATATACAAAACCTTGCCTATCAATAATTATGTTTACACATAGGTAAGTAGGTGACTATCAAATTTGCTTAGTGTATTTTACAGGGATCTGTTACGAATTGAAACGGTCACATGTACAAAAATCATGCATTCAAACAAAGAAAAACAGGTGGGCAGGCAAATCGACAGGCAAACTATAACTTTCAGCCAGGCTATGAACAGGCACAGAGACGAACAGACAAACAGATCTTCTGATTTCATTAACGTGGAGGTTTATTTAGTTTTTAGGTCATGAAGACTTCAAATTTGAGAATTTAGGTATTCAGTTTAAATCATCGTTTTCTTCCGTATGGACCAACAGACACACAAACTTACTAGGAAGGTGATACGTTGTTTCCTGTAGTTGATTTTTATACGTATATAATAATTATGTATGTATTATGAATTAAAAAACCCACCAAGTGCGAGTCGGACTCCGTACCATTATCAATTTATCATAAAAAATACAGTTAAAACAACCTATCTCAAAAACTATAAGAGATACATCTTGTCTCTTTTTCGTTAATTAAATACGAGTATATGTATTTTACCATCTCTTTTACGCATTATGAAGTATGAAGATAAGTGTTTGTCAACTATCAATAAATTGTAGGAGGTGTATGGTGTGAAGTATTTATTTCGCTCATTTTGTTAGAGTAAGACGTATCTTTACTTATATATCATTGGCGGTTCATACAACACAATCCTCACCAAATATCATTACTTCCGAGTATTCCATTTATTGTTTCCGAGTAAATTGGATGTGACGGACAGACACGGACAGAGACGGACATGACTTGACGAATATAAGGTTTTCGTTTTTTGCAATTTTGGCAACGGAACCCCAAAAACAGTTTGCTAAATTAGGAGACGGTTATGAATAAAGGGGTTATAATCTTCCATATCACTACATAATATAAAACAAAGTCGCATTCTCTTGTCCCTATATCCCTATTGTATGCTTCAATCTTTACACCTACGCAACGGATTTCGATGCGTTTTTTTTATCGATAGAGTGATTTAAGAAGAGAAGGTTTTAGGTAGACTATAAAACTTAAAATTATTTGAATAAAATAGTCTGCAAGTATAAAACCTGATAGGTTATCATTATAGGTCCATAAGAGATTGCCTAATCTAAAATCATAATGCCATGTTCATACCTACGTACAGATTAATAAAATTAGGACTCCAACTATTCAATATGTATTTAAGTATTTGTATGTATCTATTCTATATATTACATATTTTGTAGTTTAGTTCTCACACAAGCCTTGATGGAGTTTATTGTGGCACTAGGTTGATATGTGTAAGATGGTCACATGCTAAATATGATTAAGTCTATGCGCGACCGTTATGGCGGGCGGGTTAAGGAACGAGATGGCTAACAGTTTTTTAAAGTGTACACAGTGCAATATTGTCATCAATGAGCTATTGTGCTTTGTTCAGAATAAGTTGAACGCAATGGACGACATAAGTTTAGTGAAATTAAGTAAAAGTGCGTTTTCAACGACAGACATTAGTGCAGCAAAGGATTTGTTGTTCGCGTCGATCTCCACTTCGATCCAGAATATTACTAGACGGGTTAACAAAGAACAAAAGGAGTTGGAAGATATAGTTAATGTTTTCAAAAACACAGATCCTGATAAAATGCCTATCTTTGTAGCAAGAGAACTACATAAATTGCCACCGGTGACGTTTGATCACATAGACGTTACAAAGTTATTGAAAGATATTGTAGTATTGCAATCTGAGTTAAAAACAATAAAAGATAATTACATTACGATTGATCACCTTAAGGAGGTAAGATGTGAACTAGAACACATGAAATATGCATCATTAATCCCAAATAGTCACAGTGCACTAAATGTAAACACTAGACGAGGCGGATATGTTTCGGAACAAAGCGGGCCGTTCGGTATTTTAAACTTGTCAACTACCCACTCTTCAAATACTACACCTGAGGGGCAGAAAGAGAACGCGGATTATCGAGTAAGCGGCCTACCATCTCGCTCACCCTCACCGCGGCGACATTCCGAACATAGCGACATTAACATAAGCGTCGAGCCAGGTTCGCGGATACAGGCGGACTGCTGCGCGCGCGCTATACTCGACCAAGTCGTTATCTCTCAGCCGGACCGGTCCGCGGCCGCCTATCACACCGTAGCGATTGCGGGGTGTGTTCGTGATGCTGAGAATAGTAGCGTGGGGCTCGAACAACAACAACCGGTTGTAAATACGGATAGCAAAAGTGATCAATGGGAGAAGGTTGAATACAAGAAAAAGCGTAAAATGACTAGTACTAAAACAAAGTTCACAAAATTTACAAGAGGTACGGCGGTAATTAAACCAGGAGACAGATTTAAATCCGCAGAATTGAAGGCCTCCCTGTTTGTGTCGTATGTCCACAAGAGCGTTTCTGAAGATGACATACTGGATTTTATTAAATCGAAAACACAAGAAAAAGTGCAGCTTCGCAAAATAAACATGAAGGAGGACAAAGGGTACAATTGTTTTAAAATAGTGGTGTCCAGGCATAAGATACACTTATATTTAAAAGAAGAATTTTGGCCAGAAGGTGTAACATGTCGACGTTTTAGGCCGTACAGAACAAATGAGCCTGATGCGGGCGAGCAGAAAACAAACTGTTCGGTGTAAATTAAATGTATAGTGCAAATTTTGTCACATATAATTGTAAGAGTGTTAAGAGGTCTGTGGAAGGCATAAGGCAATTATGTCGTTTTGCCGACATAATTGCTCTTCAAGAGACATGGCTGGCGGATGCTGACTTGACGTTCCTAGCAAGTATAGATGATGATTTCGGTAGCACAGGGGTTTCGGCAATGGACACCGGCGCAGGAATATTGCGAGGCAGACCGTTCGGCGGAGTTGCTATCCTATGGCGCAAATCAGTTTTTCAGTGTGTTACTGTGATTCCGTGCGGTAATCCGCGTTTAGCGGCAGTGCGTATTACTTTAAGTGATCGGTCGTTGCTAATATTTAGCGTTTACATGCCTACAGAATGCGCTGAGAATCGTGAAACATAATAGGAGACGTAAGAAGCCTATTATAGGCTGGAATAGACATGTGGCCGAGGCTCACGCGAGTGCCAGGTTACAGTTCGCTGTGTGGGTATCCCATGGTAAACCTAGTAGCGGTGCAGTATATAATAGCATGATTAAAGCGCGAAAGGTTTTCAAGGGCAGATTAAAGTGGTGTCAAAATCACGAAGATCAAATAAAAATGGACATTATAGCGTTGCTCCATGCTAAGTCTGACTTTGGAAACTTTTGGAAATGCACCAATAAGCTAAACGCTAAGCCTGGTACTCCCGTGAGTGTCGATGGGGTTTCCGACCCAAAACAGATAGCTGAAAATTTTCAGGGTCATTTTAAAGTTAAGTCGCCAGTAGGGCCGCCTTGCAGGTTGCTCGATACGGAGAAAACCAGTAAGACAGCAACCTTGATTCTCGCCAAGGACGTCAAGCTGGCGATAGGTAAGATGACAAAGGGAAAATCACCCGGTCACGATGGCCTCTCTATCGAGCACCTGCGCTATGCCGGCAATCATCTGCCACGTGTACTTGCCATGCTTTTTAACATCTGCTTGGATCACTCTTACCTGCCCCAGGATATGATAAAGACTTTGGTGGTGCCCATTGTGAAGTGCAAGACGGGAGATGCGTCGGATAAGTCTAACTATAGGCCCATTTCTCTGGCTACGATTGTAGCAAAGATATTTGACAGTGTGCTTAACTCATTTTTAAAGAGGCATATTAAGCTCCATGACGCTCAGTTTGGTTTCGTGCCTGGTTTGTCTACGGAAGCTGCCATTCTTAGTTTGAAGCACACTGTCAGGTATTACACTGACAGGGATACGCCAATATATGCGTGCTTTATGGACCTCTCGAAAGCCTTCGACACCGTATCTTATGACATCCTTTGGCGTAAACTGGAAGGGGTTGGGTTATCGCCAGAGTTGATATCAATTTTTAAATACTGGTACCTAAATCAGGAAAACTGTGTGAAGTGGGCAGGAGAGGTGTCGTCGCCGAGTAGACTTGACTGCGGGGTGAGGCAGGGGGGGTTAAGCTCGCCTTTACTCTTCAGTCTATACATTAATGCACTGATTGTGGAGCTCAGCGGCATGCATGTGGGCTGCTCTGTTGACGGTATCCGTGTCAATAACCTCAGTTATGCAGATGACATGGTGCTGCTGGCCCCCACAGTCAGTGCATTGCGTCAGATGATCGCCGTGTGTGAAGCGTATGCGACATCTCATGGCCTGACATACAATGTTACAAAAACCAAATACATGGTTTTCAAGGCGGGAAGTAAATGTCCATTCTTCATTCCACCTATAGTTCTAAATGGTGTTTCTCTCACTAGGGTGAAGGAGTTTAGATATTTAGGGCATTTACTGACCGAAGACCAGAAAGATGATGGAGATATGGAGAGGGAGCGCAGAGCATTGTCGGTTCGAGCGAACATGCTGGCCCGCAGATTTAGTCGCTGTACAGATGAAGTGAAAATTACACTTTTCAAGGCTTTCTGTACATCACTGTACACGTCTAGTCTGTGGGTCAAATATACTCAACGGGCTTACAATGCTCTGCGAATCCAATACAATAACGCTTTTAGGGTGCTGTTGAAACTTCCGCGTTACTGCAGCGCATCGTCTATGTTCGCCGACGCGCGCACGGATAGTTTTGACGCCGTCTGGCGTAAAAAAACGGCCTCGCTGCTCCGCCGGGTGCGCGGGAGTAGCAACAGCATCTTAAGCATGGTAGCAGATAAGCCAGATTGTCCTCTCATGTGGAGAATGTCTCAGAGGACTAAATCACTTTTATGTATTTATTATTAAATCCCTAACATAAGTTTTTAATTAGATTAGATATAAGCAAGTACTAACAAATATTGTGGACCATTATGTTGTCTTTGAAATAAATAAATCATTCATTCATCATTCATTCATAAATATATTTATTTGTTCATATACTAATCGTCCAATAATAAAGAAATATATTTTTTTTAATTATGTTGTTATTATTCGAAACACGACAAAACATAGCTATATAAATATTTAATTATTTTTAGTGTTTCTTGTTATATCGGCAATATTTTAGGTAGGTACAATCAGCAGCAGATATTGCTTAACGAGTAGGGTGTTCACAATGATCTTAACACACTCTAATAGTCGTGCATAGTTTATTTTGAAAACTCTGCCCGCTTAGCAATATCTGCTGCTGACTGTACATCATCTGAGAAAATTTCAACTAATTATCCATTAGATACATATTGGTGATAGACAGACAGATGGACAGACAGTGAAGTATGAAGATGCCCAGGATCGCGCAAAGAGGAGGAAAGGTAGGTACGGACCCTGGCAAAAGCCGGGATAACGATAGGTAGAAACAGAAGAATAGCCTTCATAATAATATTACAGAAACGTGATTAAACTTAATGTTTGTACAAGTTATTTTCCAGTCATCCTTGTCGCACACGCATATTGGCGCGACTGGTGCGAGCAAGAGGGGAAGAATAGTAGTAGTAGTAGTAGTAGTTGCATTTCGATGCAAGTGCAAAAAAAAAACATTTTTTTCCACGAGGATGAAAGTCAATCACCCGAGTTAAAAAGAAGTTTTTACACGTGTATCGAACGACTTTTCTCATAACAAGTGCCTTAAAAAGAGAAATTAACGTACGAGAAGCGTGCGCAAAATTTTACTTCTCCGCACTAGTTAGGAAAAGTAAGTTACGCAGTCAATAAAGCTAGCTCATATCACAATAATATAGGAGGCGGGGACTTGACGCTAGGTAGGTCGACTTGTGGAGGAATGCCCCATGATATTAGTATAATAAATATGTTGTTTGATAACAGCCTAAAACAAGCCATAATATTACTGCGAGTTTTTTTTTCATCGTTTGTTTTCAAATTGTTCCAGTAATATGGTTTCTAAACCAGAGCTACTTTACTTTTTATTTTAATTGCGAGAAATTAAAATATACTAATTATTCATAGGTACACAATAACACGATAATTTTAACTGTGACTCTGCTCGGTCTGAGACGCTCATTTTGAGAGGTTGCCGACAGTATGCAGCGCGCAGCGCCGTCTCACATGGTGATTGGTTGATTTGAAAAGGTAATGTCTTTGAGTGGACAGTTTGAATGAAATTATTTGAAAATATTACATGCGTAGCTAAAACTTTAGTATTGCTTTGTAAGTCTAATGACAGTAATGACTGTTGGAATATGTCAAGTGAAAAGTATATGGGTATTGTTATCTATTACATATTATAGATTGACAAGTTACACACCTATAACATACTGAATACTTTCGCTGTCCTGCAATATATGTGTACCTACACATAGTTATTTAAGCTACAGTTAGTCTCTAATACGACGACATTAGGTTCATATGATATGAATTCCATAATGAATTATACAACTCTAAAAGTAGTAACCACTCACTGAGTAAGTATTAGTTGCACAAATAATTGGGGTTTGATTGGTGGAATCTGATGTTTCAGGCTCGTGAGTTTGGTCGGTCTTAATATCCCGCCAAGCTGCTATCCTCCTGAAATTGTCACATTGGTGAATTTAATTTATTATACCTCCCTATCTGTTCTTTTTATTGAAATTAATAATAACTGACAAAGTTCGTGTCGCAATTGGCAATAGAATAAAGGTAATAATATGTATATCTACTACAGAATCATTTGAATCGTTACCTAACACAAAGATTAGCTGGCAAATTTAATGTGAGAGTAAAATGTGAGAGTATCATAAATATAGAAGAAAAAATGTTCTAACTACTTTAAAAGCGGCTCGGGTATTCCGATAAACTCTTATCGCAGTACACGTGAGTACAGTTGTACTTATTAAATAGGTGTTTTAACTATTTCGCTAAATTTTCGCTACGGCGAGATACTTACTATGTGGTGCCATGGTGAAGGAGTAACCCCGCTTCTACTCGACGCTTTTTCTTTTCCCCCCCAGATCAACGGTGTTTTCGGTACTCATTTTTATTCGTTCTGCCCATCGTTGTGGGCATGTTTATGATATCGATTTTATTCGAAACGAACACTTTTGCCTTGACTTGTGGAACAAAATTGCAAAATGTTGACTCATAGATGACATTGACTTTGCTGTGACAAATGAACAAAATATTTTGTGACCACTTACCAAAAAGTATTTTACGCGTCCATTTAAATTAAAGTCGTCAGCCTCGGTAGCCGAGTTAGTTGTGACCCTATCTATGAAGCTGGAGGTTCCGGGTTCGAATCCCAGTGAAAGCATTATTTTGTGTATTTTTTTTATCACAAATATTTGTTCCTTGATCGTGGCTATCTATGTGTTTAAGTATCTGTATGTAGTTACATGATATGTATCATCGCTTATTTCTTATTACCCACAACACAAGCCTTAATTTAAGCTTAAGATGTCCCGATATATTTATTTGTTTATTATTATTATTAATTTATAGCCACTTATTTTATTTATTACCTCTCAGATATTAATTAGTACCTATCATATTAATGTGCTCCTTTCTTCCAAACTGTTGTACAAGTTACGCTAAATGAGAATTAAAGTGAGCATCATAGTTAGATACAAAAGTAGCTACCTAACTACCTACTGGCTGTAATTCATAAAAAATACTGACCGATATATTGTATTTTGAGATCCGACCTGGCGAATCGAGGGATAAAATTTTACCGGATATTTTATTTGATAAAAACAATAACAACATACCTATTTTATGAATTACGCTTACTTTTAATAATCCATCTATTGACCGAATATATTACTAATTAGTGAGGTCATTTAACTAGCAGTTTTAAAGTGACATCTGTGATGGATATGGTTAAACTTACCTTGTCATCTGCCTCCATGTTAGTTTTCATGGATAGTATTATTCACGCACATATACAAAGGCAAAGAGCGAAATTGTATCATTTTCAAATTGATAATTCAGAAATACTATACCACTTTTTGGACTTTTTTTTACATACGCGCCATCTACGGGATACGTACAACTTACTATCAAGGTTCAAAATTACAAAAAGTCTACTAATTAACAGAGTTAATGTCGACAAATTTGTATGAAAATCGCACAGGGACATCCACCTTAATGCAAAATTCGAAGTAGTCATTTAAAAATTAACGGTTGACATTTGTTTGTAGCGTGAAGTTTTGTGTCCTCAAAACGTTTTATTATTTGCGAGATTAACTTGGTTGTAGTAAAGTGAAGTCCATCATTATTTTAATGACAAAGTGTACTAGATGCCAATACCCTAAACTTAACTTTCTAGTCTCGTTAGAGCCCAACCTCATCGGGCTGAGCCCGCGTGCAAATTATTTCTGTGATGAAACTGATACCGTACAATTTGATATTTTCAGTTCAACATGGTTAACCAGAGCAACCTGCCGGCATCATGGCTGTTGCTGTCATCACGTCCCGACGGCGTGACAGAGGAAGACTGGTGTCGCTACTGCCTATCGTGAACACGTGGTGCAACGCGTGGCGTGCCCACACCATTACAACAGACAGCGTTGTTGATCCGGTGAGAAGTTCACATTTTGTTGGGCTATTTGAGCCCTGGGCTGATTAGTGAAACTAATGTTGTAGTAGTAATCGCGGGATTATCCTTTTGAGTTTATCAAATTGAAAATGCCGACGATGATGATGAAGGTCATGATAAAGGTCATGATGAAGGTCATGATGAAGGTCATGATGAAGGTCACGATGAAGGTCACGATGAAGGTCACGGTGAAGGTCATGGTGAAGGTCATGGTGAAGGTCATGATGAAGGTCATGGTGAAGGTCATGGTGAAGGTCATGATGGAGGTCATGATGGTGGTCATGATGGTGGTCATGATGATGATCATGATGACTGTCATGATGATGGTGATGATAATAATTTCTTATTATTTGGGCTGTCAATAGTTTCAGTTTGACTTCTTTAGTTCAATTAAAATTGTAAGTTTTATTGAAATTAATCAATTAGTTCGCAATCGTGGAATGAAACTTTTTACATTTTTGTCGGGTTCAGTTTTCTCAGACTACATACACCATTTATCATTCGTAGTCGTAGGTGTAAAATCGGATCTATTTTTCCGTCTCAGTGCGGCCACGATTGTGAGTGGCGTTCGTTTGGTTTAATGGTGTATGTGGTCAAGGCGTTTAGATTGTGCGACAGCCATGTAGGTGGTTGTTAAGACTCAGTTGCTGGGTGTAGCATCTGGAGTATTGTAACTGCTGTGAGTACTGCAACCCATTTGTTGGTTTGTTGAAGTGTTTCATTTGACTATTGTAGAACTGTGTCGGTTACTGGCTAGTAAAGTAGTAAGTACATAGTTAGACTGACTAGTCTATTTCGAATGTTAATGAAGTTGATTTTAATTCCCTGGGTTGATTAAACGAATACCTTAAGAAAATATGATTCTAAATTGCGGCATTAAAATCATCTGTTAACTACTTTAAATGCGGAAAGGGTAATTTTTAAATTTAATGAGTTCTAATCATCAGTCATGTGAGCTTTCAATGGACCGAGAGCAAGTCCGAGGGATTGAGCGTGATCGAATAATCGCATCGAAAGTTCCGGAGCATGTAAAAGGTGCACGTGGACTGCTTTTTATGTGCGGTATACTCTTTGCGAGGAGTAGCACTTACGCGGCTGAGATGGTTAACTTCTGATAGGTTATTGGATCCTAACAATCCGATGGACTGAAATGATGGTTAAATGGTTATGATGTAACCTGGTTGAGTAATTTACGTTTTTGTTTGAGTCGAGAGGTTGACTAATTTGAATCATTCATTAATTGAGATCATTTTGGTAATGCCACAAAAGAAGTTATTGTTGTTAAACGGGATGAGGTGACTATGTCACAATGTGAGTTTCCGATAGACATAAACGTGACTTGTGTTTCCTTAATTTTGATTTTACTGGTAACTGAAACTGAGCTGGTGGCACTATCAAAATTGTCTAACAAATTGAAATTCATAAATGATTGAATACAGATAACATTTTGTTGTTAATGAAAATGCTAGAAAGCCAAGTACCACGTGAAGTAGATGAAGATTGTTGTGGCATGAAGGATGAGGTTCTCAGTTCGGTTGGTCGACCGTACCAGAGGCTTGATCGTAGCCGTAGCCCGTTAGAAGTCGGTGTCTACCTTTGAGTAGTCCGTGGGTACGCGGTGCGCGATAAGCTCTGGCGGAGGTCGGGTCTTGTAGAGACCGTAGAGTCAGGGTCGACTCGGCGATCCCTTGGGGATGCGCGTAGTGTGTGGTTATGTGATAACCAATAGGCCACGAATGAGAGACCTGCTTCCGAACGTTTGCCGTCATGTGTTTTACGTAAAAGGTGGCTATGAAAGCCAGGTGGTACTTGTCTGGTCTTGCATTTAAATTGGTGGTAATGAATTGACTTTAAGTGATCCTAAATTCAGTTGCAAAGAATAAAATTATTTTCCTTGAGTTGAGTTGATTTTACGTAGACAGATAATTTGGTCAGGAGTAACCGAGTGGTGACAAAGATTACTGATGTACGTGTTTGTTTCAGATACAAGCGAGGACGCTTGTCTTGTCAGTATGGCCGTGTCGGAGATATGAGTTACTAAATCTAGAAAACGATAAGCAATGTTTTGCTTGGAGTGGTCTTTGCTTGGTCCATGCAAGTTTGCAGGTAGATGATACCAACCTATGAACAGGTGGCTGGTGGCCTGACAGTATAAAAGGTCACTACTGCAGTGTTCATCAATTCATTCCCGTGTTAGACATAGAACGATTCACTCTTGTCTTGTTATGTGAAGGGTTTACATTCTTACGAGGAAAGTTGTTTCTATGGTGTATGCATCTATGCATGGACGCAAGCTTAGAACTCTCCATTCGTTTTCTACTACTGCGTAGATGCGTGGATACGGGATTCTGGGTGCTGTTGGTGGCGAGTAACGAGAAGCTAGGAGGCAGATAACTGGAGTCCTGCCCCTCTTGGCTCGGCTGTCATTAGGGTTCCCGATATATAGATTATTTATTTTGTCTCTTTTTTTATATTTATTTATTTTCAAAACTACAATTTATGTACATAGATTAAATCTAACTAATCTACTTAACCTAACCTATTTCTAAGATTGGCCCTTATGGCATTGTACCGAGGGATGCTGGCGGCATTACCCCGCTGTATCGCAATACTGATGCGTTGTGCGAGGAAGTCGCCAGCTCTTCGGTCTTTAGTTACATCAACCAGACGTTTCGCGATCTCAGCAAACAATTTGCGTGCGCTGGGGCCCCAAGAACATAAAGTTTCTACGCCAAACTGTACAAAATCGTACTCTTTGCCGAGGCCCTTATATTTATTACGTTTTAAAAATTCGGCATTTTCAGCCACAGCGGCTGCCTTAAACGTAGTTCGTTGAAGATGAATTATGAATTTTTGTCTCTTGTCTTCATTGTGAAAATACTTGATTATTTATTTTGTCTCTTGTCTTCATTCTGAAAATACATGTAATGAGTAACTACTAACTAGCTTAATTTGCAAATTTAGTATTGTACATCCACTCTTAAAATTTATTGTCTGTGGTTTAGTATAATTTTCATTGTGGGTAATTTTGTTTTGATGGAGGTAGATCTATCAAATTTCCTCTATTGTCAGTCACCCGCAGAGCACGAACCCTGTAAAGTGTTCGAAACGTCGGGATGAAGTTAAATTTAAGTAATATACATACCTATACGCGAGTTTTCCTTTTTCATAGTTTCATCTGTAATTCACGAAGTTGCCTACCCCTTTCCGACCGGTTTGATATAATCCTGCAAATTACTTTGCAAAAATCCTGTCACCAAGTAAATTGTATTTTCGAGCTCAAACCTATACCGATCGAATCTGCAGACACTAGCCGACACGTAAAATTAGCAAATACCTTAGGGCGGCCGCATCAGTCAGTCGCAAGACAGCGTTGAAGATGGCGATGTATTTTGGTGGGAGTAGGTGCACATGTAAGTTCGTAATTTCGTATATTTGCGGTAACAAACATTCTATTTATTGAGTGATACTTACTCTTAAAGAGTTAAACGTTTTTATTTAGCACAAATTAGAATAAAATTAAGTGATTTTGTGTAAACAATATGCCCGTAAATAATAAGTGCACAAAATTGTAGGTTCGGACGGAGCTCGTCATAAATATTTGCACGGATATGCATAATCGGTCTTTGCGCATAAAATGAAACCAAGAGAGATAGTCATATGTTTTGAAGAATTGGTTACATATTTCGTCTAATTCGTTAGGTATATATTTCATCGTATTTTAATTAGCGTATCCAAGGAACTGGGTTAATAATATCTTGTATTTTCATCTTTGTTAGGCACTCCATAGGTGTCCATACCTAATATTTCTCGAATTGCTTTGGCCTTGCTATTATGAATGTTGCTCTTTTGAACTCTTCTTAAGTTTTGCTTATTCGTGGATGAATGAAGAAAACACATTGTAGAAGGACGTCCAATCTTGATAGTTTCCGGTAAACTTTGCTATGTCTATCTTCGGAAGCTTCACATCATCACTAAAGCTAGGTGCGAGATTACTGCTAATTCTGCTTGTGCACGACGTAGTACTTTCTAGCATAAGCTTTTTAAGTATTTAACCACAAATATTTTCTTGTTTGGCTATTAAAACCCGTTAATTCCGTTCACATCTTTAAATCTATTGTTGAATTACTGTGGAAAACTCAATGTGTAGTAAATATCGTTTTTTTTTCTTGTGTGAATATGTATAATGTAATGTAATTTACAGATTCTTCGTTTTTCCCAGTCAGTAAAAGTATATATTGCAAAAAGTACTGGTTATTACACGTCGACTCCAAAAAATCGTCGCTTTAATCCATTCATCATATTATTATTAGCATTGATAATACATTTTTGTCTTCTCGAAATCATGAAGTGAAAATTTTGATTTTTATTTTCTAATTTACTGTCTAAAAGTAGCTTTCACATTTAAAACTCATTTATTTACGTTTGACATCCATCGTTGGGTCACCAATTTACATAGGTGTGCGAAAATTAAACTCAATCTGTGTAAAAAGGCCCAAAAATAAAACTATAGCACTTGACTGTACACTAATATATATTCACTTTCACTTTTGCACAGGTGTATACTTTGAAAAACTTAACTAAGGGAACGTGCCGGCTAGACGTCATTGTGACGGGGAAAATCTTAACACCGCGAAGTAGATATTTAAATAGGCGGTACAGTGACATCTAGCAGGAAAATTCATAAACATCATTTTCTTCATGAACGAAATTACTGAAACATGAATATCAGTTAGACATTCCGCCCACCAAGGACAATTATGATCAAATTTCCTTAATTCCGCCCACCATGATGCATTAAACAACAAACAATGTAACTTATACCTAAATAACACAGTTGGAAAAAAAAATGGATATCTAAAACATTACAAACCATTTACTAAACAAATTAAAGAAAATTTTAAATTTTATGGCAACACTTAACCTTTGCTAAGGTAAACAAACACAAATTATAAACTTAATTACCAACCTAAGTTTCTATTGGCAGAAAACATAACTTACTAACAGGTCTTTTTATAGTAGATCCTTTACAACGCAAACTAACTACTCGAGTGATTCCATCCAGTCCCGGGTGTTTGTCAGTGATTACTCCGTATAACCATCTTGCAGGAGGCAAATCATCCTCCTTCACTAACACTACACTACCTACAGCTGGTTCTGGAGTTTGATGACACCATTTATAACGATGGTAAAACTGGGTCAGGTATTCACGAGACCAACGGCGCCAGAAATCCTGAACCATCTTCTGTGTTAACTGCCATCTTCGTAAGCTTCCTATGTTGGCATTTTCATAATTAGAATCTGGCACAACTATCAAGGGCTCTCCAACCAGAAAATGTCCAGGAGTGAGCGGTATAGGATCATCAGCGTTGTTAGTATTAATTCTTGACATAGGCCTTGAGTTTAGGCAGGCCTCAATTTGAGCCAAAACTGTTGCCATTTCTTCAAATGTTAACGTAGATGTTCCAATCACTCGACGTAGGTGGTGTTTTGTGGATTTGACTCCAGCCTCCCAGAGACCTCCAAAGTTTGGTGAGTGAGGCGGAATCCAATGCCAATTAGTGGAGTTAGTGGCGAGCTGATCAGCAATTTCCGCGGCTACTGATGAACGTTCTTCAGCGTATAACTGCCTGAGTTCACGAGCAGCTCCCACGAAGTTCGTTCCGTTATCACTCCACAAATCAGCGCAGTGACCACGACGCGCAGTAAAGCGTTTAAACGCTGCAATGAAGCCTTGAGCGGTTAAATCACTAACAGCTTCAAGATGTATTGCTCTTGTAGCCATACAAATGAAAAGGCAGATGTATCCTTTGTATGAGCGATGGCCTCTTCCCTTTGACGTACGCAAGCTTATAGGACCAGCATAGTCCACGCCACTCTGATAGAAGGGGCGATTGACAGTTCCTCTAACTGACGGCAACTGTCCCATCAGTGGATGTCGCGATGCAGCGGCATAACGAGCACATATCACACAATTGCGAACAAAGAACTTGACCGAATTAGTAGCTCCAATTACAAAATATTTCGACCGTAAGTAATTGAGCATTAATTGTGGGTTGCCATGCAGAGTTTTTTCGTGCGCATTGTCTAATAATAACGTCGTGAAGTGTGATTTTTGAGGAATTATGATGGGGTGCTTCATTTGATCACTAATTCCTGCGTGCTCTAATCTTCCACCAACTCTCAGGATATCATCTTCATCTATCATCGGATTGAGTGAGGTAAGTTGACTCTTCTTACTAATCATTTTATCTTCTTTGAAATGATTCGCTTGAACAATCCTTATGCACGTTTTTAAACTGTCCTGAATTTCGTTGCTAGTTAACCACAAAGTAACCTTTTCTTGTCTAGCATGCTTCAAGAACCGTTTGCAGAAAGCCAGGACGCGTAGCAGTTTCCATAATTTAGAAAACCTTCCAATAATTTCTTCCTCTACTTCTGTATTGGTATCACAGTGAGTATTCATAAAACACATTTTATTGTTCCTTTCTTCTAATTTCGTGTCCTTTAGATTTAATTTCTTGTAGCTTATATCTTTTCCTTTCAGCCATAAAGGACCCTCCATCCAGAGCTCTTCACGTTCCAGATTTTGTGTCCCGCGAGACGCGCAGTCTGCAGGATTATCCTTTGAAAGGACATGACACCATTGATGAGGCTCAACTGATGTTATAATTTCCGATACCCGGTTGGCAACGAATGTTTTCCATCGATTTGGACGACTGTTTAGCCAAGAAATGACTACAGTCGAGTCAGTCCAAGCATGGATGTTCGCGTTGCAGATACTCATTACGTTGGCAACCTCTACAAGCAGTTTCGTCAGTAACACAGCCCCACACAATTCCAGACGTGGAATTGAAATTTGCTTGATAGGTGCTACCTTCGTCTTTGATGTGATTAGGGATACGTGCACATTTTCTTGTTTATCTACTGTCCTCAGGTACACCACAGCAGCAAAAGCTTCATTTGAGGCGTCGCAAAACCCTTGAAGTTCCATGGTGACCTCAGAACTAGCATAATTCCATCGCGGTAGCTTAACTTTGGTAAGTTGATTTAGACCTTCCCTGTAGCTTAACCAAGTCTTCAGCAATTGTGGCGGAACTTCGTCATCCCATTCAATTCCCGAAAGCCACAATTTTTGAATGAAGATCTTAGCTACTATTATCACTGGAGCCAACCAACCAAGCGGATCGAATAGACGCGATATGTCAGATATGACACTTCTCTTTGTTACAGGAACCTTGATTGGAGGTAGCTGCACGGAATATTCAAATTCGTCAGTTTGTCGGTTCCACGCAAGTCCCAGAATTTTCATCACTGCATCTATTTTTAGTTGGAGACTTCCGTCCATCTTGACATCACTTTCGTTCATATGGCGTAATAGTTGTTCATTGTTACTACTCCACTTCTGTAACTCAAAACCACCCTTTTTCAACAGCTCATTCATTTCCTTGTAGACCACCTTACCTTCTTCTACAGATTCGCAACCTGTTAACAAATCGTCTACATAAAAATGCTTCAGTACTCTGTCAGCAGCATTTGGATAATGTTCTCCTTCATCGTAGGCTACTTGCTGAAGAGTGCGCACAGCGAGATGTGGTGCTGAGGCAGTACCAAAGGTAACTCGAAGTAGTCTTAAGTGTCGTATCTTCTCCCCCGAGTTTTCACGCCACAAGATTCGTTGAAAATCTACGTCGTCTTCGTGCACTTTCACCTGCCTGTACATTTTAACTATGTCCGATACAAGGCATATGGGATGGCAACGCCAACGAAGAATCGTATGACGCAAAACGGGTTGTAGACTTGGACCTACCATCAAGTCTTGATTTAAGGACACGCCATTGGAGCCAGGACAAGATGCGTCAAAGACAACACGAAGCTTTGAAGTGGTTCTTTGTTCCTTGATGACAGCATGATGTGGCAAATATACAGCCTCTGGATTATCATACTGCTCTGGAGGTATTTCTTCCATGTGTTCTAGCTGAATGTATTCGTTAATGACATCTGAGTAACGTTTCTTCATTTCAGCATCTTTCGTGAACCTCTTCTCCAGCTGATTAAGTCGTCTGGTTGCAACAGCTTTAAAATCGCCTTCTTTGCAGCTAGGTTCTGGATCACGAAATGGTAATCGCACTATATATCTACCCGTGCTATCTCGTTTGGTAGTGGTAGCATATAACTCTTCACATTTTTTCTCGTCTTCACTATACTGTTGCTTTGGATCTGTCGTATTGAGGTCAGCCTCGAGCTCCCAAAATTTTTTCAGCAGCTCGTTTTCATTTAAATGAATGTGGTTAACGCTAACGTTATTACGAATGTTCGACTCACCAGATCGAGTCGGCCCAGAGATGATCCAACCTAAAGACGTTCGTTGAGCGACGAGTTTTCCATTTGGAGCCTTGATTATACCATCCAAAAGTATTTGGCCATACACATCTGCTCCAAGGAGCAAGTCAATTTTACCGGGGATGTTGAATTTGGTATCTGCCAATTCCAATTTGGACAGTTCAGACCATAATTCAATGACTACAGGATTCTCCGGTAGAATTGTGGTTAATTTGCTCAAAACAAAAGCATGTACATTAACTTCAAAATCAGGATCTAGGAGTGATGCAATTTTAACATTTACCACCGACTTAGAGTTCAAGGATGAACTCTCTTCACCACCTAGTCTCGTGACTGTGCTTTTGTAAGGACATTTTTGAAGTCCAAGCAGTTGAGCCGCAGATTCCGTTATGAACGAAGCTTCGGAACCTTGGTCAAGTAAACACCTGAGAGTTACACCTGAACCTGTTTTCGACTGAGCTTTAACCAAAGCCGTTGCCAAGAGAACTTGACCACGACTGGTCGAAAAACAAGTTGTTACATTAGTGTGCTCATCTGACGATGATGATGCAGATGTGGTTGCATGTGCAACTAAATCCCTTTCAACCGATGGATTGGGTTTGACTTGAAAATCGGTTGAGTTAGTGCTAATTTTTGGGTGCAGTAAAGAATGATGTTTGCGCTTACAAATTCGGCATCTAGAGGATTGGCGACACGAATATGCGTTGTGACCTGAACCTAAGCAATTAAAGCAAAAGTTACCGGACTGGATGAAACCACGTCGAGCATCGACATCGATTTTTGCGAAAGCTTTACAATTACACAATTTGTGACCCTCGGAACAGTAGGCACAAGAAACTTCAGTGACATGATGCACTTTTGGGTTGTTGTTAAACGGTGCATTTGGTTTCTTTGGAACGAAGCTTGTCTTCGATGATTTCCCGTCCAGACATTCTAATGCCCTAAAGCGGGTTTCTAAAAACTCCTGAAGTTGGCTGAATGTGGGCAAATCATCAGAAGACTCGCTTACTTTAAGTTCCCACTGTTTCCTAGACTCATTATCTAGTTTGAGACAAACAATGTGAATCACAATTATGTCCCATGTAGATGTGTCGATCCCGATGTTTTTCAATCCGTTTAAACATTCATTCGTAGTGTCCAGTAATTCTTTTAGCGCACTTGCGGACTCCATCGTGACGTTTCTTTGATTCATGAAGCGCTTGAGAATGCAGTTTGACAAATACTTCTTGTTATTATAGCGCCTTTCTAATTTTTCCCAACATGCGCTGTAATTGTCGTGCGTGATTTGAACGTGACGCAGAAGTTGTTCAGCTTCACCGATTAAATAACCTTTCAGGTAGTGCAGTTTTTGAACGTCATCTAGATCTTTGTTCTTGTGGATAAGCGACGTGAACAGATCTCGGAAGCTAGTCCATTCAGAATAACTCCCTGAAAACGTAGGTATCGAAATCTTTGGTAACTTAACCATTACTGTCTTAGTTTGATCCACAACAGACTTAGTGTCATTACTGGTAGACTCGTTCATTACAGGAGTTGACACATTGAGTTTCCTTAAAGCACCTTTGAGATCAGACTTGTAGTCCATGAACAATTCCTCCACACAAGTGTATGTGTCATCAGTTACATACTCATTAAATCCAGGTGTGCTGGTGTCAGACTCTCTAATTATTTTATTATGAGCTGTGACAAACTGAGTCCACAATGATTCTAAAGTTTCTAATCTTGTGCTTAGGTAGTCTGGAGAGTTAAGTCGTTCTTTAGGAGATTTCTTAAAGTTGGACTTGGCCTTTTCAATTCGCAAGTAAACATCTTGTTGGACTTTTATTAGAGCTTCCATGATGAAATTTATTCTAAGTCTTTTGAACTTAGCAGATAGAGGCGAAATCGGGCGTGGATTCCCCGTCGTTCCTCTTTTTCGCAAATTATTCTAAGTCCAACTTGCTACGAATTTTCTAAGTCCAAACTTGCTACGAATTTTCTAAGTCCAAACTTGATGAAATTTTTCTAAGTCCAGAACTCTTGAAATTTCACTAAGTTTTTGACAGTTGCACTACGTAATATAAATGTACTCACAGTTGTCTCTTCACTACGTCACCACAACTCTGCTTACGTCACGCACTGCTGCTTCTCACTGAAGACGTCACGACGTGCTGCTTACGTCACACGCTGCTCCGGAACATAGGCTCTTCCCGCCTTAACACACCTTTGGTAGCAATCCACTACCGTTTCCGGTGTCGGCCGAAGCACTCGCCGAATCCTGCCGAACTCGAATCCGGCTCGAAGGACCATGTAAAAAGGCCCAAAAATAAAACTATAGCACTTGACTGTACACTAATATATATTCACTTTCACTTTTGCACAGGTGTATACTTTGAAAAACTTAACTAAGGGAACGTGCCGGCTAGACGTCATTGTGACGGGGAAAATCTTAACACCGCGAAGTAGATATTTAAATAGGCGGTACAGTGACATCTAGCAGGAAAATTCATAAACATCATTTTCTTCATGAACGAAATTACTGAAACATGAATATCAGTTAGACAATCTGCCTAGTAGTAGTGTCGGAGTAAATCGGTTGTAACAGACGGACAGATGGACACGCCAATTATGTAATTAGGGAGTGGCAACAGCGGAGGAGGTAATTGATAAGAGATCTGTACTTCAGAATAGAATATATTTGGTGCAAAATTACAATTAAACCTTAAATTAATTGTCCAACCCAACTGATTTGGAAGTCGCGATTGGCCCTGAGCCACAGTGGCCGATTGCTTTTATTGATCACTTATGTTATCGATTGCACAATCACTTAACACGACGGTACATCGATGCACTACGTATGCTGTTGGTGACGCGCCGTGACGTAGTTTGACGTAAAGGGATGACGTAGCACGGAGGCCTGGCGTCATACCTTTCACCTTCCCCCCAAGATGAGCGACTATTTGCTAGGTAAACAGCAAATGTTTGCAGGGTCCGCTGCAAATGTTGCGACGTTCTGCTCCTCGGTTTGAACTCCTTGTTCCTTTTTGGTTTTTGTGGCGGCCAGTCTTCGGTACAATATTAATGCGAGTGTGCTTGCACCGAATAGCGTAAGTAAGTAGAACGGTATAGAGGTGTGATAGAAGTTGGTTGCTTGAATTCGGTCGATTTCCACAGGCTTTTCTATCGCCAATTGTTGTCCGATTTTCTCAAGGTTGCCCAAGTTAATAGAGGTCATTTTCAGTATGCTAGTCTGGTCGTCTCCTTTGTTGGTGGGTACTTTTGTAGGTAAGTACATAATCTTCAACGGTTGTCCTCGTATTTTATTATTGTTATTTACGAGTGTAAATTGATGCGTTTTCATGGAACAATGCTGGGGTACGATAGCGACGTAACTTCCAGTTAACATGACGTGTTGCTGTTGTTGGCAGGTAAGTTGTACTTTTGTGGGTATTGGGAAGCTGAGGGCATAGTGTTGGTCATCTAGCTCTAATAGAGCTTCCTTGGACAGTGAGATAGGCGTGGATTTGCACGTTTCATCTATCTCCTGTGTATGGATGAGTTTTTGAACGCAATCCTGATCTGTGCGTATTTGATGACTCAGTCTCTGTTCGCAGATATACCACTCGCCGGACTTCGGGCATTCTGCCTCCATGTACACGTGTTCTAGAGTATTGGTTGCAATAAACGGAAAAGGAGGGATTAGGATTCTTTGGTACTTATTAGGTAATGGACATAACTTATATAGATCAAAGGTGCTTTCATAGATAATAGGTACTCTTAAAACAATTACTAATTTATTTCCTGAGAAATATGATCCTATCCTCATACAAGTATAATAGTCTCTTATATCTAAATTTAGAATTTGATTGTTATCGTAAATTTTATGCAAACTTAAAATGATATCTCTCATTGAGGCTATACTTAAAATAGAATGGTGCACATTACTAATTCTACTATACGCTAAGATGTTTTCTATACGTAACGTCTCTGTATATAGATCATTAACGTTGTCCGCTGTGATACTAAAAAGCTGATTAAGCTGGGCATAATTAGTTAGCTTCTCGGTGCTTGCCAATGTGTTGTTACTCAGTGTTAACAATGTTTTATATAATTTTTGCTGATTACTGACTAATGCAGATAATGTTTGATTTTGTTTATTTATCCATATTTTACAAAGACTAATATGCCGATTGAACTTTTGAGATAGAATTTCGTCGTTATTTTGCAATATTTTTATGGCATTATCATATTTAACCGCATCCGTATAGTCTAGGTTCCCACTGATGCTTTTTATCAGCGAGCCTAAGGGGTCAATGAGGCCTCTCTTTACTCTTTTATTAGAAAAAGTATCGAGTTGTGCCGAAATCTTATTTATTTTTGAAAAGAGATATTTGATTTGATATTTGAATAGGTTAAACGTACTATTGTTCAAAGAGTTAGTAGTTTCAGTCAGTTGCGTCTTGATTAGGTCAATGTTTTTTTGTATACTGTCAAGGTCAACATATTGTAGGAAGGTATGGTAGTGGGAAACTATCTTCGTCTGTCCCAGTTTGAAAGGTAAAAGTCCAGGTCCATTGTCGATGCTCTCAAGTCGGATCTCCTGTGCTAGGGCCCAGGTGATCCAGGTCCACATTAGGAACCTGTAACAATCGAGATTGAGGTACCTTTTTTAGTAATGCTTTAAGTACGAGCTTTTGTTTCTTAGATGTGTAGACGTGGACAGGTAAGTTACACTCTATTTTATCTTGTGTGAACCGTGGGGCTAATTTCTGTCTTGCAGCTAAAGGGTTCCGTATGTAAACTTCTTGACTGGGGGAATAGTCAACAATAGGTTCTCTATCTCTGTTGACCCGCTCCATGATATTAGATCGTTCATTCTGGCAGTGATTATGAACTATGTCGTAAACTATTTTCATTTTGTCTCTATGATTGTCTATATATTTTTGTAATAGATTTTTCTCAATTTCAAGGTGTGTTGGGTCTCTTGGATCGAAGTGTCCATTTAAGAGATCATAGGGCCGGCATTTAGTCAAACTATGAATTGAGCTGTTATAAGCCAATAATGCATAGGGTATTAAATCTCTAGAGTGTTCATTTTTATGTGTAATTTTCAATAACCGTAAGTGTTCTAGGATAGTACTGTGGAATCTCTCGATCAATCCGTTTTCGTTTGGTGCATGTGCTGCTATTTTTTGGTGATTAACTTTATGTAATTTAAGAAATTCGGCGACAATCTGATTATTGAATTCCGTACCTTGATCTGTGATAAGTGTATGAGGAAAGTTATGATGTGTACTATAACTTAGTAAGGCTTTTACAATGCTAGGCGCGGTACCGTCTGGTAAGATGTAAGCTTGTGCATATTTAGTAAATGAATCAATAAGTGTTAGGTATTTCTCATGTTCAACGGTGAATGTGTCAGCATGTATGATTTCAAAAGGCTTTGTTGCAGGTGGGACTACCTGGAATCGCTGATTAATTGGGTTGCGATCATACTTTGCACAATTGCATACCTTACAATTGTTTATGTATTGCGAAATGCTTTCGCGCATTTTCGGCCAGTAATACTTGTGAGATAATGATGAGTATGTTTCGTTAACACCACGGTGATATGTTTTGCCTTCGTGATAATTTCGAAGAATTGCCTGTTGTTGCTCAATATTGGTAACGTTCTCTAACTCGTATTTTACCAGGAACAGTTTCATGCATGAGTTTTTGAATTTGTTTTGAATGATTGGAACTATATTTTAAAGACAAACGGGTCTTAATCGCGTAAACTTACGTTTAATTATATCCTGACGTTTCGGGCATGACGTTACACCCGTGGTCGCAGGCAGACTCGGGTACCACCACCACGGGTGTAACGTCATGCCCGAAACGTCAGGATATAATTAAACGTAAGTTTACGCGATTAAGACCCGTTTGTCTTTAAAATATGAGTGATAATCGTGAAAGTTTAAATCAATATGATTGGAACTATATTATACATTTTATCTAGGGGTTTGACTAATATCGCGGTTCGTTGTTTAGGATCTACATGTTTTACTATCGCGTTTATAATTTATTGTTCTAAGTTTTTTTCAAATATTTCGATAGTTGTTTTTATGCGCGTGTCGAAAGGTTTTGTTACTGTGTCCGAGATACGAGATTTATGATTCAATAAATTAAAGATTATCTATTTAGGAAACGTGTTTAGGGGATCTTCTGAAATCGGTATTTCTAGTATAGGGTTTTCTATGCTCGTATGGTCTGTTTCAGTTTGTTTGTCCTCAAGTTCTCTAATATCGGGGGTTTCGGAGGGATTTGCAATTACTGAACTTACTTCGTTATAAATTTCAATGCGGGACAGTGCGTCTGCGTTTGTGTTTGATTTTCCTTTTTTATATACTACCGAGAAATCATATTCCGAAAGCTTTAGACTCCAGCCTGTAAGTCGTGAATTGGGTTCTTTGAGGTTAATTATCCATTGAAGGGGTCTATGATCTGTAACTATTTTAAATTTCCTTCCAAATAAATATGGTCGGAAATACTTTACGGAGAATACTATTGCTAACAGTTCCTTTTCTATTGTGCTGTAGTTTAGTTCTGCGTCGTTTAGCGTTCGTGACGCGTAAGAAATCGGTTTGTCAGAACCTATGGGGCCTTGCGATAAAATTCCGCTTATCGCTACGTTTGAAGCGTCAGTGGTAAGTATGAATTCCTTATTGAAATCCGGATATTGGAGAATTGGGTCATTTTTTAACAGGGTTTTACATTTTTCGAAACATTCTATGTATTTTGAATCTAAATTTATTTTTCTACCTTTTTTCAGACATTCGGTAAACGGTTTTGTAACTCTAGCGAAGTCGGGGATGAATTTCCTATAATAGCCGAGGAGGCCTAGGAATTGTTTTATCTGCCGATTGGTCTTTGGTAAAGGGTACTTTTCTATAGCTTTGATTTTATCGGGGTTTGGTTTTACGCCTTCAGGGGTTATAATGTGTCCTAAATACGGTGTTTCTTGCTTTAAAAATTCAGATTTGTCCATTTGAATTTTGAAATTTGATTCTCTTAATCTTTGAAAAATTTTCTTTAAGTTAACTAAATGCTCCTGTAACGATGTCGAAAATACTAGAATGTCATCCAGATAAACTACGCAAATGGAATTTTGTAATCCTTGAAGTACGTTATCCATGACTCTTTGGAATGTCGATGGTGAATTTTTTAATCCCATGGGCATGCGTAAAAACTCAAATTTCCCGTGTTCTACATTGAATCCACTCTTATGAATATCTGCGGGGTCCATTTCAACTTGATAGAAACCGCTTGCCAAGTCGAGTGTAGTAAAGTATTGGCATTTTCCTAACTTGTCTAGAATGTCCGTGATATTGGGTATAGGATATTTGTCGGCGATAGTTTTTTCATTTAGTTTCCTAAAATCAACTACCAGTCGCCATTTTTGTTTTCCAGAGGCATCTATTTTCTTAGGAACTATCCAAATAGGTGCGCTCCAAGCTGAAGTTGAAGGCCTGATAATACCTTGCTGCAACATTTTTTCAATTTGTGATTGTACCTCTTTCCTATGAACATGGGGATATCTGTAAGTTTTAGAATGTATAGGAATCTCGTCGGTGGTTTTAATGCTGTGTTTTATTTTATTGGTAAAAGTTAGAGGTTCACCTTCTACATAAAATATATCGGCGTATTCGGAACAAAGATTTTGTAAGTTAATTGTTTCCTCTGTATTTAAGTGATCTGTACGCAACCGAGATAGCACGTGAGAAATGCGATCATACGATGAGTCAGGACGCTTACACTCGGTCTCGCAATTGAATACCTCCGCGCGGACGGGTTTGGTCAGCGAAAAAATTATGTCTCTTGGTGATGAATTACTCACCTCAATAATGCAGTTGTTATTCTTTGCCGTGTTTATGCAACTCGTTATGGTACAATTACAATGCACTTGTTGTTCAATTAGAATATTACCATCTGTTATGTTTATGGGGGCTTCGATTAATTTTGAAGATTTTGCTGGAATGATGGTTTCTAATAGGTTAGTATTTCCGGACTGATAAAAAAATATCGGATTTACTGAGTATGGGGTAGTAAGTTTATAAGTTAAATAGCTTATTTCCGCTTGCCAAGCCTCGAATAAGTCGTTTCCAATCAAACCATCGAAGTAATCGTGAAATTTATAGACGAAGAATTTTAGTGAGCCACTAATATTGAGTTCCGGGAAAGATGGGACTGTTATGGAGTAATGGTTTTTCGTAATTGCATGTACATTTGTCACTATAAACGGGTCATATGTTAGCGGGATATGGGGATAAAATTTACGTACTACTTCGGGGCTTAGAAAAGACCTATTCGCACCCGTGTCCAGAAGCAACTTAAGCGGTGGTTCGCCTACTTGTATGTATGGTAGCCGTTTTTTGTCTTGTAAATTTATTTCTATTTTGGTGTACCTTTCTTTAAAGTTTTCGAAAAATTTTGAGGATTCTGAGTATTTTGGCTCTCCGTAGGCTCGGTAATAACACAACTTCCCAAGGGAAGAGGGTTATTTGTCGCGGAATTGCCAAAGTCTGTCGAGTCAAATTGTTCGTTAAAACAATAATCGTTTGCAACATAGGTGTTGTAACACTCATAATTATTTTGGTAGTCATTGTCATAGTCATAGGTCACTTGGTAGGCGGTGTCATAGTCATAGTTGTCGAAACTAATGTCATTTAAATTAAGGTCCATAGCATTGTTATTACTCTGACTGTTATTGCGGGTTACCGTCCTAGCGACGGGGTGACTTATACCGCTCATAGGTTGAGGGCTGTTGTTGCTCTGAGTCCTGGGTTGGATTCTAAATCCGGTTGACATATTTGTCCTAGGGAGTGCTCTAAATATTTGTTGCGTACGGGTTGGGTATTGTGGGGCATTATTTGAGCGCTGGTTCCAGGGTGTCTGCGGAGATCGCTGGTTTGCCGGTTGGTTGGTGGCTATGGGGTTTTGCCCAGACGAGCCAGGTGTACCAGTTGTATAGTCCTGTTGACTTGTTTGTGGGGGCATGTATGTCGATATAAAACTGTTCGGAAATCTAGATTGCTGGAAAGTCATCTGTCTTTTGTCGGTCGTAAATTTGTTATTACGGTTTTGCATTTACATTGTATTACTCTCCTCGTGTACAAATTCTAACGCCTTTTCTATCGTTTCTGGGCGCATGCACCTAATACGATAGCCAAGAGGGTCTTTGAGCCCTCTGATAAAAGCCTGCAGGGTTAATTTTTTGTACAAATCGCGTTTTGACTCAATAGTACTGTTTACAGTTTCATGCAATGTTACGTAAGTCATTATGGTGCTAAAAAGATTTTGGCACTGCTCATAGAATTCTTGGGGTGTCTTCATCCCTTGTGACAACAGGGCGAGATCATTATAAAGAGAGGTCTCGTCTCGTTGGTCTGCAAAGTTGTTTATCAACGCACTACGAATGGCTGCCCAATTTTCTGGAATGCCGTTTGTGTTGATTAATCGGGCGGCGGGTCCAGTGACTTTATTTAATATTCCGTTCAATAATGCGTAATTTATTAAATCCTGTCCTTCACGAACATATTCTGCTACCAATTGGTCGCAAAGTCTAATAAACCTAGTCAGGACATGTGGATTACCGTCAAATTCGGGTACTAGGCGAACGGCCTTAAAAATGGAATCTACGTTTGCCATGTTTCCTAAGTCCTCTAAATCGGAGTCAAAACTATTATTTAAATTATCTAGATCTCTATTAGCGTCCAAAAGGGCGTTTCTTGAATTATTACCTAACCTAGGGGAATTCGATCTACGTGGGTGAAAAATTTTGGCGGAGAGGAACACTGGGATAGTAAATTACAACCAATCTCATAAGTGTACTCACCAAGCCAATTTCATCGTTGATTCCCTCTTATGCGCCGATTCTATTCCGCTGTTTATACCTCTTGATCGCCTCGTCTGTCTGCCAGGGTCCTTTTGCTGATCGATGCCGGAACAAGATCTCGGTGATCTATTCGCGACTAGACCGACTCAACTCAACGACTGCGCCAATTATGTAATTAGGGAGTGGCAACAGCGGAGGAGGTAATTGATAAGAGGTCTGTACTTCAGAATAGAATATATTTGGTGCAAAATTACAATTAAACCTTAAATTAATTGTCCAACCCAACTGATTTGGAAGTCGCGATTGGCCCTGAGCCACAGTGGCCGATTGCTTTTATTGATCACTTATGTTATCGATTGCACAATCACTTAACACGACGGTACATCGATGCACTACGTATGCTGTTGTTGACGCGCCGTGACGTAGTCTGACGTAAAGGGATGACGTAGCACGGAGGCCTGGCGTCATACCTTTCACGCCAGTGATCCTATGAGTGCTCCGTTTTTTTTCTTCTTGTGGTACGGAACCCTTAAAATATAAGATCGCTTATAATAGGAAGTTTTTTCATAAATAATGTGTTTTATTAATGTTTTTATGCATGTCCATACTAATTTGCAAGATCCTGCATTTACGTATAGATCCTGAACGTCACTTTCGTGCATGCGATTTTTTTAATGATAAAAGGCAATTCGATTTTTTTAATTATTTTTTACAAGTATACGAAGATAATTTAAAACGATCTACATACATTTTTCATAAGATTTTAGAAAATGTTTGTCTCGGTCGTAAAGGGCTACACGTTGACATTTTACCATCAAAATATTATTTTTTTTTATTTATCATATCATGGACATATACTAAAAACAATCCTTGTTGTTAATGATCTCATCATCATCATCATGAACATCAGCCTATGATAGTCCACTGCTGGACGTAGGCCTCTCCTATTAACTATGCGAATAGACGCATTAGGAAGTAAATGCCCATAATCGCCACGCTGGGCAAGCGGCTTGGCGACGCAGTAATGTGTCCACTATGATGACGCTACTGCCCATATTTTATGAAATAACTAATGGTAAGTGACACTTCAATCCCTTAGTCGACTCTTACGACACCCGCAGGAGGAGTTAGGGTGGTGACAAATATATTCTTACTGCTGTCACCACACGGCTGTCTACTACGTGGAAATTATTTTTCATTACGTATCATCCTTAAAGTATATAAAAATATTCCGTTTTAAGAATGTTTGGATTAAATTCCCCGTGCAGCTGGGAGTAGGTTGGTAGGTAAATACAAAATGTGTTTGCTGTTCACTAAATTAAAACGAAAATTAATATAGACATATTAAAAAGTTATAACGTAAAAACTACAGCCAAGCATTTCTCTCTAAAATAGGTCTTATGAATTAAACTCTGCTTTTAGTAACCATATTTCGTAGTTTTTCTCAGCTAAAACAAAGTTTAAAAATATATTGACCGAAGATCAAATATGTACGGTAGGTACGGTAATACGTTTCACTTATATTGCTTTTGAACTGTTTTCCAATTTTCAAGAAACTACTACTACGGAATTAATGTCACGTCAGTTTGACTTCGTAAAATATCGCCTTAAATGAGTTAACATAAATAAATAAATATCTTGGGACATCTAACACAAATCGACTTACTCCCACGGTAAGCTCAATTAAGGCTTGTGATGTGGGTACCAAGCGACAATAATAATAGATACATACAGATACTTAAGTATCGAATAATTTTAATTTAAATACATATTTATAAATAAATAAATAAAATAAATATCTTGGGACATCTTACACAAATCGACCTAGTCCCACGGTAAGCTCAATTAAGGCTTGTGATGTGGGTACCAGGCGACAATACACATAATAGATAGATACTTAAA
Organism: Thaumatotibia leucotreta; assembly: GCA_025490895.1. Taxonomy (NCBI): domain Eukaryota; kingdom Metazoa; phylum Arthropoda; class Insecta; order Lepidoptera; family Tortricidae; genus Thaumatotibia; species Thaumatotibia leucotreta. The sequence continues at coordinate 189,668 of JALPQI010030271.1, read as the reverse complement.
TATATAGACAGCCATGACCAAGGAACAAACATTTGTGATAAATAAATACACAAATATTGCCCTCGCCGGGATTCGTACCCGGAACCTCCAGCTTCGTAAGCAGGGGATCTGATAAATCCAACTTAGCATTTCTTTCAGTGTAGATGAATATAATACTCTTTATTGCACATATTAACAAAAAAGAAAACATGGTTAAAACAAACGATTATACATAGAGGTACACAGCAGGCGGTCTCATCGCTATAAAGCAATCTATTCCAGAAAACCTTTGGGTAGCGGAAACAAATTAAAATAGTGAAACAGTAACAAGTATATTTTGGAAGTTAATTAAATTACCAATACACATAAACAATGCTACTAATTTGAACTATGATACAATATTTCGTAATCATTCAGAAACACGTTTAAACACAGTATTAATACGTTTAAATTTCCATCAAAAGCAAAATAAAACATCACGAACTTTAAAGACACATTAACTCAACAAAGCGGTTAAAAAGTGCATAAAGTGCTGAACAAGTGGCTATTCTCTTCGCAATTCACACGTGGAAACCCTAGGAATGGAGTAAGTGGTTCTGATGAGAGTTACGGGTGGGAATGAAAATATGGCCTGTAAAATACTGGAAAGAAAATACAGCCCGTAAAACAGGTGTGACGAGACTTTATTTTTTACGATAATTGTGTAATGGATGTTACGACTACAAAGTGGCTGAGATATTGAGAAGATTAGTTAGTAGTTTCATTTAGTAACTTCATAATTGGAATTTTCTTTTTTAGTAATAAAACGATGATCAATGCGAAGAAATGAGTTCAATTATACATTTGGTCCTTGAGATTGTCAATTTCATTATGTGCACAATTTCAGGAAATTGGCTTTCATTGAACTCTTTAAAAGTTTCAGATACACTCGTCCCGTACAAGTGAGATCGAGTAGTATAATTTGTCATGTTACTAATGTTAGAACTCTTATTTGCTTGTCGCGCATGCTAGCTGTACAAGTCTATTACCACTTCTTTTGTACCAAGTCAAATAATAAAAAAAATCACATTTATTGTTCGAGAGGCATTCGGTATAAACCCAAGAAAAAAATAGTAGGTGATACGCATTACAAAATGTACGCGATATTTTGGTGTAAACGCGTAGGCGCCAATCTTGTCTTGTCTTGGAAGGTAATATTAGACTAAAATAGCTGTTATTAATAGTCAAAGCCTATAGAAACCGCTCGCTTTGTTCATACCTACTCATACCGACGTCATTTGCAAATAAATGTCAATGTACTATGTATATTATTATTACAGTTTGGAAGATTTTGAACATTTGTAGCTCACTGACCAGTGTGTGAACTATGTGAGAACAAAAGCTTTTTTGTTCATTATGAATCTAGTTCTAGAATAACAGTGAGAAACAGCGTGTAGATAGATTAAATTAGTGTAGGTAGTATTCCGGGACTGGTGGCGAAAAATATCTATGGAGAAATATGAACCGTTAGCGCCATTTCAGCTCCACCTACCGCTAGCAGCAGCTATCCTTACAAAGAGTATAGCGCAGTTTGTATGAAAGGTCGTATATACGTTCTCGCTTGACGGGGTAGAGGTCTTTATGAGCGAAGCAGAACAGAGCGACCATTACACGGGCAGCGAGGGTCAAAGGCGGTTAATCGCGCGAAACGGTTTACGAGCACCCTCCGAATATTTCGAGCTCACATATTTGAAGAAAACTTGCAGCGGAGAATTAGCCAAAATCGGATTTGATCGACAAAGTTCTTAAAGAATTGGCGTTATCAAAGTTTTATTATTGTAAGAGTTTTCAAAGACTGTAGGTATTGTAATATAATTCAATACCTAAGTTTCAACTTAAACATAAGTATAATAATCTCCGATGGCTCGCAAATTGGAATTGTGAAAACCTTGTGATGAAGTACTACGTGATGTTACTGTTAACATAGTAAAATTGACATGTCAACGTTATAATATATTTACTTTTATATAATTACTACTAGAGATAGCTGTGTTCTGAATCCTTGCAATAAGGACTCTTACTTGCTCTTATACAAAATGAACGATAAAATTATTACGTAGTTTAAACACACACTTCTTTGCGTTTACATAGATCACTTAACCCTTAATTCGATACCGGGTAAAATACTAGACATCCAAAATACAAAAATCTACACAAGAAACCAAAACGCTGAAGCGAAAACTAAGCAGTGTAAGTGTATTGCATAATGATTATTATTCTGAAAAAAAATGTGTCTAGCCAACAGAAACGCTAGTTTGTCATATATCGCCGCCAAGATACCCCATTGGGAAGGACACGTCGCCCGGCCTAACGTTAACAATTTTTTTTTTCGTAATTTTGTATGATAAGGTATTGTTTAATTTGCACATCTACTGAACTAAATACTTGAAGTACATATTTCTATTTAATTGAAACTTCTAACACAGTTCATCAATGAGTTTATACCTTGCAAAGTAGAATGTCTAGTATTTTTCCCGTTGGCAACTACGCCATGTTTTATGTTGTTGTTGCTATGTCCAGTATATTTCCCGTTGCCAATGATACGGTGTTTTAACTATGTCCAGTATTTTTCTCGTTGCCAATGTTACCGTGCTTCATCAACACATTATAATTTCGAGTAAAACCACTCAAATGAAATGAAAATGGGACATTTTTTATGTAAAAACCAGTACTAAGTGACCTGCAATAACATCTATATCATAATATCGCTATATGGCCATTTTTTTACTTACTACTCATAACGACGTAGGTACTAATAACGAAATAGATCTTCGCACTCAATGAGCTTTTGCTGCCCAATATATCAAAGAATTATTAATATATTTATATATTATTTTTATGTAATGTATTTCTAATGAAGCTGTGTGATTTCAAGTCCAAAAAAAGTTTCCTAGATGCCGAAAACTCAGACGAGGAAGATGCTGCACAGCAGTACTGAAAACAGCATATTTTCAGTGACTCCCAGTATTGATTTTTGATTGGAGTGACTTAATTTCTTTTATTTAAGTCCAACAAACATGTAAACAAAAGTCAATCTGAAAAAAGTTTTGCTTCCCGTATGATAAGGACATCATTCGGACATCGCTGTTGATTATGAGCCAAGTAAACTAAGCCACTCTAAATGCATTGATTTTACTAAATTGTGAACCTAAATCGTAGAACCTGTGAACTACAAATGGAAAAAAGATACACTGAAATCACAGGCTGACATAGAACCAAGTGAATTTATATTTACCATTTATAAAAACTTATATTTTTCTATGTCAGCCTTGAATTTCAGTGTCCCTTTTTTTTTCATTTGTAGTCCACAGGTTCTAAGATATTACTACTTACTTATTGAAATTATAAGTTTTTTAATAAGGATTTTAACATAAAATATCTTGTTTCATATAATATATGTAAAATAAAATTAAAAATATAATAAACTAAATTAACCGTACAATTGGCAATGGCAAAAATACTGGACGTTCAAGCCCAATACCTATTCACTGCATAGTTGGCAACGTGCAACATACTTGACATATGATTTCTGAAAAACTATCCATAAGCGATTTTTTTTATTAATTTTCTGTTATTTAAAATCATATAAATAGGCATAAAAACTATAGTTTTATGTATTTTTTCAAAAAAAGTGTCGTTGTCGATTTAAGGGTTAAAATCCTGGTGTCTTATTGCACCTGCTTACCGAGCGGCCCGCGTTCATTGATCCATTTAAGTATGAATCTAACAGCCATAAAATTGAACACCTCACGTATCCAAGTTGCCTTTGACTTGACTCATACCCTTTACCTGATTAGGATACGTCCGGGGTCATGTCGTATTACCGTCACTATTCACTCATTTTACGGCTCATAAAATTTTCGATTGTGATCCTAAATCTGTAATCGGGAATACAGATTTGCATGACATTGTTATAAAAGCGATTTGATTGATATTATTGATAAATTGACAACGGCAATTTTGCTTTTACGTTTTGTTTACCGTTAAGTGAGTAGGTAGGTAGGTAGTAGTAATTTAAAAGTACTTTCGTTTTATGGATTCTTTAGGCCGATGGAAAAGTTTATAGGCCGATCTTGTCTAGACGGAGTTTAATTAACTTTCGATTGTTTTTTTGGGATTATTCTTTATTGCTTTGCTTCTTGAGATATGATATGAATCAGCGAAATGTTTACGTAACTAAGGTTGAAAGGTCAATTCAGTTGTTTGACCTTTTATAAGATAGAATACTACGTAGGTATTTAAATTCTGAAAAAATAGATAAATATGTATACTAATATGAATAAATATACTGTCATGCACCGTATAATATCTGACATAGTTATCTAGCTGTACATATGACTTAAATTAAGCAAAAATAGGTAATTTGGCATCATATTACATCTGATTAAATTTTTTTTGCATTAAATTATTATTGTTTATTTTTAATAATATTGCCAAGTAAATAAATATTTACCACTGTGAATGGTACTGACTTTGTCGTGACGTGCTATTAAAGGGTCAATTTAATTTGAACGTACATTTCGTAATCAAGCTTTATGTATTTATCTACGAAAAACAAACTGAACACAATATCTTCAAGTTTTAGAATTAAAGCTTAATTAAAATAGACATACCATTTGCCCAATTCATGACTAGATATGAAAAAAAAATATGTAACACGAAATTATTGGCAAATATCTACAGGTACCTATTGATGAGACCACAATTAGTTTTATTAAAAATTTAAGCCTATTTTATATAAACCCGAGGTCTCGGATTGGCGATCGCAGTAATGTGTCTACTATGATGACGCTGCTGCCCATCATCAATCTTTTATCAAATTGGTCAGTGACACTTCAATCCCTTAGTCGACTCTTACGACACCCGCGGGAGGAGTTGGGGTGGTGACAAATGTATTCTTACTGCCGTCACCACACGGCCAATTTTCCGGTTACATCATCTATATTTTATAGGATAGCTCGATTACCAACTACTATATTCGGACAGTACTGGAAACCATCGTCCAATCAAACGCCTTACCCTTCGTCACTAAAAAGTCTATCTAAGTGAGATTTGCTCATATTGTAAGGGCTACAGTCCGCGAAGGCATCTTCCTCCCTAACACTTCATCGTGTCATTTTTTTAGAATCAACTCGGTCTCTTTTCTTGGAAGACATTGTAAGATTTCTTTTTAGGGTTCCGTAGCCAAAATGCAAAAACGGAACCCTTATAGATTCGTCACGTCCGTCTGTCCGTCTGTCACAGCCGATTTACTCAGAAACTATAAATGCTACAGTGATGAAATTTGGTAAGAATATGTGTTGTATGAACCGCTACAAAATTATGATACTATATTGTAAAAAAAATAATTGGGGTTGGAGCCCTCCATACATGTAACTGAGGGATAGAATTTTTTTTTTGATGTAACTATATAAGCGTGTGAGGTATCAATAGAAAGGTCTTTGAAAATGATGAAAGTTTACATATCACATTTTTATTTAAGTCAACCGTTTTCAAGATATCAGCTGTCAAAGTCTGAAAAATGTGTCCCCCCCTCTATTTTTTAAACTACGTGGTATACAATTCTAAAAAAAAATATGTTATCCATATTAATAAACTTTATCAACGATTTTTGGTTTCATTAAATTATCTCTTATAGTTTGTGAGATAGGTTGATTTAAATGTATTTTTGTAATGATATTGGTACGGAACCCTTCGCGCGCGAGTCCGACTCGCACTTGGCCGGTTTTTAACTTTCAATCAACTATCCTGAAACATATAAGACATTCACAATCAAACATCAGCATACAATTTCACGTATCATGAAACGGACAGTCAATTAAAGGGATACCTTGCCTTCTTTTCGAGAGCGTTCTAGTTGTCCCTTATAAAAAATTTCGTCTATTTTTAAAATAAAGTGACAGAAAAAATATAATCGAAAAACTCTTTAGAAATGTGTACCTGGCTTTTAGGTACTTAGGCCAATAATAAGTTGACAGTACTCGTATAAATAATGCAGATTATTAACATATCTGTCTCGTCTGCCTTATTTTTACGATTTTTAAAAATCAACAAAAGAACACGTTAAGACAAAAAAATCCCAGGTTTCGCAATTTTTCTTCTCATGACAGCCAAGTGAGAACGTGCTTCAAAATTGTCTAGTGATGACAAAATGCAGAAAATAAAACTCTACTACTTGCTTCCTAACGCAATTTACCGCGTTATTTTTTTGTCCCTTTCAAAACCTGTCCTTTTCATAGCACTGTCCCTCTAATATGCCAAATTTAGGTGTAAAATATAATATTCTCGTTGTTTAGAAATTGCATTTGTGTTTCTCCTCATAGAATGCATGAAAGCATTTTGTAGCATAATTATTATAATAAAGATAGAATAATCTTATTATTATAAGTACAAAGCATATCAATGCCATTATGAGCTGCAACCCTTATTTTTTAATGTTGAGTAATAACACCCTTCAGTAAGCTAAATTAGAAAAAAATGCACGTATTAAATTCATGTATTTATGGTCAAATTTGTTCACAAAACCTGATAACAGCCAGACAAGGCCTCAGACATCGGTCCGAGATATGATAGAATTTATCATCGTCATCATCGGACTTATACCTTCACCGATTCCTATACACTTTGTACCCCATTTGAAGTCTCAAGACCTTCGACTCGCATCGATAAATATTTGCCTAAATTTTTAAATTACACCATGAAACGCTCTTTGGGTATAACAATACCCATTTAAAATCCCAAACGTCACTTTTTTCGACTTTGTTTTCTGAGCCGCCTTAATCGGCTCGAGGGAACGTTAACAGACTTTTAAAATTGAAGCTTAAATAACTTTCAGCCATATAATTTTGTAATGCAATAACTTATTAATATAACAGTTAGCACAGTCACAAGAACAGCACTAAAATCTGGTACGATTTATTATAATACTTATTAAGAAAAGTCTTGTTTAACTTTTCTTCTTTAAGTTCTTTAAGGTTCAGGGTTAAGGTTTAAGGTCTTGTTTAAATTCTACCTCGTAACATTTTATTCTACATACCTAGCACCTTCTACATACCAATACCTAGAAAATTACATGTGGAATTTTGGGTTTTCTGACGCTACTTTAAGGAATGCAAATTATGCTACATTTTACAAGTATTTGACACAGTGCCAAAAAATATAATAAAATATATATGTAGTCACAAGGGAAGAAAAAGATATATTCCCGGCGAGAGCGTTCGTTGAAGCCTGAATGAAGCGGACAATTCCACAATCGAATTATAAAGCGGAATCCTGTGCGTAATGTGGGATTCAAGCGTTAAAGCGCAAGACGAAAGTAGTTTTCAAAGTATTAGTAGAAAAAAACCTGCCAAGAGCATGTCGGGCCATGCTCAGTGTAGGGTTCCGTCGTTATTCAAAAACAGCTGGGCCGATTATGATTGAAACAGTTTTATTTTAAAGTATTCTATAAGCCCACTATTCATGATTATTTCGTATTGTTTTTTTCTGGTTTTTATTGTACCACTTTGTTGGCATGATTAATATGTATACCTATCTGTATCAAGTTGCATATTTCTAGTACTGGCCACTGAGCTATGCTGCGGACAGACGGACATGGCGAAACTATAAGGGTTCCGTTTTTGCCACTTGGTTCCCTCCCAGCAGGAAAGAAAACACCCGTTTTAAAATAGATGGTTTGAAAAAGTAATCTTTAACCTCGTTCAACAGACTAAACTGTGTACCTACCTTACCTGTTTTTAAAAATATTAAAAAATGCTTTACATGACGTTATATAAAATAGGTGAACTAGCTGTTAGTCACAGCGAATAGCTATCGAGCGAGATAGCTCTATGTGCAGGGTTCGCGTGACTGTAAAGGCTATACAATCAAAGTGAATCAGTGCACGTAAGTGTTTGGTACAAGAAGTAACTATTTGATAGTAATTACTTCATGTAGCTTGAAAAAGTAATTATTGTGTAGAGAGTTTTCATTTCTTGGCGTTTTTGATCATAGAAATAGTTGGTCCTTAATTTGGTTATCTTCCATATTTTTTTGTGATCAACAGTGCACTATGTATGGTTTTTATAAGCAATATTTAAAAATAAGCTTTGAAAACAACTGCTGGTATATGCTGCCATAGACTTTCCTCAAAATTCTCCACACAAAACGCCAATTTCATGTGTAATAACCTAAAAATTATTTACTGTATTTAGGTAGTAAGTAGATAGAAAATAATGCAAACATACAGATTTCAAATATTTTTTCAAAATATTTATAGTATAGGTAAAATCTATTTTTGAATCAGGTTGTATTGGCATTTCCCTTTTAAAAAGAAATCCAAAAAACTTTAAAATTGTCGTTAGGTCGGTTTGTAGAGACAAAAATGTAGACCGTTTAAGAAAACTACCTAAAATGTATGGTGATACGAGTTTTTTAATCATGAATTGCTATTTTTATATCTACGGAGTCATCCGTAAAAATCCGGATCTAAATTCCGTGTTTTTCGGATCGAGTGAAAACTTCAGGGAAATTTCAATACAATCTGATGTTAAAAACGGTTCCTCTTGTATTATAAATATTTATTTTAAATATTTGTAATCAGCATGTTTCCAGTATTTTCTATGAAAAAATTCACCTGACCCGTATTCATTGACCGCGAGTATATTTTCTTTTGTACCGTAATTATTTAGTTAATCTGTAATAAATAATTGTTTTTGTCCGATACATAAAATAAAGAGCTATTAATAAGTGGGCTCATTTCTACTGTCTGTCAAATGTTCATTCTTAGAAATGTGTATGTGCGGAGATGCTAATACATTGTCAACTAAGCAGTCACTAGCCTCTGCAGCTGACTCGACAAATTTATTAGTACGACCCAAGATTCTTATAAAGTACTTAATAGGAAAGTGTACATAAGTATAAGTAGGTTTCACGCGATTTCCCAAAACTTGCCCCACAAAGTACACGGGTGTGTTTTATGCAAAGCAACCAGCTAATTGTACCGGCTCTCTAGAATCGTGGCTGTGCAGAAAGCACGCCTTTTCGACCCGTCTCGAGACTGAAATATATGAACTCCAACCCTTACGGATTTACATGTAACCCGAGTAAAGTCGGGGAATGTTTGATACCTGCGCTGATAGGCAAAAGGGAGTAACTAGTACTTTCTCGTGAGGTGAATACATCATGTTCATCTTAAGAATAGGTCCAGTATGTAGTTTAGTTTGTGACATTTGTAAAGTAATATCTAGCGCTTTTCTTGCTGAAATAAGCTGATGGAGTTTTGTACAGATGTACCCCGCAGCGCAGGAGTCCGCTGGATGCGGGTGGCACAGGACCGGCCATTGTGGCAGTCTTTGGGGAGGCCTAAGTTCAGCAGTGGACGTCTTTCGGCTGACATGATAATGATGATGTAGTACCTATCTGCATACCTATTACATTCTTAAAGCTGTATTTATTATATATCGAAAATAAGATGACCCTGAGTGAAATTACCGTAAGTCTAATCATAAATAGCCACAATCAGTAGCAAAAATGTTATATTGCAATGTTTTGATATAAAAAAACATGGTTATTTTTTATAATTTGACCATGTTCCATTGGGGCGATTGCAAAAAAAATTGTATTTAGTGCAAAAAAAACACTAATTAAATCAAAATTTACTGTCACATTTATTACGGATTTGTCATATTGTTACGGATTTGTCATTATATTTTGTATAACTAACTGTTGTAACATAATGGACGTATACGTGATTTTTATTTAGCCCCTAACTACGAGTAGGTATATGTATTTGTGTAATTGTTTTGATATCAAGTCAGCTACGGAACCATTTGTGCGCGAATCAGACTCGCACTTTTTTACTTACCTATGATATCAATTTGTATGCTCAACATGGTCGAGCAATTATCGACTTAAATTACGTGAGTAACCCGTTTGATTGATATTTAAATATGTTTGAGTCTCACGTTAATTATAAATCTAAAATAGCAGTTCGTGTTTGTTGGACATTTATAGAATTAGCAGATAGATGACTCGATATATTTTAAGGATTGCGTAACCTACAATAAAGAAAAATTAAAAATAGTCCTTAAAATATTGCTTTGTAGTCTACCTACTTATTAGAAGTAAACATTTCTTTTGTAAATGCAGTAATTAACATTGGTACGTTGTTATTGCAATCTGAAACAATATCATACAAACACGTAGGTACCCACAGCAATTGTTTATCGATATTGTTTATTCTTTTATTCAATACAGATTCTGTTTTTGCGCACATAAAAGCATTTTTCAATGTTTTCATTCACGGGCCATTTGCTCACACAATCTCTTGTGACTTTTATAGCCCTCGAGCTTTCATATTGGTGCGTGAATCATAATGATAAACGGTATATTTAAATGTTATAACAATCGAAAGAAGTGATGGTTTAAGAAATTATATTTTCCTCAACAAGTTCATTATAGTGTGACTGCAGTAATATATACTACATAATTATTTTAATTTAACAATTCACATGACTCTGATTTTAATTGCAGATTACTGTCACTGTTAAATACTTATATTTTTTTCGATGTTTTAGATACCTTAACTCTGGGATGACGAAAATCTCCCGACAAATGGATACTACAAGAAGGAGATGAGACCCCAAAACCATCCACAAACCAAGATGGAGCGTCTCGGGACCGCTGCGCCGTATGTAAATATTCGACCACAAATAAAAATGGGACTGGTAAGAAAAATAAGGTTCAAAGACATGTAAAATGTTCATTATCATTAGACTGTTACGCGTAGTTGGTGTAATTGGCCTTAATTTAGTCTACAGAACGTAACCCTTTACGTATTAAATGTCAACCGGTCAATCAATTTCATGCAAATATCTCATGTTAAACAATCTCATAGCAAATATTAGGGCTCCTTATTCACTACTAGGGTAATAAGTTACGTAATGTCTAAAATAGTACATAATACACGGTGGAAAGGGACGACGTTCCTTCCCACTACCGACCGAGTCTACCAACCATAACGATGAACTTTCAGTATGGGATCAACATCGAAATATTAAAAAAAAAAACTTAACCCCTCATACAAAGTGAGTGATTAGTTAGAGTTCAATAGTATGGAAAAGTCAATTTCCCATGTACGCTTTCGATGCTGGTCCCATACTGAAAGTTCATCGTAATGGTTGGTAGACTCGATCGGTAGCGGGAAGGAACGTCGTCCCTTTCCACCCTGTATTACAAATTGATTGTCCATAGTAGACCGAAAAAACACCCTACCCTATTACATTCCATTACATCCTCTTACTCCAGATAAATCGTCGATAGATTTATAAGCCGTAATTAACATCTGTTATTGGCTATTTCTTCACTTCTTTGGACAATCTTCGGTAAAATGTGGTAGAAACATATACACGACATATAAGATACTGCCTTTTGATTTTCGAGGGTCGTCCTAATAATCGAGCGGCTTGCCGGTAAGTACATTTTACTTCTCTGCCCATTATATCTAGTAGGTAACATTTATGTTTAAAAGTTTATTGAAATTACTTTATTCATGATTATTAAACATCGTTAAAAAATCGTATTTAATCAATACTCACTTTGCTAGGTGCGCAACTATTCGTCTCTCGGGGAAAAGTACATCAAATTAAAATATCAATCAGCATAATTTTTAATTCGGAAATTCGCATCTGCGTCAGAATTCCCCGTTGATATGAATATTTATCGGCCGGCTGACACGTGAGCTATAACTATTGAATTACCATATTTTTTCCCGCAGCTATTTATGGCTTTTGCTTAACGAGAGACGCATTAGCTTAATTTGATGCCAGACGCTTCGATTTCATTATTTTTTCCGCTCACACTGGCTGGCTTCTATTGGACAGGAAGCAGCTTTTGATAGAATGAGTGACGGAAATCGGGTATCCAGCTATTCCCGTTTTCAGGCTACTACCCAGACATGGCTATTTATATAAAGGTATCCCAAATTATGGATAAGTTAAGACTGGTAACAAGTACCTATTTATTATTTGATATAATTACATAATTAGAAATAGTAGTTGTATTGAAATCTTCAAAAGACACTAGTTATTTTCTATTCATATGTCCTTTTTAGGCTTACGTGCCTCTTAAAAACAAAAGAAACGGAACCCTTACAGCGTGTGTATTTGATACGGGCGAATATTTTAATGGCGTTTACTATTGGACCTAGGGAACCTGTTTACATAAAATATCTTTAGGTAATTAAGGTTTTTTTTCATACAAAATAATTGAGTACGCAGTTTATTGCATCCACTGGTAGCCACATAAATTAACGTCGGCATAATAGTTATCTAAACGTCATACGAATGTCGTGTCAGTTGGACGGCATGCATTGCTGGCTGGGTTGCACTTAAAAAAAATAATTACACCTAATTAACAACAAAATTTAACGAAATTATTATCTTATACGATTCGTAAGATCAGATATTATAACTGGATTAATTATTCGCCCGTATAAAATACACAAGCTTTAGGATCACGATTAGGATTCGAGGATCTTTTGTATTGATCGTGGTTCGGTAAGCTCTCAGGTACAATTTAGTTAAAAGTGTAAGAATACATGTATGGACTTCATCATTATCATTGGCCCTTTAGCGCCCACTACTAAGCATAGGCTTCTCTTCGTGTACGCCATTCGTCCCGGTCTTGTACCAATCTTCCCAGAACCGACCCACAGATTTCGTACTATTGTCTTCTCATCCAGCTGACGTCCGACATTTCTTTTTCCTTGAAGCGGCCATCAGTCCGTTAGAATTGGTCTACCTGCCGTCACGTTGCCTAGCGATGTGTCCCGCCCAGCTCCACATGAGTTTGAATTTGAATACGGTATACCCGACATCACGCACGCAGGTGAGAGTCGAATTTTGGTGTTCCTATGGACTTTACCTCAGAATTTTCAAGTGGACCGTATATTATGTGTACTTTTTAAAAAATATCACTAAAGTTACTTGACCCAATCGAGTTGCATGTTGTAGAAATCATAAAATCCCCAGTCGATTCATAAAATGCCTTCGTATTCAATTTCTTGCGTCGAAATATAAAATGTTCGTTTTGAATGCGCTAAATGCCACGTAAAACCCTGAAATAAAATTTAATCCTGCTAGCTTAATGTCAGCAATTATTTTTTTGCACACTCAAACGCTACTGATTTCCACGTACTTGTAGCAAATGAAGTAATTTCGCGTGACCATAATGTTGCTTTACAAGTACGGTTCGCCATTTACATAGTGTTGCCGTTAAATAAAATTTACGATTTTTAACTTTCATTGTGTCTACTAACATTGCTATTCGTGCATTTTATTTATCACATTATTGTTTTCATACGTTATTTTAATTTGAACTGATTTTGGTTTTAAAACTTTATCACGACTGAGCTCCTGGAGACCATGGGTCAAAAGTACCAAAATATTAATTCTGTGTCAAGCTTAAATCCGATCTAAGCATTCGTTTAGACTATTTGACATATTTTTTGATACATTAAGATAACTACTTGATAGATGCGTATTTAATTATTTATTTTTGTTAAAAACAACTAACATGATATTCGCACATAATAAATAAATGCAAAAGTTTCCTAGCAATTACCTACAAATCAACAGCCTATCTCAGTCCACTGCTGGACGTACGCCTCTCTTATTAACTATTAGACGCATTAGGAGGTAAATGCCCATAATCGCCACGTTGGGCAAGCGGATTGGCATTGCAGTAATATGTCCACTATGATGACGCTCCTGTAGCAGATTTTTTTTTTCTTTTCTCTCTTGATAGTGTCAGACGATTTGAAAATGCTTATTAATAAGCTTACTTGAATAAATAATAGTTTGATTTTTAGTTTGACCTGCCCTTCATCAAGCTTCTATCAAATAATGGTAAGTGACACTTCAATCTCTTAGTCGACTCTTACGACACCCACGGGAAAAATTAGCGAGGTATACTACCTACACAAGACGCTCCAATGATAAGCCGTTTATTATTTTTAAGAATAAGTAAACTCTTATGATGCTAACGGTACCTCAGCCGGTATGCGGAAGTTTTAGGTATTTTTTAGAATGCTAATGCTAAAAGGGACGTGGAGAGGCAGTTAATTGGTAGCGCAAAGTAAAAAGTTAGCAGGTCCCGGCAGTTTCAGATAAAAATCTTTGGGCTACACGGAGGGTAGTGAATGAACTGAGAGAATTTCAAAAACATGTGTTGGCGTATATACTTTACATACGAGTATTAGTTCATACATCAAATGGTACTGAATGAAAAAAAATGGATGTGAGATGTGAACAATACATTTCCAGGAAGAATGAAGGATGGACGAGAAAGCAAAAGTGGAACCAAATAGTGAATTTCTAAATTATCTTTTCAATAAAATCAGTAGTCTGAGTAAAATAAAGAAAAGTTAAATTAAAAAATGTAGTGGAACTATGAATATTTTCTTTCTTTAGACAAAATTTATATCTTCTACCCGTGCAGAAGATAAAACGATCTCGTCGTATCCTCGAACCATTTGTTCCAACCACGGCCCATGTATTTTTATGTCCTTCTGTCAATTACACACTAATCCCAGACCTCTAGCTACGGTAGCTTTATACTTGTGTTAGGAAAAATATCGAGTGATTAAATTCTTGACCAAACTAGTGAAGTTGAGCAGTTCTCAAAAATGTTGTACAAAATTAAGACAGATTGACAATTAACTGCTTAATTTTCCTATTTTGTTACCATTGTTTTGCAGGACTATGAATATTTACATTAATTATTTCGCATAATTAAGAAAGCCCATAATCAATGAAACTCAATTATAAATAAGTAAGCAATAATTGAATTAAACATCGTATTAAAAGTGCTAATAACTGGCTACCAACTTTTTTGAGAGCTGCTCAGCTACATGCCTTTCAATGCAATTGAAATGTATGTACGTTTCATTGAATTTGGAATCAAATCAATTTTTTATTTGTCCAACATTGGTACACAATAGCAGATTGTGTCACAAGGAATTAACACGATATATTCTCGACGAGGCCACTGACTGAAGCCCGAATAAAGCGATGGATTCTACAATAGAACCCAGAACGAAGTGAGTGATTCTAAAGTGGAATCCTGACCGCAATAAGGGATTGAAGCGTGGCAAGCAAGCCCACGACGAACATAACTTTGATATCCTTTAAACTTTAAACATACTGTTTTTTACACCACCTATAAGAAAAATTAAAGATATATTTAATATTTACGCACGTAATCGATTCTGGAGAAATCGTAATCGGTTATGAATTACACTCATACTTCATTTTTATTTTTTAGGCTGGCAATAGAAAGTCCTTGAACAGAAAAGCGTTACTTTTACGGGGACCCTCCTAGCAGGGAATAAAACACCCGCACCCGTGTCCGATAAGGTAGTGTGTGGTTTTACAGTACCGTCAGTTTCACTATGTAGTGCTTAGGTACGTCATTTTATTTTTTATTTTATTTTATTTTATTTTATTATACATACAATTTCACAGCATTACAGAGATCCAAGGCACTGTGAAACGTAGACACAATTTAATAAATAAAATAATACACTTGGCAAACAAGTAAGAACAAATTATCACATCACAGAGGAAGGTCGTGCGTTCATCGTCTCACAGAACTTCAGGCATTCATTACATACGTACCGCCATCCACTCGCAAACACATCACAGTGCGGTGCCGATTCGAGGAGTGAGTTTATCAGGTGAAGGGCCCGGACAAGCGGTGATTTTCGGCGAGAAACTGTTCGAGCTGGTGGCACTGCTACCAAATTGCGCAGACGAGGTCGAAAAAGAAATCTAGTAGGAGAGGGAGCATAAAGGCGCAGCAACTGAGCCACCAGCACAGGGCAGTCACAGTCCCCGCGCAGAATACTGCAGGCTAAAGTACCTAGTCTATGATCGCGCCTTACCTCAAGCGAGTTAAACCCTAGTGTACCCAGCAAAAAAGATGTTGGGTATAAAAATGGGTAATATCCAAACATTTTTTTGTAGAGGAAACGGAGAAAAGCCTTTTGTATCCTCTCAAGTAGTAGGATATATGCAGTTTCATGAGGGTTCCAAACGATTGATGCCGCTTCAAGCTTGCTTCTTACAAGAGCAGTATAAATTAGCTTTATTGACTTGGCATCAGTGAAATCTCTGGTAATCCGTATAACAAACCCAAGCCTTCTGTAACAAGTACGAGCCAGTGTATTTATATGCTCGTGAAAGTTCAGGTTCGCATCCAGAATAACCCCCAGATCCCGAATGGAGTTGACTCTAGCTATTGATTTAGAATCTAATAGATAATCATTCAATAAAGGATTACGGCTCCTACTAAATGTCATGAGCGCACATTTTGCAACATTGAAGTGAAGTCGATTATTTATACTCCACTGGTGCAATCTATCAATGTCATCTTGCAGTGACAAACAATCTGCCGTATTCCGCACGTTATAAATCAACTTCAGATCATCGGCATACAGCAAGCATTTAGCGTACCTAGGAACCAAAGCTAGATCATTCACCATAACCCCAAAGAGCAATGGACCCAGGATCGAACCCTGGCTGACTCCAGAACGAGTATGATAAGACTTTGAAACATAGCATCCGTGCTGCACGTATTGCAGCCTATCGCGTAGATAACTGGCAAAGAACTTAAGGAGCTTTGGCGAAAAACCAATGCTACATAGCTTGCTTAAAAGAACATCGTTATCTACGCGATCAAAAGCTTTTATAAAGTCGAAGTACAGCACGTCAACCTGTGCACCCCCATCCAGATAATCAGAAATGGAGTCAACCAGAGTCAATAGATTCGTCTCCACTGATCGTTGGGACCTAAAGCCATGCTGAGCATCGCAAAGAAATGGTTTTAATTGCGATGCGACTATTCTATCCACAACAGACTCGAATAGTTTGGCTACAGAAGATAGGATAGCTATTGGTCGATAATCTTCAACTTTACTCATGCTCGTAGATTTGGGAATAGGTTTGACTCGGGTGACCTTCCATTGGCAAGGGTACACACCAGTATCTAAGGCTAGATTGAACATGTGAAGAAGCGGGTCCATTAGCCATTCTTTACAACCTTTCAAAATGAAGACCGGAATATTGTCTGGACCCGGGGAGCTGTGAGGTTTCATTCGGTTTATGCATGTTTTTATGTCTCGAGCATCTATATGACTGATGTGGATATAGTTCGCATTACTACTGACATCCTCCAAAAGGATCCGGTTGACGTCTAGGAGAGGTTTATCTGGCAAAAATACCGAAGAAAAGAAATCTGCAAACGCCTGAGCCATTCCAATACCCTCATAGTCCTTCCCATCGTAGCTAACACGAGACATAAACCCACCTTTAGAATTTAAGGAGTCAACGTATTGCCAAAAAGCGCGTGGATTATTTGTAAGCTTATTCTGAATATGACTTATGTATTGATCATAGGCCAGTGATATTCGCGTCTTAAGGTCGGACCGTAGTCTAGCAAAAATAGAATACTTAGCTTCGTCTCCTGTTCGTTTCCAGTCCCGGTGGGCCTTAGCTTTTCGCGAGATGTCTTTAATTATGTCAGCAGTAAACCAGACTGGATATCGCCTGCTTGGAGAAGTAGGTCTCATTTTTCGGGGTATACATTCGTCAAAAATACTGTAGACTATCTGGTAAAACCTATCTACAGCCGTGCTGGCATCTGAGGACTCAAGGACCTCCCTCCAAGATACTTCCGAAAACAACTGATATAGAAGCTCAAAGTTACCCTTAGAAAAGTTCCAGTCACGGTAACAATCAAGATTGCTCGGTTCCAAAAAAATAGCATAGTGCTGAGCGTCAGTGAGAGGTATAGTAATGTCGAGAGGAGGATGATAAGAATCCCGATGAGGCACCAATCCATCGTCCCCTGTATCCGCTACCTTTATACCACAGGCTCGCTGTCGAACCAACACCACATCTAATACTCCTCCAAACGCATTCAACACTTCATTCTTCTCTACCAAATTACAAACAGTACAAAAGTAACAAAAGTAACTTAAAATAGCAGCAGATGTGTACTTAGGGTTCATATTCAAATCACCAACTATTATCACAACACCTTTAAGACCATCGATCATCGATTCAACCCCCTGAAAAAAGCGCATATACACGTCGTCTGAGGTATTTGGTGGAATGTAGACTACGCACACATGACATACTGTTCCATGGACCACAAGTGATGCCCAAAGATCTTCGCCGTCGAGAGTCTCAAACTCAGGCCTGCGCCGCAAAGGGAGTCCAGGTCGCGCAGCCAAGAGCACGCCTCCTCCACAGCGTCCGGAGGTGCGGTCACGGCGCAATACATTCCACTCTTTCCCAACAAGTTCCGCGTCTTCAACAGATTCGGAAAGCCAGGTCTCGGTAACACTTACAAGGTCACTCTCGAGGGCAATAACAGACTGTCTAAAACTTTTCAATTTGGTGTTAAGGCCTCTGACGTTTTGATAGGTCATGTGGAGAGACAAACGGGCAGTGCGATTATGTGGTTTTATATTGATACTCTTACTGTTTGACGCTTTTTCCTCGAAATAACCACTTCTTCACCATCGCATTTTCGGGCCAGACATCCGCAGAAAGGCATTTCTCATAAAAAATTGCAGGAACACCCAGTTTATATGATTTATACTCGCCTCTAGATTTCAATTCCTCAACAGTGCAAATTCGATCAGGGCACAGATTCTGCAAATATTCCCTTACGTCATCGGCACTTGACTCCATATTCCACAGGTGAATGTACTTACGGAGTTCGACAGCCTTTAAAGAGGTAACATTGGGACCCGCAGTGCACCGCGTGGAGGAATGGCGTCTCTGTTCGCCTCTAATGTCTCTGGAATGTCCTTTATGGGAACCACGATTCCCTGCCACAGGTATACTTTTGGCTACATTATTCACATCGTCCCGAACAGGAGATATTGCCGAGGGAAAATCAGGATCAGCCGTCTCGGACACAATCAGGTCATCAGCATTACCAGCCAACTCATGGTTATTATCTACAATAGGTACACTCATGGGGCCGGGAGCACTTCGCGCTCTATCCATCTTTACAACCTCGTTATATAATGCTGCCGCTGGGGTTACCGCGGGAGGATTTCGCGAAACGATGGTTTGCTCCAGTTCCGTAAGTCTTTGACTAATGGCCTCAATCTGAATTGTGGATGAGGTAAGCGCAGCGTGATACCTGCCTATGGTGGCGACAGCAGCGGTGAGTTGCTCAGTCAACGTAGTTATCTCCTTGCGAAGTAGTTGGATTTGCAGTGGGCTTGACATTGACATCGATTCGTCATTCTCAGGGTGTAGTAAAAATGGGGAGTGCATAACGGAGGAGGGCTTTCTCACCGTAACATTCTTTACATTAGTTGGAGTCCCGACCGGAGTCTCGCAGTTCCTGCCACCCTTCTTAGAAGCGCAAACACAGCTTGGGCAAACCCAAGAGGCTTTCTCAACGTCGGAAAGGACTTTGACGTTACATGCATGATGGTAGCACTTACCGCATTTCTCCACCATGCACTGCAAATACTCTTGGCCCACTAATAGTTCCTCAGAGCAACAATCGCATATCATACTGTTATTCAAATTCTTACTCATCCTGCACGGCTTCAGGAAATTCGTAACGAAAATATAGAGCAGAGGTACCAGGATCACATAAAACAATAGCGTCAGATGCGGGGTGGCCGAAGCGCTCTAGTCTAGCCCAGAACACACTAGCAGTTGATTCACCTGTCGTTTTCCCACTCACACTCATGCGATGAAGCAGCACTGGGCGAGAAGAATAGTGAACGCAGATTGGCCGTACACGTAGCTCACGTAGCACCCGTAGCACGCGTAGCACCTCGTAGCACGACACGGCGTAGTCGATGCGGAAAGATGACGATGACGACAGAATGATGCTTATCCGTAACAATGTACCAGGGTCTCATAAATCCAAGGAGCGCATAGACGGAGGGTGCGCTCGTTGCAGTGACTACAGTGCAGCTTATGCGCTCCTATTTACGCGCGCGAATTAAATGATTTAAATTTTAAAAAAACAATATTTAAATAGACGTGGGGCACTTAGGTACGTTTACACCTTGCGGTGGTCCGAGGGGAAGCAGTCATACAAATTTGAAAGCGTGCATGTCAAAATATAAGCGTAGGTATTTAAACATAATATGTACATAAAAATATTAATTACATGTCTTTATCGTCTAAACAATATTTTATTTCATCGTATTTTATTTTCAACTAAAAAGAGTTTTAGAGTATTTTTAGCATAGCATTTTAATCTGTAGTAATTGAATCCATTGTGGGATTTTATTAAATATTTTCGCAGCCATTTCAACAACATTTGTTTGGAATAGCATTGTCTTGGGCTTTTAAAATTTAGGGATAAGTGAGAGATCGTTTAAAAAAAAACGCATTTCATGAATATATAGGCCAGAGTGTGTTAGGATCTTAAGATTTTCAAAATAAGATTTACATGATTCTTAAAAAGCAAATACCACGTGAAGATTGTATAAAATAATTAAGCATTCAATATATCGTCACATGATTATAACTTTGCTTGTCAAAACGGTCAATAGCTATCAAATTCAACAGGTAGCCAAAAGCATGTTGGGCCATTCGCAGTGTAGGGTTTCGTAGCTATTCGAAAACTGTTCAACCTATCAAGTTCAAAATAATGTTCCTGGAAAGTTATATACATTTCTTCTTTTGGGATTTTTTGTCATTGCTTTGGTTCAAAATTCGGAGCGATTATTTCCGAAAATATGAACATTATCAATAAATGATTTTAGTAAACACCACCTCATTTTAAAAAATCTATCAAACAATTTATCGCAAGCTAGGGATGAAATGAAAAACATCACTACCTTTGAAGTAATATTAAAAGTATAGCGTATGTATGAAAAATCTTATATCAGAACATTTGATGCCACGTTTGAGCTTACAAAATGCAAGAAAAAGCATAACTCGCGCGTTCTGACTACGTACCTAACTACTTTATTTTAAGTTTAAATTGTCCGACCCAAATTGAAGGAAATTACAAGGTGGCTACGCAAGATTAGTGTTAATTAAGAAACTATTAAATAAACGGAACATAAAGTACACTGGCCGTCCTGTTGCACGTAGACGCATAAATAATGCAGAATTAATTTAGTGCCTCGACGACTGCGGTGCTTTATAAGGGAATTGTAGACTAAAAGAACATTTCATTTTTTTTTAATAGAAACCGCTTTTATTTTTAGTTCTTCTATTTTTTGCTTTTTTATCTTCAGTATGCTGATGCAATTTTATACAATTTAGATACATGAAAAAACCTGCGTATCAACCTGTCAAAATACCAATATCGTCGGGGATAGTGGAATACCGCGTAACTACCAAAGCAGATAGAGTTCAAATATCAAACAATTGACACTTTACCCCAATGAATTTGTTAGTTACGCGGTATTGCACTATCCGCGACGATATGCAGTTATGTACGAGTATCATCTGGATGGAATTATGGAAAACAACTTGAGGCTTCCAATTGAGTGATGATGACTCCGACCGATGTCGGCTATGGCTACCACTTCGACTTCGATTCTGTATTTCTGCGCTCATGCGCTTGAAGTGCAACTGAGAACTAAAGTCACATTGTCGTATCTTTTAAGTACGGAACCAAGCTGCAATATATAGCTCAATTTTATGTGACGCTAATTCAATTATTATTTCACCAAGGTTTACCATATTAAGTCAGACAATAATGTACGAAAAATGACACACCAGCTCCCAAACAAGCCAAACATTTCACTAGCAAACTTGACAAGAGAATTGACGTCTCTAATTAGCGCTACTAACTTGAACATGGGGGCAATTAAAAACCAATTACGGAGATTTGCAAGTCGAGCAACAAGGTTGCATCTGTAGCTTAGTCTAGAGAATAGTTAGAAGTTATAAGCTGCTTGTTTTGGCGCAATTAGGGTTGTATGTGATACTCTTAGCATGAGGTCGTGACCGCTCGCTTGGTATTTTGGAATTCGTAAATTTTTGTTAATACGAGTATTTGCCGTGTTAAGTCTATTCACATTATCAGCTGGACATAGGCCTGTCCTAATAATCGTAATTAGGAGGTTAATGCTCACAATCGCCTCGCCGGGCTATCGGAATGGCGATCGCAATAGTGTGTCCAACTGTTCACTATGATGACGCTGCTGCCCGTCATCAATATTTAACATCAATGATTAATATTAAGTGACACTTCAATCCCTTAGTCGACTCTTACAACAACCACAGGAAGAGTTAGGATGGTGACAAATGTATTCGGATGTCGTAAGAGTTGACTGAGGGATTGAAGTGTCACTGATCATTATTTGACAAAATATTGATGATGGGCAGCAGCGTGATCATAGTGGACACACTACTCCGATCGCCAATCCGCTTGCCCAGCGTGGCTATTATGGGCATTTACTACCTAATGCGTCTATACGCATAGTATATAGGAGAGGCCTACGTCCAGCAGGGTATCATAGGCTGATGATGTATGTGATGATTATGTGTACCACATACCACAGAACAAGTGCCGACTTTACCAACGCTGGAGGTTGGTTTAAATAGGAGGTGCCTAAACCACGTGCTTCATTCCCCTTAGAGTGTGTTTAAAGGTGCCTATTTGTAGGAAATTTATCGGTGTCCACCCAGTCAGATTGGCCAAGTGGTAAATTTAGCACCGATAAATTCAGCCGCTTCGCGCAAAAGTCGAGAATGTGGGTTCAAATCCTAGTTGGTAACCTCGGTATTTTTTCGGTGGTGGGTTTGTGACATCCAATATTTATAACTTATATTACAAAGTTAGTGGCACTAATACGAGTAAGTAAGAAAGACAAATCTATTTGTTCTTTTAAAAAAATTAGGTAATCAATAAGTTATACATTATAACAATATTTCGATGTAATTACTGTTTCTGCTGTCTTTTTCATAACTTTCTAAATTTTCTTCGTATTTAAATTCATTTTATTGGTAAAGACGTGATCACAATTTTACACGTCAACCAATTAGGTAGCTTTATATAATTTAATAAATAAAGTTAACTACGTATATCATTATATAAAACAATGTCCTTTTAATCATCATATCAGCCGAAAGACGTCCACTGCTGAACATAGGCCTCTCCCAACGATTGCCACAATGACCGGTCCTGCGCCACCCACATCCAGCGGACTCCTGCGACCTTCACCAGGTCATCAGTCCACCTTGTGGGGGGCCTACCCACGCTACGCCTTCCGGTACGTGGCCGCCACTCAAGAACCTTCCCGCCCTAACGGCCATCGGTTCTAAGCGCAATGTGGACGGACAGATTGCGCGTCCTTTTAATAATAAATGATAACTATTATATTTTTTTGAATAAATTACAAAGGTTTTTTTTTTTATTTTTATTTATTTTTCATAGACACAACCATCTTTACAGGTCGCCCTAATATGACAGAGTGGTTTTTAAACATTAAACATTAGATTGTACGGATTGTACGGTATAGGACTTAACCACTCACTTGCTTCATGTAGCTTTTGTTACATGTCATCACTATTATTTTACATAGACATAGAGTCTATCGCAAAAATCAAAGCAAGTGCGTGTATATTATGTAGGTAATTAAAATTATCTTACTACAAATTTGTTAATTAACATTGTAACACGCCAGCTAACTGAGCAGCGTTTTCAATTTATTCGTGAATACCTATTGTGTCACTAGCCCAGCTATTTTATGTCGGTTGGAATATTACTCCCTTCGGTCGTGTTTTAAAACATCGCCACTCGTTTCGACTATGTTTTTCGGACTTGTGTCGTAATGTTCTATTTTAGTACAGATGGTGCCTTTTTTAGGCGCTAGTGCGAGAAGTGACTCATTATCAGTATGCTTAGCACATGATTGGCGCGACAGTATCTCGCCGCGAGATAGTCTATCCGTCCCTCTTTTGTTAATATAGCTAGTGAAGGACGGGAGATCTATCTCGCGGCGACATACTGTCGCGCCAATCATGTGCTAAGCCTGCAGGTGCAAAACTTCGGAGGGCCATCTATACTAAGAAACGTCGTACAAGACACGTGCAAAAAGGGAATTCGTAACTTGTGCCGCATTTCATATTTTTCGCACTTGTGTCGTGTATTATTTTGCACTTAGCGCGCAACTATATTATATTTCAGTTTGATTGCACCAGGAAACAGTCTTCTACGCCACACATAGAAGAATTTTTATAATCCTTTAACATGCTCAAGGGGTTGATTCCTGGAAATGTTGAGAAATATACTCACAGAATTAGATTTGGATAGAAGAAAGAGGTCAATCGTCGAATCCGACTCGGTTGGGCAGCGTTCGGGAAGCTACGACACATATTTTCGTCCAATATTCCGCAGTGTTTGAAGACGAAAGTCTTTAATCAGTGTGTGTTGCCAGTGATGACATACGGTACTGAAACGTGGCCGCTTACAATGGGTCTCATAAGAAGGCTCAAAGTCACCCAAAGGGCAATGGAGAGGGCTATGCTAGGAGGCTCTCTGCGTGATCGGATTAAAAATGATACCATCCGCAGCAGAACCAAAGTAACCGAAATAGCTCTCCGAATCGCTAAACTGAAGTGGCAGTGGGCGGGGCACATTGCGCGTAGAACCGATGGCCGTTGGGGCGGGAAGGTTCTTGAGTGGCGGCCACGTACCGGAAGGCGTAGCGTGGGTAGGCCCCCCACAAGGTGGACCGATGACCTGGTGAAGGTCGCAGGAGTCCGCTGGATGCGGGTGGCGCAGGACCGGTCATTGTGGCAATCTTTGGGGGAGGCCTATGTTCAGCAGTGGACGTCTTTCGGCTGATATGATGATGATGATGATGATGATGAGAAGAAACAAGTTCATTCATTTGTATGGTGGCCGAGCGTGTCAGATTTTGTACTGAAGTTGTTACTTACCTATGATTTTAAATATGTCTCAGGCATGAGTATTCATAGTTTTTTGTGTTGTTGCAATTAATATTACTTAAGGAGGCATTATTAATGTTTTTGTTCACTTCAACTTACAAAAATGACGCCCGAAAGCTGCAAGCTGCGATTAAAGACGGACAACTCAGTGGATTTCACTAAGTTCATTTGACACGCTAAGTAGATACGTTTGCTTGATCTATGGTATATATGACATCTGTGACGCCACACAAAGAAGAATTTTCATAATCCTTTAACATGCTCAAGGGGTTGATTCCTGGAAATGTTGAGAAATATACTCGTACCTTTGTGGCGGGTCGAGTTGCATCTTTGAACTGACGAGAGCAGTTGCTCGTCAGCGTTCGGGCAAAGAGCTAAATCTAACTGGAAGGAAAGGAAAAGGATATCTTTTGTATGGACCACCAAACAAACCACCAAATTATAATAAGTAGTTAACCCTAAACTTGGCAGAATTTAAAAAAAATCGTGCGTTGTAGCCTCCTCGCCAATGTGTAGAGCAAAAATTCTGTCTTTAAAAAATACAAAAAGTGGGTCAAAAAAGTATGTAATGTATCTTTTTAGTTTGAAAGTAAGGTTTAACATGTTGACGAGGTATGCAAGGTGGCAACTACAATTAGCTTTTAATGTGTTTTACGATAAAAGTAATTGTCTGGATTAACACTTATTAGTACGATCAAACTTTACATTATTTTATATAATTTCATTTGATTTTGTTTAAGCTTACTCCATACATATATTTGCGTGTTCAAAATCTATAATTTACGTATAAAATTTCGAAGAAAAGTACCCCCGTTTTTATGTATTTGAACTGTTTTTAAGAATAAAATACCCTTTGCGTAACATAAAATAAATACGTAATAAAGTATAATAATAACAAATTTAAAATTTGTCAAAAAAGACTGTATAAATATGACATTTGAAATTGTGTACATAAAAAAATTGGGAATCTCATCGACGATAAATAGTGTCCATTCTCTTCTAGTTGTTAATATAACACAAAAAGTTTAGTACGACTTGGAGATACCTGAATTCTCCTCGACTGAGTTAGGCGCACATTTAGCTCTCTGCTCACAGACTATTTAATGCGTCTAGAGTTCAATGTATTATTACCCAGTATTTCAATTGTTGATTCATTTTATAGAAGCGATTTCATCGATTATGTGCTTGTAAATTACTAAGAAAACTGGGAAAGTTTTAGGTATTTGCTTAGTTAAAACGTTCACTGCCCTGCCCCTATCCCACGTGTGGAACCATAGTTAGTCTATTTTACAAAGCCGTAAGGTTCAACGCCTGTCAGATTGAAAATAGGGACAGTGAAATTGTTATCATAATATTACGTTGGAGTGAATTCTTTTTTAGGGTTCCGTAGTAATTTAGGAACCCTTAAACGTTTCGCCATGTCCGTCTGTCTGTCTGTTTATCTGTCCGCAGCATAGCTCAGTGGCCATTTTAGTACTAGAAATCACAATTTGGTATAGATAAACATATCCCTAACGCCGACAAAGTGGTAGAATAAAATGTGGAAAAAAAAATTGGGGCCGAGTTTTTATTTTGCTGTAATCCTATACTGTGAGTTATAGTTCAATAGGTTTCAAAAAGAATGACGGTTCCAAACATTTTTTTTTTAGTCAATATTCTCGGAGTCCTCTCCAGAATAAAAAATATTCCCCACTCCGTCCTTCAACTTTTAATCCATGGGTCCAAAAAAAAATCATGATTACTGAGTTGATAGTTTTTAATACTTTAAAATAAAACTATTTCGAACCGTTAACGGCACATTCATTTTAAAACGCATGCTTCAATCAAGATGCAGTTCCTAAAATTAAATTGCAAAATGCTAAGCGGATTGTGAAACCAGTCCTTTGTTCAATATACAGTCCAAGTGCCTACAAGTTATTACCTATTCAGTCTAACTCGATCTTAACTTCAACATTTCAGATCATTAAGGCGTAACAGACTAGCCTATCCTATCAAAGTACAACGTTCTCTTAGATGATGAAATAGCCGGCCAAATCACCGGTATTCACAAGATTGATGCTATCTGTAAATCAGGCGGTTATTGACCGAGGCTTAGCTATTCGATTAAGAATCAAACCCAAACTGTAAGTAATGAAATAGTTCGAAATCCCTAAAATCATGTTCAAACGGGTTTTCTTTGATTTCTAGACGTTTATCAAATAACGTCATGATGGATTGTGTATTGATGGTATGTGTTGTGTAAAGTAAGAATCCTAGTCGCTGTTTGATTTATAGTTAATGAAAAAATATGTACCTAGCTATTTTTATTTAAATCAAAATTATTGATATTATTTAAACTTCATATGCTTTATGTCATTCAAAAAACGAAAGTCAAAAGTAATGTTGGTACATTCACCGTCAGATAGGTACATCATAGCGTCCGGAGCGCTCAAAAATATCTGAACACGCTTCTATCGTTATGGCAATAAAGGAGTGTTCAGATATTTTTGAAAAGCTCCGGGAGCTACAATATGAAAAGTGTAAAAAGTTTCATTTCCACACCAACGCTAACGGACGGTAAAAAATGAGTCTCAACCGCGTGACAAAGTGGCAGCACAACGCACGACAAACCTCCGCCATTACTGGGACAGGAGAGTTACGCGCACATCATCGCCGGCAAATATGAGCTTAAACATAACTTCAGAACTGGAACACTTGCTAAACTGTTTCATAGTTGAGTGTAGCATACGCTAAGTTGACGAGGTATGCAAGGTGGCAACTACAAATAGCTTTTAGTGTGTTTTACGATTATACCATAGTGTTAATCCAGACAATTACGATAGTAATAGTCTGGATTAACACTTATTAGTACGGTCAAAATTTACATCATTTTACCCTAAACTCGCAAAGCAAAGTAGTATCGCTGCATTTTTGGTATATTGTTTAGACACCATAAAACCACATTTGTAAGCAAAAAAGTTGTATTTCATACTACCCTATGGTGTCTAAATAACATACCAAAAATGCAGCTATACTACATGTTTTGCGAGTTTAATGGAAATTTTGACCGAATTATTAGGTATATTTTAATTCATATTATGTGCAATATGTGCATATCATTCATAATATAATTTGTAGCCTCCGTAGCCTATTGAATTATTACCCAGCCTACGAAGCTGGAGGTTCCGGGCTCGAATACCAGCTAGATAAGACCATTGCATAATTTTTTTATAACAAATATTTGTTCCTTGGTCATGGCTGTCTATATGTATTTAAATATCTATATGTACCTATCTATATCAGAATATCTATATGTATCTATGTCGTCGCCTGGTAA
This sequence comes from Thaumatotibia leucotreta, assembly GCA_025490895.1. Lineage (NCBI taxonomy): Eukaryota > Metazoa > Arthropoda > Insecta > Lepidoptera > Tortricidae > Thaumatotibia > Thaumatotibia leucotreta. The sequence goes on along the minus strand of JALPQI010030271.1, from coordinate 161,396 downwards.
AAACATCAGAAGCCTTATTGAGCTTACCGTGTATCTAGCTTGATTTGTGTAAGATGTCCCAAGACATTTATTTATTTATTATAATTATCTCGGAGAATAGTTAGTTAAGTTGTTGTGGTTCCCGGCTTTGCATTAAAACTAAAGCAAAATTAATAATTAATACAAATCGTATTAATTCTACAGCACCTTTGACTTTTGCCTAAAAAGGCTAGTAACTTTCCTGAATTAAAATTACAGCAATTAAATACCATAATCAAGATCACGTTTTAAGTAAACACGAAACAACTGACAAAAAAAAAAAAATTCCAAACGCCAATTGTCTGCCGTGTTACGCTAACGAGATATCCGTAACAATTAAAGTCCTCGCCGTCAAAAAAGTTTTAATGATTGTTCCACTTTGTTGGAAAAAACCCAAAGAACCCCGATTGAAAACAAGTCGTGAAAAAGGAATACCTGCCACTGTTTTCGCAAAGATTGCCCCCATTTCGTGAAATGGCTTTTGGAGAAAGTTCCGTCTTATAATTATGTACGTGATGTCTTAAAAGTGCAGAGATTTATATAGGAACACAAATTATACTATGTAGGTATACAGGGTGGTCATGCTATTTAATATACGTATAAAAACATCCGGAGGTAAATACCCATAACCGCCACGCTAAGGCATGCGGATTGGTGATCGCATTAACGTGTCCACTATGATGATGTTGCTGCCCATAATCAATATTCCATCAAAAAATGGTCAGTGACACTTCAATTCCTTAGTCGACTCTTACGACACCCGCGAGAAGAGTTGGGTGGTGATTAATAAAAAATCTTTTACTTAGAAATATTTCGAAAATTCAGGTACAAATTAAAAAAATCGTAATAACATTAAAAACATTTTTTTTTGTCTGAAAATTGCTTATGCGTAAATTAATGCATGGGTAAAGTCTGTAGGGGAGACCAGGTATAAAAGTAACGCGGGATGAACTTAACAAATTCATTTAAAATTTTACTACGACATCTATCCGAACGTCCTTCAGGGCATCAGATGCCATTTCGATTCCCCCCTAACCTCAGTTACACCCACGGTGCTGTGACGGCAGGTTATGCGTGTAGTGCTATGGTCCCAGAAAAATGCGCCAAAAGTAAGTTTCTAACGATTTTTTCAATCTTAGCTAGATTTTTCATGGTAAACGCTATAGCTTGCGTTTTGCATGGGTGTTGTAAAGTCACTAATCATTTACAGTTTGAGGGTTGCAAATCAATGTTTTTATAATGCTTTTAACGTTTTTTTGCTACGTGTTTGTGGGATTCTGGAAATTCGATACTCAGGGATGATTGAAACAACTTGTTACTTTCATCCCGATTTCCAAATTGGAGGCTCATTGGTACACGTATGTGCTAGCGTTTATTACATAACTCATATACTTAGTGCCTTTTTGTTGCAGAATGTCTAATATACACAAAATAACAACAGACAGAAGTCCACCAAAATAGAAATTATAGCTTTAGCTGCCGTTGAGGTGATCCTTTTTTAAAATGCCCTACAGGAACGCAGCAAAGACGTACCAACTGGCTCACATCACTTTATATAGACATGTAAAGTAAAGGAAAGCGTTACTTGAAAGTTCAGCGGCACTACCCAAGGCGGGATTTGTTTCTGGAAACAAATATTCACTGTCGATGAGGAGTAAAACACATTTTTTTTATCGTATTAGGTACCTACATTGCATGATTAGCTTAGTAGTATACTCAGAAATAAGGACAATGCAGTAAGCATTTAATTCCTTGAATTACACCTATGCATTTGTTTATATGCCATTTAGAATAAGACAGAAAGTTGATTGCTCTCACGTTACTCATTATATCCTATAGGTATAAATTAATTTCGTCTCAAAATCATCAATGTTAATTACATTCATTCATTGTTAATGTTTGTCTTTGCTATTGTAAGACTGTTGATTACTTAAAAATACTAATTACACATAATTATATTGATTATTTTATAGTTATTTACTTTGTTTCTATTATCCCTATGCACTGTTACAACCAGCCCTGGGGGTAGGGATAATTGCAACAAATTCCATCCTTCACTGTGAGCCATTTTTCTGTAAAACTATTCGATGTATGAAGTTTATTTTGGTACCAAAAGATACATGAAATATGTGTCTATTGCACATAAAGATACAAAGTTAGACAACTGCTACCAAAAAAATATAAAAAATCAAAAACTGAAAATTGTTACGTTCATACCTGGTCTCCCCTAGGTATACTCATGACCTACCTAATATAAGATTTTTTTATGTATTCGTGTTTTGGTATTTATTCATATCTTATTACATCTTAGGATTTTTAGTTAGGTACACCTAAAAATTAAAAATAAAATATGATAAATATGCACGCGTATCGGAAAACTTTATTTGAGTTCTTATCACCAAGTATTAATTGGGACAAAATTCCACTTAAGTGTTAAAGTGCTTTCAGCCTTATCCATGGCAAGTGGCACAGTGATTTAAAATCACCTTAGGCCAAATAAAAAAAGTTAGTGAAATACCACACATACGTATATCTAAGGAAGCCATCTCTTTCAATTCAAAGTATTTATTGATTGTCAGATTGGGATCGTCGACGATAACACAGCGCATCTGAGTCCTGGATCCTATCTATCCTACAGTATCGTAAAGGCGACACAATGGCCGATGCAGATACCTATTTAGTTGTTGTATTGTTTTGAACACAGTAAATTTGTGTACCTACTTGGGAATGCAAACCGGTTTTGGAACGTATGAAAAAAAACGGTTATTCATCGTAATCTCATACAAAAAAACCGGTTTGCACGCCCTAGTGTGTACAGATATATATACCAATCGTCAATATAATCTAAAAATAATGTAAAGAACCCTAAAATTAAGCATTATTACATAATCACGTACTTTTAGCATACAATTTTGGTTTAAATACGAAATTAAAATGAAACCTTAAGATCACATACATTTTTTATTAAAATTATTGATATTCATTAGTATTAACGAAGAAATATAATAGGTACAACGAACAAGTTTCATGATATGAGTCATAGACGTGAAATGCTATGGAAACTCAGCCATATTTGCTTACATTTTTTTTAGATTCTGCTGAAGATGAAGAGATTTAACAAAAAAATAATATAATAATAACGATTCAAAAAAAGTCAAAACAACATCATTTTAAAAAAGTTTTAAAACGAGGTTGGTTACTCACAGTAAGTTAAGAGTTCAGTAGTTTTCCAAAGCCAGACGGACCGACATTCGGATAAAGTTCTACTGCGGACGAGAGTTACGCAAGCCGCAACGAAATGCCAGCGGTGGCTAAAAAGGTATCCGCCAAAATGTTCACAGGTAGAATACTTGACAAGCCGTCGTGTAGGTAGGTAACTTGACTTCTCAAATCTACGTAACAAAGGCAATCAAGAACATCAAGCTTATTCTACAGTCAACGGTAAAATAACTATGATAGTCCACTGCTGAACGTAGGCCTCTCCTATTACCTATGCGTATAGATGCATTAGGAGATAAATGCCCTTAATCGCCACACTGGGTAAGCGTATTGGCGATCGCAGTAATGTGTCCACATTACTGCGATCGCCAATATAATTATGATGACGCTGCTGCCCATCATCAAGCTTTTATTAAATAATGGTCAGTGACGCTTCAATCCCTTAGTCGACTCTTACGACACCCGCATGAGGAGTTGCGGTGGTGACAAATATGCCTTTACCACACGGCAAGTAAAAGTACCAGCGCAATTTAATTCTGTGTAATAAGAATGTCGTTACATCAACAGCGGTCATGGGTTCAATCCCCGGCTTATACCAGTGAATATTTTAAAATATTTCGCGCGAAATATCATTTGATATTCACATGTACTTTGCCCATCATCAATCTTGTAGAATGGTCAGTGACATTTCCATCCCTTAGTCGACTCTTACGACACCCGCAGGAGGAGTTGGGGTGGTGAAAAATGTATTCTTACTGCCGTCACCACACGTCATCAGCGTCATCATAGTAGACACATTACTGCGATCGCCAATCCGCTTGCCCAGCGTGGCGATTATGGGCATTTACCTCCTAATGATCTATACGCATAGTTAATAGGAGAGGCCTACGTCCAGCAGTGGACTAACATAGGCTGATGATGTGATGTACTTTACGGTGAAGGAAAGCATAATGAGAAAAACCTGCATATACATATCATACATGTGCGAAAAAATTCAAGGGTGTAGAGTAGTTCCCAACAAACACTAGGACGGCGTTGGGAGCACGCAAAATAGGCACGTTTTATGTCGACTTGCGGAAAATACAATAAAATAAGATAGTTCCATAAAACAGTCAATTTTCCGTAATTTCAATAGCTTAAAAGCATCGATATTAAATTGTTGCACCAATACATTTGCACAAATTTAATGCCTCAATTAATAATTATGTTGCTGCTTCCAACGTAAAATTTTCAGTCATTTTCATTTCAATAAACGAGAGAGACGGTTTGCTAGAGTCTTGGAAATGTTCAATGTTGTATGCTGCCGTCCTTTGTCTAAAACCTATCTAACCCACAAATTGTAGTTTTGAGTTATGAGCAAAAAACTTTAAAGTTAATATTTCTAGAAAATATTAAGATTTATTCCGAACTTCTGTTATAAAAAAATTAAAACTAAATTCAGGCTTACATTGTATGTATACCATTTTAAAAACGAATGTAATATTTATGAGAAATTACCGTTTTTGTGTTTTAGCGTTGCAAAGAATTACAAAAATGCAAGCGATTTTACCTTTAAAACCCCGTTAAGTATACCTTTGCCGTTTTATAGCGTTGCATAATTACCAGTTCATATCTAAATAACGGGTAAGTACTTAACGTGCTTATAGTATTGTTTTTATACTTTGCAGAATACCCAATGCATAGCTTAATAACGACTAAGTCACTTTAAGAGTTTATAGTACTTTATGTATAGGATTACTAGTTAAAAAAAGATTGATATAAACACGCTACTGGACTTTAGCTGGTTTTTAAGTATGAAATGACTGTGAAAATCATAGCTAGTTGTATGAATTCCTAAGCATAAAACACGTTACATGACAGATCATTTCCGATAACTAGGTTATAATCTTGTAATGTTATCCAAATAGTTTATTTATTGTTATAGCAAGTCCTCGTTAACCTACACTTTACAAGTACCAATTAAAGGGATTTCATCATCATCATCATCATCATATCAGCCGAAATACGTCCACTGTTGAACATAGGCCTCCCCCAAAGATTGCCACAATGACCGGTCCTGCGCCACCCGCATCCAGCGGACCCGCATTCACCAGGTCATCAGTCCACCTTGTGGGGGGCCTACCCACGCTACGCCTTCCGGTTTTTGGCTGCCACTCAAGAAGCTTCCCGCCCCAACGGCCATGGGTTCTACACGCAATGTGCCCCGCCCTGCCTTTTCAGTTTAGCGATTCGGAGAGCTATTTCGGTTACTTTGGTTCTGCTGCGGATGGTCTCATTTTTAATCCGATCACGCAGAGAAGACTCCTAGCATAGCCCTCTCCATTGCCCTTTGGGTAACTTTGAGCCTTCTTATGAGGCCCATTGTAAGCGGCCACGTTTCAGTACCGTATGTCATCACTGGCAACACACACTGATTAAAGACTTTCGTCTTCAAACACTGCGGAATATTGGACGAAAATATGTGTCGTAGCTTCCCGAACGCTGCCCAACCGAGTCGGATTCGACGATTGACCTCTTTCTCAAAGTTGGACCTACCTAACTGGATAGTTTGTCCTAGGTATATATATTCGTCTACAACTTCGAGTGTAAGTCTCCGATTATTACGGGAGTTGATGCTACATGGGAATTTGACATGATTTTCGTCTTATCCATGTTCATCCTAAGATCAACTCGCTCGGAGGCTTTACTGAGGTCAACGGGCATAGTACTTAAGTCCTCCAAGGTCCAAGTCCAGCCAAGACTACTATATCGTCAGCGAATCGAAGGTGAATGAGGTACTCGCCGTTTATGTTGATACCCAGCCTTCTGCAGTCCAGAGTCTTAAAGACATCCTCCAGTGCAGCGGTAATCAGCTTAGGGGAGATGACATCTCCCTGCCTAACTCCCCGCTGCAGCAGAATAGGCTTCGAGCTCTGGTCTTGGAGTCGGACTGACATTGTGGCGCTCTCGTACAAACACTTCAACACCTCGATATAGCGGTAGTTGACTTGGTACCGTTGGAGAGACTGTAGTAGTACTACCCAGGTTTCGATCGAATCGAAGGCTTTCTCGTAGTCCACAAACGCTAAACGAGGGGCAGGTTATACTCTTCGGTCTTCTGTATAACCTGGCGAAGCGTTTGGATGTGGTCTACGGTACTAAAGCCCCTTCGGAAACCGGCTTGTTCGGGAGGCTGGAAGTCATCAAGCCTGCGTGCCAGACGATTCATAATGACTCTTGAAAACAGCTTATAGACATGGCTCAGAAGTGAGATGGGTCGGTAGTTCTTCAATAAAGCGTTGTCACCTTTTTTGGAGAACAGTACCACTACACCTCTGTTCCATGCCTTTGGCGTTCTCTCTTCCAGTAAGACGGAATTGAACAACTTCTGAAGGGCCGTAAGGATCGGTTTACCACCCGCCTTCAGAAGCTCAGCTGTAATTCTGTCCTTCCCAGGCGCCTTGTTATTTTTTAACTGTTCAAGAGCCATTCTAATCTCGCACAGGCTGATGTCCGGGATGTCTTCTGTTAAGGAACTTAATACCTATTTAAAATAAATGAAACAAGACTGTGTATGATAAAATGTTTTTATTCAAATGCGAAACAAAAGTAAAAATCAGCTAAAACTTTTTTTATAATGAGAAAACAAAAAAAAACAAAATTACTTCTAGTACATAAAAATAAACAAAAATATTTTTTGTGAAAACTTATTCAGTCTTATTAGGTAACATCACAATTATCGAATTAGTAGATTGCATACCGAGGACAGTAAAGTTATGTTAATTACAGACCTAGGCCGGAAAAAGTATAAAATCACCTGTTTTTCTACCTTAACTTAACTTTCGCCCACTTAATTTACAGAAGGGCTAGTATAAATGTAAGCTTATTGTATTTGACATTAAATTTAAATTTTCATTCAGATTTCATTTCATTAAAAAAAAAATTATGCAATTACATTTACCAAAAATAAAACTCCCATAGTATTCAACTACAAAATTAATGGCTTATCATTACAACGAGTATCTGTCATTAGAGATCTTGGAGTTATGTTTGACTCAAAGTTAACATTCAACGCACATTATGATCATATTGTCAAAAAAACATGTAGCCTTCTAGGATTCATATACAGAACCACAAAACCATTCAAAAATATCAAATGTTTACTTACTATATATCATGCTTTGATCAGAAGTTCTCTAGATTATTGTTCTACTGTTTGGTCACCATACTACAACATCCACATAGACCGAAAATGTCTGCGTCAATTAGTGTATAAATTCAGACTTAAGGGTAAACTACCTACCTACGAAGACCGACTGGATCATTTTAAAAAAGACAGTTTACAAAACAGAAGAAGTTTGAATTATCTTGTAATGCTGTAAAATGATTAATAATAAGATAGACTCAGATGCAGTTAGCAATCTACAATTTCGAGTATACCCCAAGCCATGTCGTAATCCTGTACAATTCCTAATACCTATAGCCAGTAGGTAACAATGCCAGTCAAAACAGCCCCTTAGCTCATATGTGTACCTCCTATAACAAAATTTGTAAAGATGTCGATATATTTTTTTGTTTACCATGCCCGACATTGCCTATTATATGTTATGGATGATGGAAAGTAGGATATTTCTTACGTCTACAGAGTTACTGTGGTTCTATTTTTCTTGCATATATTTGAACGCTGCATTGAAGGTTGTCTTTCTTCATTTTGATTAGCGCAGGAGTCTATCATACTCTGGATTCCCGATCTTATAAAATGCCTGAAATTAAAGACAATAATAAATATTTGCCTATAAAATAAAGCGTGATGGCAAAAAGTGACGTTTTCAGAATAAGTTTAGGAAGTAGTCAGATTAAGTTGTAAAGGCAGTGGGCTTTTCTATAGCCTCATACGATAAGTGAAAGTACCTATAGCCAAACTTGTTATACAGGGTGATTATTTTTTTTTACTGTTTTTTAATGAATATGAAGTCCTAGAAGGCTGTATTTTTTTTTAATAATACCTTTAGGCTGTAGTATTATATGTGCCAAAATTGGAAACCACCACTGTCATAGTTTAGGAGCAAAAAAATAAAACAGTTTTACAGTTATTGGGGTTTAGGGGGGTTAGTGGGGGTAAAGGGGATCCAAATTTGTGCATGGTGTTACCTCTTTAGAAGTCATCGTTTGACTATAGCTTAAAACCAAAACCTCTGGGGGCACTTTTTCCAAGGCTATCCTGCTACACCCTTTAAATGAAAAAGTTGAACATCTAACTAAAATATTAAAGCTCATCAAAAATATATTTATCTTTGGTTGAAAACAATAAATATGGTCTTAAATAATATGCAGAATAACTACTGTACACATAACTTTAATATATTACATACTTACCGTCGCGTTCCAGACATTTTGCAGTGAGAAACATGCAACCATCACTGATACCTCGTGCGCGAGCGCCGCACATTGAACTGCCGGCCACGGCGGTCAGATCTGAGGGTAGGGGGGTTTTGGCGTAGTATTGTTGATTAGCGAGTTTTTAGTCTTGTAATATTGTATTTTTTTCTGTAGTTTTCACCCGTTTAAACTAAGTCACTAGGTTTTAGTGTTGTATTTGTAGCCGAAATCGTAATTAAGTTCTTATTAATAAATGGTTAAGGGACTTTAGCCATGTTTAAGCGTAGAAGCTGTTTTTTAATGTAGTATCAGACAATAAAAGTGCATAACAAAAAAATATAATAAAAGGGTAAAAGGACTTAAACGAGGATATAAACAGTTTTTGTCAAGTAACGTGTTTTTAGCTGCGTATCATGCAGTTTAATCATTGAATGAATACAACTGCTAAGTACCTTAACATTACTTATAGCTATGTAATGTAGATTTGCCATTTTATAGTATTGTAATCTATCAACTTATACTGCACTTAGCGGGGTATTTGGATTGAGTATCTCCGTGAATATAAATGATAAAAATATGATTCCAAGACCAGTCTATAGGGTTTTATTTCCTCTTTCAGAATCTTTATTCAATTGAAAACTACTATTTTGCTGCTTAGGCCGGTTTTAGGTATAGGACGGCAGTATGAGAAATAAAATGTTCATACTTAATAGGTGAACGTGAAAGCTGCAGGCAGTACTATTGGTGTGATTTTTAGGATTCTGTAGTCAACTATGTATCGCGCGGTCTACCTATCAAATTTTCCTCTTGGTAAATATAGGTATAGGTATGCTATATCATATAAACCTTACGTCGTCGAGGTGTAGTTTTTAGCTGGTGCATAGCGTAAAGCTTTTTGGCATGAATTGGAAAAATACTGGTTTATAACGAAATCGAATAAACGACGAGCGTAATATAAACCAGACAAAGTTCCAGCATTCCCAAAGTAAACGCCGCTAGGATTCGGGGAAACCGAAAAAAGGAAAAGTCCGGAAATTTTCAAAACACGCTGCCTGCTACCTCATTGTGTATGACGTTCATTATGCGTCCTTTTTGGGAACGGAAACCGCTGGACGTGTAATTTTATAGCGGGACAGTTTTTCAGGGACCAGCGGGTGAATAATGGGGCATAATTAAGTACGGGTCTCTTACAAACGGTAATTTAATGAAATGCTTTTTGTCTGCTCGATCCTACCGCAAGATGAGTCGGATAGGTCAACCTATCCCATTTGATTACTCTAACCAATTTTTTAAACGATCTGAGAGGTATTATGGGACTACGAATGTGTTCTTGCTAAGGCCAGAGAAACACTAGGAGATGACTGTGTCCCCGGTATCATCGAGTGTAAGCGCAACGTTAGCAAATTCGTTAGACATAACTATCTGGAAACATTCCATGAATGATATTTGTCACCAACGACGCCAAATGAAGAAGTGACATGACATTTCTGGACCATGTTTGGTTTATCTACTAATGTCACGTGACACTTATCGCCAACAACAACGTTAGGTTACATTTAACTAGGTTCCCGAGGCGAGGCATTTTTCGAGATACCATGCAATCAATGACGTGAATGACGTCACACGTCGCAACATGGTCTTGGCGAACGCTCTTTGCTTAGCGGAGCCTCAGAAGCCTCAGGGCCATATAAATGACAAGCGACTGGACGACTTAACGCTGGTTTTTTGGCCAAGGGACCACTGCCTGCTGTGGGATGCGACGTGTGCGAGTACAGTTGCGCCTTCGCATCTATCGCAGATCAGCTAGGTTACCGTGGCCGTCGAGATCAAACATCTACAATATGGTATTAAGAATTAACCAGCTTACGATTTTTTGTTTTTGTCGTAGTAGAGATAGCTGGGCCGTGGTGTTCGCAGGCAGAATAATTGGCGAAGGATTTAAATAGGAAGGCATGAGCTACAGAGCATTCAGCAGAGAGCATTCGTTGTGATCCCCGTTCCGGTTCTTAAGTTGTATTTTGCTAGCCATTCAGCACGGCAACGCTGCGAACATTTTTGGCACGTTTGGACGGGAGAGGGTCGGAATTAGGGTTTGGCAACCTTTTTTTATAAAATAAAATAGTATTTTTATGAAAATATTTAAAAAATATAGTACTTACAGGAAAAGTGAGGAAAAAAATAGTACACCTGTTTATTCCTTCAGTGTTAAAATTCCAAACAATTACAAATTTGAAGCCGCTGGCAATATAATAAAAATATAGTATTTTACGTACTATATAGCTATTTTATATTATATAGTACAATCGAGTAGAATATAGTACCATACTCTACAATATTATAGTACGGGTGGCAACCCTAGTCATAATGGGGTAATTTAGTTTTTGTCTAGTTAAGATAGCTTACCAGTAGTTTTTATTGTTAAAGTTAATTTGTATTGTCTTAATTTATTTATTTTGTATGAATATATACTAAATAGGTGTGTATTATTCCAGGTTCGACTTTGCTACACTTCGCTCGCTATGCCTGGCAATATAGAATGACAAATATGTTGCCAGAATCCTCGAATAATGTGGCACGACGGTCAAAGCTGCCGGTCAGTGTAAAATATTTTTTTAGGTTTACTTGACATGTCGCTGTCGTGTCATCATGGGTCATGGGACATATTTTGTTCCCTAGTATATCTCAGGTTTATGTGGCATAGATTATTTTAATTGGCTTTCTCAAGAACTATGATTTTTTTTGATAATCTAACTGAAATCACTTTAAGTAATTAATTTAATACATTTTTTGCAAATTTAATTATTTTATATGTGCGTAATTCAACTCAACTCGGGTTAGTCTATAGGGCATGTAAAACGGATTTCGTGTCACACGAAATATGGAGCAAAGTTCGGCTCTACTGATTATGTAGTTTTCTGGTTGATGATTAAAAGGGACAGTGCGCTCAAAAAATATGCGACCGATACTTCCAGTACCTATTGTTCGTTCCGCCAAATAAAAATAGCGCTCTTAAGTATCCGGTAACGCAGATAAAATATTAGCATCAGGAGAGCCATGTGTGTGTCTAAGACAGTCGTGTGTAAAAAAAAAACAATCGATAGTCTTGCTTGTTAATACATTTTACCTCATTTTAGTCATACATAGTATCCAAAGAAGGAGTAAACAAATTTATATGAAAACAGTAGATACAATTGAAGTACTAAACTAGAATCGTAAACTTTTATTCACATTTTATATCGACAGAACCCGATGCTTTCAAAACTCTTTTGCTTCCTCCGCCGTTTTATTTCCGTTTAAATCCAAAATCCTTGCCAGGGTAGTTCATTACGTAGGCAAGTTAAAAAAGTTTACATACCTACTCACAAAACTGTCTCCAATTAAAGTTTAAAAACTAAATGTATTTGTTTGGTGGAGCCCGATTTTAACTTTGTATTGGTTAAAGCAAATGTGTGAGAAGTTCATGTTTTTACACAACTGCCAAACATGAGAACATTCCAATTTGTTGACTGATTGTATCGAAATTTCCCTGGTTTCACCAGAACATTTAAAAAAAAACATCTAATTTTATGATGTCAATGTCGTTCGATTTTGTCTTTTAACTTTGATGTAACTATTTTTCTGAAAGGATATGCTATAATAATATTAACTCATTTCACGAGTTGATTAATTAAGCTAAATATTTATTTATTTGTTTGTTTAATAGACATCATACAACATTACAGCTTAAGCCAATGCGTCGTATGACAAAGTACAATAAAAACAAGACTAAGAAAATTTTAACTAATTATTAACCTCGCAGAACTTCAAGAAACGGGGTTGCAATGGATGGCTTCTCAAAATATAATTCGCAGTAAGGTACAATAGTTAAAAGTTTGTTCAGCAAGACACGTGCGTTTCAAGTCACGATAATGGCCTAGATAGAACATTTCTAATATACGTTAATATTACCTTTTCACTATTTGAATGCATACAGATTGTTTTTCACTTGCTTGTCTATTTTCGTTTAATTTCATGAATTTGTTTTAGATAGAAGTTAGTAAGTATTTATATTATGCCGTTATTGGTTATTTTGCCGTGTGGTGACGGCAGTAAGAATACATTTGTCACCACCCCAACTCCTCCTGCGGGTGTCGTAAGAGTCGACTAAGGGATTGAAGTGTCACTGACCATTCTACAAGATTGATGATGGGCAGCAGCGTCATCATAGTGGACACATTACTGCGATCGCCAATCCGCTTGCCCAGCGTGGTGATTATGGGCATTTACCTCCTAATGCATCTATACGCATAGTTAATAGGAGAGGCCTACGTCCAGCAGTGGACTAATATAGGCTGATGATGATGATGATGATTTATATTATGAATTTTATTAGGACAAAACATTACTAAAAATAAATAAATAATAATTTGGAATTTAATTCACAGAGGTTCAATAGCATGACATGGCATAGCATAGGTATATATTAATACATTTTTGATGAGGTGAAAGAACCCAGGCGAGACTAAAAATATAAAAAATCCAAAGGCCTATAATATATATAAATACACTTTAATAGCCAGCCAACTGAAAAACGGGACCATATAAACCCCTAGGAGCACGTAGTCTCTCGAATTGGCTCAGATATGGCACGCGACTGCATAGAGAAATGTTCTAATTTTGTATGAAGCTGGTATGTCTTTAATACGTTTTTCCTTTGGAAGCTGAAGAGACTGCCGGTTACAACCCGTACTGCGTTTATCGGGCGGCGTCAATCGCGTGTGGAAAGTGAAAAGTTTCCACGTGATAAAGTAGCGGGTGGCTGACGTGGAGGTTTGAAAACAAGTGCTCGAGGATCTGACGATATAGAAAAATGGCATGCCTCATTTACTTAAATTTTTTGTAAGTAGTAAGATAATATGTATGCAGAAAATATTTACGTGGCATGTGCTTATTGCACTCTAGCAATTACTTAAGAATTGAGAGGCATGAAATTAACCCTTAACCACCTACGTGCGGTCTCACAGACACTGGATTATACAAAATTGACAATAACTGAATGCAAATACATCGCTCACGCTTCTGTGACCTTGTACCTTTGCCCGGCCCCTCCGCAGTGTCGGCCATGCTGTCGACTAGTTCCAGGTGCACTCATTTGGATTTGGTGAGTAATAAACTAGCATCGGCGGTCTGTGAGACCGCATGTAGGTGGTTACAATACATTTAGTAAGTGTCTCAGGGACCGCACGTAGGTGGTTGTGTTGGTATTTAAATTTCATAATAATTGTTACTATAGTTAACACAGTTTTGAAAAAAGGTTCAAATTTATGAAGAAACTGGCCGAAAAATTAGTGGGACCCTATTTAGAGCATCATGCAAATAATCAGCGTCTTCCGCGAGACTAGAAAATTGCTTTGAATTTGAATGTTCGAACAAATTGTGTGTCGACGGCAGACAAAAATGGCTATTTTAAAAGCATGTAATTTAACAAAAATATCTTATTTCGAACCAAATTAGATAGTTTGATAGCATTTTTGATTGCTCAATTTTATTTTTTTATAATGAAAAGATTTATATTAATGTTCTTTAATTTTGTAATCTCATATCCTGAAGGATACTTAGTTTTGTAATTGAAAATACAACATGTTAATAAATATGTTAAGTCTGAAATACAAAATGTTGATTATTTTTGTATTCTTGTTGGTTAATAAATGCCTGAAACAATTTAAAGTGTATTTAATATATTTAAAGCTCCTTCAGTCACGCCAAAGTAAATAATCAGGTCCCATAAGAAGAAGCGGTCTCTATAACCACACGTAGTGTGATACAAACAGGACGTAGGTAGTCAAGGGTTAAACTTTCGTGAGACAAAATAACTATAAATATAATTAAAAGCCTAGTTCTCCATTATCAAGCACTGAGCCCGCGTTCACGCATTGCGACTCGCCAGCGCGGCGCGTACTGACGCTCGTTGTGCAACCCGCTGGACCCATTTAAAACCGGTTGAGGGCAGTCGCCGCATCGCGTATTCAGGACCTCAGGTGTATCTGTAACCTCACCTTAAAGCGACTTGGCGGCAGACCACGGGGTTTTAATAGGTAGACCAGGGCCTCATTAGCGCTGGGAGTCCCACATAATCGCCCAGGTCCGTCGCCGCCCCCGGGTGGTGCGTAACGCATTTTCCCACGAAAAAAAAAACCCAGGGCTGTATCGCCGCGAGATAGATTTCCCGTCTTTTTCTAACTATATTAATGATCAAGAGGAACGGGTAGGCCATCTCATGGCGACATTCTGTCGCACCAATTTTGTACTAAGACTACTACTGTTAATTGGTGACATTTGATGTACGTAAGCCGATCCAGATTTTGATAGTGATATTTTGCTGATTTAGAGTACCTACGGCACTTCGAAGCCCACAAAGCCGTATTGAAGAGCAAGCTGCTGGTATATAATCCGGGTTACGAGATTGTGTATGTGCAAGTACTCGGCAGTAAGAATACATTTGTTGCCGTGTGGTGACGGCAGTAAGAATACATTTGTCACCACCCCAACTCCTCCTGCGGGTGTCGTAAGAGTCGACTAAGGGATTTAAGTGTCACTGACCACTATACAAGATTGATGACAGGCAGCAGCGTCATCATAGTGGACACATTACTGTGATCGCCAATCCGCTTGCCCAGCGTGGCGATTATGGGCATTTACCTCCTAATGCGTCTATACGCATAGTTAATAGGAGAGGCCTACGTCCAGCAGTGGACTAACATAGGCTGATGATGATGAAGTACTCGGTGTTAACAATCTGAGAACAATCGGAAACAATATGTCTGAGTGACTCACTGGGATGGTGGCATGCCTGACAAAATGTCTACCGTTACGTAAAGTCCTTCAAGATATATTTCCAGTAGTTATTCGTCATGATAACCTCGTCAGCAATTTCACAGGAAAAACCCTTGGTTTCTCCGAAGAAATCCCCAAATCGTAACTAGTTCGCCAACGCGAGCAGATCCAGATTAGTGTTATTATTATTGCTTATATGATATTTAAGTTATTATTGTATGCCTACTTAATTTAGATAAACCATTAAATATTACGACAGGTGACATTTCGCCGAGAATACGGAAGAGAAACGTGCTGGCGTGTATTTCTCAACGTATCGCCTTGGCGATACAGAAGAGGGAATGCCGCCAGCATAATGGGTTCAATGTTCATATGTAATTTGATAATTTTAGTTTATTTATAATTTTATTCTCATTTAGTCCTTATATTCTTTGTTTGTTACATTGATTATAAATAATTAAAAACTTATAAAAAAAAAATCTTACCCGATTTTTTTGCAACATACCGCGTCCACGTTTTACAAAATCCCTTTTCTTCGCAATGCGGTAGGTATCACATTTAGCATTCTGAATTTTTAAAGAACCCAGTTCAGCAATGCCTTCAGTTCTGAACTCCTCGAATTTACATAACACGCGTAATGCCCAACTTTAGTTTTCAGAACTTCGTACTCTATTAGCATTCCTATTTTTTCCTACTTTCATTTTAAAGTTTTTCTTGGTCTCTTCGAAGCTTCGGCGTAGAGATTTCTTATTACGAAGTAGGATAATCCGAAAGCAATCGAATTTATTATTTCATTGTGATTGTTCTTTGACGGTATATTATTTTCATGACTGTTTATATCTGCAATGCATAATATTATTTTTTGATGTCGTCTATCTAAATTGAAGCTAAATAATAGCTTACCAAGTATTTTTCCATCAAATGTAATATCGAGCTACTGTATAATATACAAAATATTATTTTCATAAATGACGTTTAAAATAATTAATACTACTATTGAGTTTAAAAAAAATAAAAAAAAATATTTTTTTATTAAAAAATACGTCAGATTAGACTGCTGCGAAATTTAAAAGCAAAATTTCGGCTTTTGTAAGTCCTACTGGTAGGTACCGTGGTATGCTATGACTATATAGCCGTTGAAGAAGCTGGGTCTGAATGACCAATGTAAGAAGGACCTTGGGCCTTAGGAGGGTAATAAAACTGTATTATGTAAAAAAATGAATTTCTCGGCCTCAAATCTCGTGCTTCTCAAACCTCCAAGCGAATTGTTGCGCGTTTGCGCGTCTGTGACTCATTTCACGGGGTTAAGCTAAGTAAGTTTGAATTTTGTCTGAACTCTTTAAACGCACTTTGTAAGATTAATATAACACTTAGATAGGCGGACTTGCACCAATCGAGATTAGCGAGTTAATTTATATATCTGTCAAATACCATACAAAATGATGCTTTAATCCGGTTTAAATCGCTAATCACGATCGGTGCAAGTGGGCCTTAGACGTAAATATAAAAACTATACTAATTGTGAACACAGTGTTTAATTATTTATCATGTAGGTACATTACTATTATTAATCATATTTTAATGATAAACGGGACACAATCACGTAAACTTATGTTAAATATTGTAGGATATAAACGTACAACGACTCTTTTGTCGTTATTATACAAGGTGCCCGTGAGGAAAGGGAAAAATTTTAACAGCATATTCCTGAGACTAAAAGAAGCAAAAAATGTTAAGTGAGTTTAGGTCAATTCTGCAAAAAAAAATTTTTGTTTTAGTTTTTTTTTGATGTTTTGAATGCCTCAATTCACAAAAAAAGGATTTTATTAATGAAACTATCTCGATAAATGTACTTTAAAAGTTTTTTTTTATTTATTTGCTAAGTAATTAAAGATTTTGTTTGTTCATTTGATGTCAATTAAGTGTGACAGGACTAAGACAACATGGTAACAAAATCGTTTCCTAAAATGCGTTTATCATAGCGTAACCGGCTAAAACGATTTTAGGAAAAAATATAATTTTCTCTTAAAATAGACTCAATCCAGAAAACTTCATATGACATTTTTAACTTCAAATTTGGTCAGAAATCCGCTGTTGATTTTTTTCCCCTTCCTCATGGGCACCGAGTATATGTAAAGTCGACGTCAAATATATCATTACGGTTAAGGTGCCAAAAATATATACACCGCGTTTTTATTGATTTCCGTTAAATAGGACAGGTTATTTGGGACATTAATAGAAGTTGCCTTGTATACCGGCTTTTGTTTAATTCGTAAATATTTTTTTTTTTCGTTTTCATACATGATAATTGAAATAGCAAGTGTGAGATAAACTTAAGAATAAGATCTCAGGTGACTGACGGCACATGTCAAAATAAGTTTCATTAGGATGTAATAAAGGTTGCAATACACTTGTTCAGTCATTAAACTTATTTTTTGAATAACTCAATAACAGTAAGAGTTAAGGTACTAGTTTCTTAGACAAATTGATTATTTTTGACCTAAATAAGCTTCCCTTTAATTTAACGGAAATCAATAGAAACGCGATGTATACACAATCTTAATATAAAAGCAATAAAGTCATGTCAATATATTTTTGACGTCGACTGTACATAGGTTGGGTCAAAATTCGTTACGTTGTCTTGTTTCATACCACTCTCTGTCACGTTTTTAGTTGCTGCTTCGACTCAGTATACAGGGTGTTTTTTTTTCGACCGTTCAAATTCTACGTAGTGAATGTGTAGGTCATACTCACCAACTTTTACTATGGGGACAAAGTCGAAATCGCGAAAAAAAAATCAGCTGTTTCATACAAATTGGCGGCATTACGCCGGCCGAAATGTATGAAACAGCTGATTTTTTTTTCGCGATTTCGAATTTGTCCCCATAGTAAAAGTTGGTCAGTATGACCTACACATTCACTACATAGAATTTGAACGGTCGAAAAAAAAACACCCTGTATAAAAAAATCCGGTGCACTTGTATTTCTTTTTCACGCTAGATTTTAATCCATACATCAAAAATTAGAAACAAAACATCATTTCATACAAAAATCACAACTGTGTCGCGTTGTTTAGGGAACAAAAAAAAAGACAACGAAAAGAATTTTGACCCAGTTGTCATGATTCAGCGTTAAAAATAATGATAAAATAATTATAAATATTCCGATAAGTAATAGGATCCTTGAGTAATATAGGGAGAACGAGCTGTTGCAAGTTGCAACAGCGCTCGGCCAGGACCAAGCGAATGCAAGCTCAATCAAGCGTCAATAATGGGAGCAGTTGAGCGTAAGCGGCACAAGTCGGCGACAGCCTAGGGAAAACAAAAGACGAACTAGCACCGAATAGATACTGTCAATTTGCATAAAGAAACATACTTAACATTATTTCACTTTTTAGAGGTATTTTTAATTAAATCGTAAAATGACCAACGACAATTGAGCATTTCTCATTGAGTTTGTACGTTTGGAGCACGTCGTCGATATGGATCAAAATTAGTAGGCTGCTATAGTCAATAATTCTGTGCAGGAGCCACCACTTTTTTTTTTCAAAATGTTTTTATGAAACATCCCTTTTTGTTACCAGCATCATTGACTCAACCAGCCTATCACCCCTGTTCATTGGCAAAAGTGTATCAAGTTCAAACTTTAGACCCATAGTAGATTTAGATTATTATTGCGATTGTAACTTTAAAAATGAAATAATTTGAATAGAAAATAATGAATAATAATACAAACTTACAAAGATAGCAATGATAAGACAAATATACTATAATTATAGCCAATAAATTGGAACCCTAGGTAACTCTCAAACTATGTCGAAGTGATATTTTAAGTCTTCGTACTTTGGTACTACTGGTCCGGGGTTCCATTATTACAGAGTTTGGTCTCTTGGATGCAGTTTGATGAGAGTTCCGAAAATCATACTGATAACCATTTTATTTCAAAAACATCTTATATAAAGATTTAAAAATCCAAATTAAAATTATCCGTTCGTCATATTTTTAATTAGATATGTATACATTTTGAATATTTCGGAATATGTTGTCAGCCTCCGTAGCCTAGTTGGTAGTGATCCTGTACGAAATTGGAGGTTCCGGGCGAGGGCATTATTTGTGTATTTATTTATCACAAATAATTGTTCCTTGGTCATGGCTGTCTACGTATTTAAGTATCTATTATATATATCGTCGCCTGGTACCCACATCACAAGCCTTAATGGAGCTTACCGTGGGACTAATTCGATCTGTGTAAGATGTCCCAAAATATTAAAACAATAAAATATAAAAAAACTTTAAATATTCGACTATCAATTCCTGAAATTTTAAAACATTTATAACCATCTTCCCCTCCTTAGTGACGTAGTAGTCCATTATTAAGACTGCTATTGTTTTATCTCCGTCTTATAGCAATGCAGTAAGACCAAATGCCCTTACCTTTATGTGTCTCATGAGCAGCCGTATAACATGCTTCAGTAAGAGAGTATACTGTATTTACAGAAGATACTATAAACAACAAAATAAAATTTATAGCATAATTATGCTCTTGTAAAAAGCCTTTTAAAGATTTTTTGTATGAATACCTATATAACTTTATACAATGAATATGTAAGACATTACCCTTATACATTATATACGTTTTTGCGAAGAGATTTTGGCTTTTAACTATCTTTAAGACTACCTATAAGAGTAATTAGAGAGGGGTATGGGGAGAGTAGAGGGGTTCATTCTGTAACAACACCCTTAAAAAACTTTGAAACTTTTGCTCTTGTATGAGACAGTGTTCCAGATAATTTTTGGTAGTGGGGTAGCTATCAAAAGTTAAATAATTCGTAAATGGAATGGAAACTAGTAAAGTTAGGTTAAATTACGATTTATCAAAAATAATAAGAAGAAATGATAAAGTTGCTAAGATTATATAATTTCTGGACTTAACCATTGAACTTGGTACTCAGACAAATCAAACTTCTTTTGTCTTTGAAGTAAAACACCAAGACGTGCATGGTAAATTTAATGGGTCAAAATTCTTTTCGTTGTCTTGTTTCATACCACTCTGTCACGCTTCTAGTTGCTGTCTCGACTCAGTATATAAAAAAAATACGGTGCATTTCTTTCTCACGCTAGATTTTAATCCATACATCAAAAAATGAAAACAAAACATCATCTCATACAAAAATCACAACTGTGTCACGTTTTTTAGGGACACAATATAAGACAATGAAAAATAATATTGAACTTGGCTCTCATTTCATGTTCATGTTTTGATGGGATATTATTATTCATCATCATCATAATTCTTAAAAACTATTGACTTCTTTTAATGGGCTGAACATGCACTACTCATTGGATTTACGTCACATAAAATCGTTACACATCACATCATAAGCCTAGCTCAATCCACTGCTCATAGGATTCTACTATTACCTGGGTACATTTACGAGTATATGAACGCATTATGCGGCAATGGCCATAATCGCCACGCTGGGAAAGCAGATTGGCGAGCGTAGTAGCGTTGTCCACTGTAATGATACTGGCCGCCCATTAACAACCTTCAGTAAATAAATTGTCAATGACACTTCAATCTCTTAGTCGACTCATCTACACCGACGGGAAGAGTTGAAAGGGCGTCGAAATCATTAATTTTATCGTTATTTCCATGGTTTTCTCACGTTGCGTTGTTAATTATTCAGCAACTATGGAGATGGTGCTGGTCAATTGCATTTGCAGTTTCACCGTACGAGGAAGCGATCCGACCAAGCGTCAATAACGTGAGCGACGATGCACATCCGGCGCTAGGTTCAGATACCCAATCATAACAATTGAAACAGCCGAAATGAAGCATGCTGGATCTTGTAAATTGTGCTCATTTAATTCACATCATATTATTACCCATAATCATATTCAGCCGTTATTCGCCCACTGCTAAGCATCAGGCTTCTCTTCTTCTACGCCACTGGTCCCGGTCTTGAGCTACTCTCATCCAAAAGTGACCCGTATTCTTTCAAATATCGTCCACCATCGAGCGGTCGGACGCCCTGCGCTTCTCCCATCTGAAAGCGGCCACAAATCCATTAACATTTTGGTCCACCTGCCATCACGCTGCCTGGCAATGTGTCCTGCCAACTCCACTTCAGTTTGATAATAACGTCTCAGACGTTTTGCACTTTCGTGCGACGTCGAATCTCGATATTCCTCACACGGTCTTGTAGCTTGATGCCGAGCATAATACTGGGTTATTTTTTCATCAGTAAAAATACTCTAGGGGGTGTATAAGTAAGTCATAATGAACAACTTTTACTAAGGGGCCGAACCTGAAATCGCGAATATTTGTACTGGTGAAAAAATAACCTTGTATTTCTTATAAATTATTGGCTAGGTAGCCAATAATGGGCTGAATAGTACCATTGATTTGATTTATGTTACACAAAATCGTTAAACATCACACATCACATCAACACCCTATTTCAGTCCACTGGATATAATATATGTAGGTCACCCCTATTAGCTTTGCGTATGTATGCACTAGGAGGAAAAGCCAATAGTCGCCACGCTGGTCAAGCGGATTGGTGATCGCAGAGTGTGTACATTATGATGACGTTGCTGCCCATTATAAATCTTCAATCCGTAGTCAGTGAAAATCCAATCCATTCAATTGACTCTTATTACACATAAGAGACAATTTAAGATGTTGACAAATGTATCTTACTGCCTTCACCATGCGTCATATTTCATTGCTTAATTAATCAGCAGATAAGAGCATTGACCATGAGTACAAGTGCTCCTTTGAAAATTCGCTGATACGGCCTTAAAGTCCCAAGAGTCTTAAACAGCAACAAAAGTGATCCCCTACATTCCAGGGTAGTAAATCCGTGGCACGCACGTTGCAAATATAAAACAAGCCGTAATGGCCACTAAAACTTGTCTAATGACCGTGCCATCCCAAACTGTCTCCGGAGAGGCGAATTCAACTGAAATATGTATCATTTTTGCTGCGCGAGAGGTTTTTGTTTATCCATGGTTATATTTTTATGATTTTTATTCTAGTTTCAGTTTAATACATGCTACTTGTCCTTAGATGTTACGGACAGGAAGAAAAGGGTAAGTTCAAGTTGTGTTTCATCCTAGCCCTTTCCGACCGGTTTGATATAATCCTGCAAATGAATTTGCAAAAATCCTGTCACCAATTAAATTGTATTTTCGAGCTCAAACCTGTACCGATCGAATCTGCAGACTCTAGCCGACACGTAAAAGTAGCAAATACCTTAGGGTGGCCGCATCGTCAGTCGCAAGACAGCGTTGAAGATGGAGATATATTTTGGTGGGTGTAGTAGCACACAGCACACGTAAGTTCACAATTTCGTATATTTGTGGTGACAAAGCTTCTATTTATTGATTGATATTTACTCTTAAAGAGTTAAACGTTATTATTCAGCACAAATTAGAATTAAATTAAGTGCTTTTGTGTAAACAATATGCCCATAAATAATAAGTGCACAAAATTGTAGGTTCGGACGTAGCTCGTAAATCGTTCATCATAAATATTTGCACGATTATGCATAATCGGTCTGTGCATAAAATGAAACCAAGAAAGATGGTCATATGTTTTGAAGAATTGGTTACATATTTCGTCTAATTCGTTAGGTACATATTTCATCGTATTTCAATCAGCGTATCCAAAGAACTAGGGTTAATAATACCTTGTACTTTCATCTTGGTTAGGCACTCCATAGTTGGCCATACCTAATATCTCTCGAATTGCTTTAGCTTTGCTATTATGAATTTTGCTCTTTTGAACTCTGCTTATTTGTGGATTAATGATGAAAACACACTGAAGAAGGGCGTCCAATCTTGATAGTTTCCGGTAAACTTTGCTATGTCTATCTTCGGAAGCTTCACATTATCACTAAAGCAAGGTGTGAGATTACTGCTAATTCTGCTTGTGCACGACGTAGTGCTTTCTAGTATATGCTTTTTAACCTCCTGAGTCCCTGAGTCCGTTATAAAGGCCAATATCACGCCACGTGTAAAGGCCGAGCGCTAAAAAATAAATTTATAAATAAAGTCCCAGAGTCCGTTATAACGGCCAAAATTGTGACATGTGTAAAGACCGAGAGCTAAAAACTAAAGTTATTCATAAACGCCGAATGTCCGTTACAAAGGTCTTAATGTTTCGCGCTTAAAATCAGGCGATAATGGCGTGAATTAGAGAATCAATGGCTGTCGTCCGATCAGAAATATATCTATCTCTATTTCGCAAAGGCTATTGCCCAGTGAAAAAGAATATTCCGTTCAGTGCGACGTCAAAAGTCCGGCAAGATGTCACATTGCGCAGGTAGAGGTGAGTTCAACCTTATTTTTTCGCTTAAACCTGTTTATTTTTGTCTGTCTTTTTATTTATATAATGAGTATTTTACAAGTTTATTATAATGTAATTACTAGTTTTATTGTAAATATAATGTTTGAAGTACAATTACGTGTTAAATTAATTTGACCTTTCTAAAGCCCTCTCGGACTTTGTTCATAGCGTCATTAAGTTCTCACACTTGTTTAAAATGAGTTTTCCTTGAAATATGTAGATTAAAATTTCTAAATTAGTTATATAATGTTACAGAAGGTTTATTATAATTGTTTTTAAAATACTTAAGTAAAGTTACTTTATGAGGACATTAGTGTGATGTGAGAAGTAGACTGATTTAACTACAACAGTTTTGTAATGAATTAGATTTTAAAAGAAAGATGTTAATGTTTTAATAACAGAACGGTTCTACGATTTTTGTTATTTTTTAAAATTATAGCATTTTGACAATGCCTTATGTTTTATTTTATTTTTCAAAGATACACCTGATTTCATACAAAATGGCACATATTCGCCACATTTATTATATAATCTTAGTCACATAAAAGCCGAGAGACCTTTATAACGCCCAAATAATTTGTAAAATAAATTATGCTTAAAGTGTACCTCTTTGAGTATATAACCAACTTTGTTCCAACAAAAATCTGACAGACTCATTTTAAATCTTAAAATAAGCGACAGAAAGTTCAGGACTCAACACTGATTGTGTTATAAAGGACTCTCGGCTTTTATGCGAGCGTACTCGATTTTTACCCAGGACTTTACGCTGATAGTGTTATAAAGGACTCTCGGCTTTTATGCTAGTGTACTCATTTTTTATCCAGGACTCAGGAGGTTAAGTATTAAACCACAAATATTTTCTTGTTTGGCTATTAAAACCCGTTAATTCCGTTCACATCTTTAAATCTATTGTTGAATTACTGCGGAAAACTCAATGTGTAGTAAATATCGTTTTTTTCCTTGTGTGAATTTGTACAATGTAATGTGATTTCTAGATTCGTCGTTTTTCTCAGTCAGTAAAAGTATATATTGCTAATAGTACTGTTTATTACACGCTGATTCCTAAAAATCGTCGCTTTAATCCATTCATCATATTATTATTAGCATTGATAATACATTTTATCTTCTCGAAATCATGAAGTGAAAATTTTGATTTTTATTTTCTAATTTACCCCCTAAAAGTAGCCCTCATATTTATAACTCTTTTTTTTACGTTCCACATCCATCGTTGGGTCACCAACTTACATAGGTGTGCGAAAATTCAACTCGGTCTGCCCA
Source organism: Thaumatotibia leucotreta (assembly GCA_025490895.1). Taxonomy (NCBI): domain Eukaryota; kingdom Metazoa; phylum Arthropoda; class Insecta; order Lepidoptera; family Tortricidae; genus Thaumatotibia; species Thaumatotibia leucotreta. The sequence continues at coordinate 136,358 of JALPQI010030271.1, read as the reverse complement.
GTAGTAGTGTCGGAGTACATCGGTTGTAACAGACGGACAGATAGACACGCCAGTGATCCTATGAGGGCTCCGTTTTTTCTTCTTGTGGTACGGAACCCTAAAAATGTAAGATCGCTTATGATAGAAAGTTTATTCGTTAAATACTGTGTTTTATTAATGTTTTTCGGCATGTCCATACTAATTTGCAAGATCTTGCATTTACATACAGATCCTGAACGTCACTTTCGTGCATGCGATTTTTTTAAAGATAAAAGGCAATTTGTTTTTTTTTTATTATTTTTTACAAGTATTCGAAGATAATTTAAAACGATCCACATGCATTTTTCTTAATATTTTAGATTTTTTTTTCTCGGTCGTAAAGGGCTAGAGGAGCCCAAGTGTTCAAGTCATAAAATGACAAGAAAATTAAGAATAGATAAGTTTAAAATGAGCTTTATAAGAACTAATTATGAAAAGATTATAAGCTCATAATGTACTAAGTTATGAAGCGAACTTGAAGTTATTATAATGTAACTTATGATTCAACGCACACGCACGCTACACGTTTTAATTTTGTAAAACAAATAATATTTTTTATTGAGCCGCAGCCAAGGACTTTATTAGGGCGGTCAGTCCGCGCGCGGGAGAGAGGTTTAGACCCACGCTCCGGGTTCTTCTTGATGCAAAGGTTGTCCATCGCGATAGAGCAAGGCAACGCGGCTAGTGTGATGGGCACCTTTGCATCGGAAAGATTGCGGGTCGAGTAACGCGGGTTGTTTTAGGAATTATTATGTTTAAGTGTGTGAATGTAATTATAATGTTTAAATAGGTAATTGAGTGTGTGTATACTAGGTTTAGAATGTAATTTAGACTATTTTGTTTCTTTAGTGTTTAAGGTGTACCAGACCTTCAGTTTCACTGCTCCTGCTATGTTTCAGTAAATAAATCTAATATAGTTTTTAGTTTAAATACTAACATTTATTGAGGATTTTAATTTGTGTATTAAAAAAAAGTAACACTGCTAAATAAATACTATATTTATATACAGTATAAGAATTAGATGTCATAAACAAAACAACTGAGTGGCTGAGTGGTGTAGGCATCAGCTGCGGAAACTAGAGACGTTGGTTCGATCCCCACCTCGGACGATAGAGGCTAGGTCTTATTCCGTTTGTGTTTTTTTTATATTAAGTTGAATTATTAGCGCTCTACCAATAATGAAAACTTCTTATTTTTCCATGGGCAAGTATATTTTTATTACTAAGCTGCCTTTTCTTTCATGCGGAGATGAGAGAAAAGGTGTTAAAATAAACCAATAGCGTTGGTTGGTTGGCGTTGGTTTATCTAGTTTCCCCTCCAGTGTAATGCTACGTCTGGCATGACGTCTCCTCTTCTCTGCTCTCTCCGTCAATGGAATCTTAAGAAATCCATTTTAAAATTTTTGTATTTCAATATCACACCACTGCAGCACCAATTCGTATCCGACGAATTAATGAAAGCACTAAAATATGAAAAAATACTACATATTCAAATAGTGGATTCGTTCTTAAGATAGTCGTAAGATGTCAAAGAGCTGAAGATAATGTTATTACAAACCACCTACCAGAAGTGGAAATTAATACCAGAAATGTGTCCTCCTGAATGGAGCTGCTCCTTGTAACAGCACCGACGTCTCGCTAAATTTAGCCAAATCGAATCTTGCCGTAGACTCTGGGTTCTAATTAGTGAGCTGTTTCACTTGCATACTCTATTCTAAGTCTCAGGTTTTACTTGGTGATTGTCTTCGAATTGAGAAACATGGAGTACTAATTGTAATAATAATAATAATAAGGGTCTTGGAGCTGTATAAAGTTAATGCAACTTTAAGATCCTTTCTCGGCACGTGTATGAGGCAGTGGACCACAGTCCTTCGTCAAGGTGGAGATGGCTCCACTGGTCCGCAGGACTTTATAAGGATCGAGCGAGGAATATTCCAGGGTGACAGTCTGAGTCCCTTGTGGTTCTGCCTAGCTCTGAATCCCCTCAGTACCCTGCTGAAGGATTCAGGACTAGGTTGCCGGCTTCGGAGAGAGGGTGAAGTCATTTCTCACCTTCTGTATATGGACGATCTCAAATTATTTGCGCCAAATAGCCAAGACTTGTTGGAACTACTGCGAACCACAGAAGTTTTCAGTAGTGCCATCAATATGGAATTTGGTGTCGATAAGTGTGCGGTTATGCATGTGCAGCGGGGGAAAGTAGTAAATTCAACAAATTTACAGCTTTCTGAGACAATGTCGTTCAGATCTATCTCGGAAGCAGAAACCTATAAATACCTTGGTATGTCACAGTTTTTGGGTATTGAAGATATGGGAATTAGACAGGCGGTGAAGGAGCGCTTTTTCAGCCGGCTCACAAAAGTACTTAACAGTCTTTTGTCAGGAGGCAACAAAGTGCGCGCCTTCAACGCCTGGGTAATACCCATACTCACATACTCCTTTGGCATACTAAGGTGGACTCAGACCGAGCTGGACGCCCTGGACCGAAGGGTCCGTACACTGCTTACCACACATCGAATGCTACACCCGCGCTCATCAGTTATGAGATTGTACATCCCGCGGAAGTGTGGGGGCCGCGGCTTCCTAAATGCCAAAAACCTCCACAACCGCGAGGTGTACAATCTTAGAAACTATTTTCTTAACAATGAGTGCGGGATGCATCGTGATGTGGTGGCAGTAGACCGGAACCTCACGCCGCTCTCCTTGGTAAAAGAGAACTGGCGCAGACCTGTGGTACTAAGCACCGAGGACCGCAAGGCGGTATGGAAGAGCAAGGAGCTACACGGGCGGTTCTACAAGGCCCTCACGGGACCTGACGTAGATCTGCTCGCGTCGGTGAACTGGCTACGATTCGGGGACCTCTTCGGAGAAACCGAGGGTTTTGCCTGTGCAATTGCTGACGAGGTTATCATGACGAATAACTACCGGAAATATATCCTGAAGGACGGTACGGTCGACATTTGTCGGGCATGCCGCCGTCCCGGTGAGTCACTCAGGCATATTATTTCCGGTTGTTCTCAGATTGTTAACACCGAGTACTTGCACAGACACAACCTCGTAGCCAGGATTATACACCAGCAGCTTGCTCTTCAATACGGCCTTGTGGGCTTCGAAGTGCCGTACTATAAGTACACACCTGCGGCAGTTCTCGAAAATGGTCGTGCCACGCTCTATTGGGATCGATCTATCATCACGGACAGGACTATTGTAGCCAATAAGCCTGATATCGTGCTGATAGATCGATCCCAACGCCGGGCAATGCTCATCGACATCACCATCCCCCATGACGAGAACCTCGTGAAGGCCGAGAAGGACAAAGCCAGTAAGTACCTTGACTTGGCTCACGAGGTAACCGACATGTGGGAGGTTGATTCGGCGATCATTGTACCGATAGTTGTTTCTGCGAACGGTCTCATAGCGAAGAGTCTCGATCAACACCTCAAGAGGCTCTCGCTAGGTGGTTGGGTCAAGGGTCAGATGCAGAAGGCGGTAATCCTGGACACGGCGCGCATAGTCCGGCGGTTCCTCTCCCTGCAGCCCTAACCACCGGCAGCTTGGGCCCGCCCCGTTGCCGGCGGCTCTCTAGGTTAGGTTTTTTATATTATGTTTACATGTTTTGTATTGCTTTTGTATGTTTTATTTTATTTTACTTTTATAGACATTTTGTAAAAAACCTAACCTAAGAAATGAAAAACTGTCCACTACAATAGACCAGATATTACACTCTACGATAAAACAACAAAAACTGTCTATCTCATAGACATAGCAATACCCAACACGCATAATCTTACATCAACTCACACTGAAAAATTAAGCAAATACACAGACCTGTCCATAGAAATAAAAAATCAGTGGCGTGTAAACACTGTCAAGACGGTACCAATTGTAATTTCATCGACAGGTGTTATCCCACGTACTCTGCATGCAAGCCTTAAAACCCTTGACATCCAACCACTTACGTACATACTTTTACAAAAAGCGGCTATCATGAATACATGTCGGATAGTGCGTAAATTTCTTAGCTTAGAACAGTAGGTAATATACAGAATATAATCATAAAACCTTCTATACGCGTTTGGCCAAAAGCCCGCTCGTATAGAAGTAAAGCACCCTCCGTCTGGAGAGAAATATAAAGATATAAACATAAATAATAATAATAAGCCATTTATTCCATATACCAAAACTTTACATTACTAACATTTTTGTCTTAAATCTAATTTAACATATGGACCCCTTGCTGGGTAAAGGCCTCCTCCATCTCTTTCCAGTTCTTCCTATCCGTCGCTAGCAACATCCAATCTTTCCCTGCTATTCTGCGTATATCGTCTGCCCAACGTTTCCTTGGTCTGCCTAATTTCCTTTTGTGCAATGGGCCTTCCCATTGAGTTGTTTTTAATGTCCACCTATTGTCTGTGAGGCGTGCTACGTGACCCGCCCATTGCCATTTCATTTTCAGTGCATGGGTTAGTGCATCTCTTACTTTTGTCTTTTTTCTTATTTTTTCACTGTTAATTTTTTGAATTTTTCTTAGTTTTAGAATGCTTCTTTCCATACCTCTTTGACAGGAAGTTATTCTAGATTTGATTTTATTTGTATACACCCATGTCTGACACCCATAGGTCAGACAAGGTAGGAGACAGGTATCCATAACAATTTTCTTTAAGTCTAAGCTATAATTTCCTTTAAGGATTTCTTTGTGTGCCCAGAACATTCTCCATGTTGTAGCTATACGTCTTTCTATTTCTTCGTCGTTTCTTGTACTATTGAATGAAACCTGTTTTCCAAGATAGACATAAGTGTCAACATATTCTATGTGCTTGCCTCCTACATGTACTGGTTGTTTGTTATTGCTGTTGGTCATTATTTTTGTTTTATCAGCATTTAATTCCAAACCTACCTTTGAGCTCTCTTGGGCGAGGGAAGTTATCATCTGCTCTAGCTCAGTAACATTTTCTGAGAATATCGCCACATCGTCCGCAAACCTCAGGTGAGTTAAGTATTAGTTGTGGATTTTTATTCCTCTCCTTTTCCAGTTGAGTTTTCTGAATATCTCTTCCAGGACTGCTATAAAAAGCTTGGGTGATAAGGGATCGCCTTGTCGAACTCCCCTTTGTATTTCAATAGTGTTGCCTTTTTTTTCGAGTTTGAGTCTACTGGTGCTGTTGCTATATATGTTTTCGATTACATTTATGTATTTTTGATTTACATTACAGGCCCGTAAAGCTTTCCAGATTGAATTGTGGCTCACGCAGTCGAATGCCTTACTGTAGTCTATAAAAGCTATGTAAACATGACTATTAAACTCCATATATTTTTCAATAATTTGTTCTAATGCATGTATATGATCAACTGTTGAAAATCCTGACCTAAATCCTGCCTGCTCGATGGGTTGTTGAATCTCTATACTGGTATTCATTCTTTGAAGTAAAATCGAAGCAAAAAGTTTGTAGATGGCTGGTAAAAGGCTTATTGGTCTGTAGTTACTTATGTCCTGTGGATTCCCTTTTTTGTACAGGAGTATAATGTCAGAATTGCCCCACTGAATTGGTACAGATTCTTCCTCAATCGCTTTGTTGAAAAGACCAGTAAGCAAGCTAGTTAGAATTGGAGATCCGATTTTCAATACTTCATTACATATTCCATCAGGTCCAGGACTCTTGTCTGCCTTCAGTGACTTAATGTGATCATATAGATCACATTAAGTCACTGAAGGCAGATCATTAGAGGATCACAATGTATTCCAAAATAAATTAAAGAAATGGCTCATTTGTAATGCATTTTACACTGTGGATGAATTTTATGACGTATGCGATAAATAATAATTAAGAATGTTTATATAATTAACTCTGATGACATACCTATAAATATATATTTTTTATTATTGTACCAATAACTATTAATTTATACTAATTGAATTTATTATATCATGAATTGTATTCTTAGAATGATGAAACGTTGACATGTAATATTGTAATATTATGAATAAATGAGTATGAGTATGAGTATACTTCCTTCTCACTTATTAGTTGTAGACAAGAATTACCATCGCATGGAACAAGGTTGTTTTCTTCATGCAATCCCTCTGGAATGTCTACAACTGGTCCAACTTCGTTTCTGGGTTTACTGTACAGTTTTCTGTAAAAGTTAGTTGCACTGTGTAATATTTCTTCCCTTGATGTGGTTACTAGTTTGTGATCGTCTTCTAAATTTGGGATCCAATTTCTATACAGTTCTAACACCCTGTAGGCTCTTTTGGTGCTTCTGTATGTTTTTAGATTTTTTTCTATAACATTATTTATGTGTGCTTGATAGTCCTGTTTGACAGACTTACTTGTTATTTTAAATAGAGAACTTAATTGTATCCTCTGTTCCTTGGTTTTGTTTTTTAATTTTAAAAGTTCTGTACGTTCTCCCAGAAGTATTTTGGTTTTGTCACTAAAAATAGAATTATTGAATACAGGATTTGCAGATTTTTCTTCTGGCTTTGTACTTTCTATTATAGCTATCTCGAGTAAATCGTAGATTTCTTGAACATTTAATCTTTCAGTGTCCTTTGAAGTTTTCTCGTGTGCATAGTCCTTTAGTTTCGTGAGGTACATTTCAATTTCAGTCTGAGTTTTAGGTATCTTCGGTGCTCTGCAAAAGTGGGCTCTGCTCTTCTTATGGTGTGTTAGTAATAGTGTTGCCCGTACAGGTCTATGGTCGGATGAAAAGTTCATGCTAGCAAGAACTTCTATGTTACTTATCAATTTTGGTTTGTTTGTTAGAACAAAGTCTATTTCGTTTTTTGTTTTCTGATCTGGAGAGCACCAAGTCCACTTCTTATGTTCCTTCTTTTTGAAGAAGGTGTTCATTATTGATAGATTGTACTCTTGTGCATAGTTAATGAGAAGCTGACCTCTTTCATTGCGTTTACCATAGCCAAAGTTTCCCATTGCTGGATTGTCATTTGGTGTTGGATGTCCTATTATTGCATTAAAATCTCCAGTAGTAATCACAATATTGTCTGCTAGTGTGTGGGTAGATCTGATACTATTATAAAATTCTAGCAGTTCTTCGTCCGTTGAGCTCTCCGTCGGTGCATATGTCTGAATTATGGAGATAGCTAGGTTTTGAACTTGGATTTTCAATAGCGCCACTCTTTCAGAGATTCCAATAAAGTTCTTAATGGATTCTTTTATTTCTTTTTTTATTAGAAAACCCACGCCATAATGTCCCTTTGTTTTCCCAATATAGCATAGGATATGATTGCTATATTCCTCGATTTGGCAACCAACTCTTCTTACTTCAGCTAGTCCCAGTATGTCGCAATCTATTTTCTCTAGAACATTTGTTAATTCCATATACCTCTCTTTGGATGACAGTGTTCTGACATTATAGGTTCCTATTTTGAGTGTGTTCGATTTCGACGTAGTTATTTTTTTTGAGAGTGAAGGGTTATGGTCATTTTCCCCCACGGTGACCAGCCGGCTTGGGAGAATCTTAATTGAAGTTGTCTTAGCTAGTTTCTGTTTTCTGGTGTCAGCGACCTTTGATAGTTTTTTAATACATTATTTGGTTCATAATTTCGCTCGAACGTCGGTGTTCCTGGTAAGTTCATTTGCTTGGGTGGCATGTGATGGCGCACTTGGCGTGCTGATGTATCAGGCTTTTGGATTTTGGCTGGTCCTTGTAGAGAAGATTGCGAGGGATTGTCCTGCTGTTGTTGTGGGGACAGAGAGAGGGCTCTTTTCTTATTATCTGCGTTTGCTTTTATTATTAGTTTATTATATTTAATGTACGCCAAATTCCCTTTGTTTCTTTCTTCTATTACTTTATCCTTCAGCTTCCTTCTCTCTTCTAGAACCTGCTTGGGAAAGTCCTCAGTTATGTATATTTCCTTTTGTTTAAGGTTTCTCTTGTTTTTCAGTATTAAGTTTCTCTTTGCCTGAGATGTTAGGTTTATAAGTATCGGGATTTGATTGGATTTTCCCAGTCTTCGACTAAATTGTATCTCCTCACTTTGTAGATTAACGCCCAAATCGTTGTTAATAATGTCAAGGACTTTACGCTCTTTCTCCCAGTGCTCCGCTTTTAAACCATGGACGATTATATTTCGCTGTCTCTCCCTCATTTCTAAAAAAGAGAGCTTATTTTCCAATTTTTCAATTCTTTTATTGCTTTCCTTCTGTTTTTCCTCTATTGCGCTCAACTCCCCGTTCAGAGATTCTATCACCCGTTGGTAAATATTTTCCGTTTGTTGATCCATCTCGAATTTCATGCGAGCAAATATTTTTTCATATGCAGATTCCGAAAGATCCATGATGCGTAGAATGGAACGTACCTCGGCGCTGGCCAATTTCTGAGAATCCAAGTTGCAATTTTTTTTTTTTTTTTTAGACGTCAGTAAAGTTCTTGTCGGAGACAAAAGTGGGTAGCTTTGAAAATTTTGAGAGTGATTGTTGTCAAGCGTATATTATAAATATTGCACAAATTTCACTACTAAATCGGAATTTTCATCGAAGATAACGTTTCCACAATGTCCACGCCTGATTTTCTTTGCACAAGTGTTTATTTCTCACAGTTTAGCACAGTTTTACAGCCAAAAAACGTAAATTATCGCGAGCGAGTTCACACCGTGACAGGTCACTTTGACAGAACTAATTGTAATACTTAACATAATTATGTACCTCGTGAATAATTGATACAATACCATAAAAGCCATGCCGTTGGTAGTTGAAGCCAGGTCCAACAATGCAACGAAGCTAGATCAAAGGCGGCTAAAAATGATGAATTTTAAAATGATAATATATATAATGGCGAGGGGCAAAGAGTACGATTTTATGCCGTTTGCCGTAGAAACTTTATATTTCTCAGGTCCCAGTACATGCAAATTGTTTGCCGAAATCGTGAAACGTAACTAAAGACCGAAGAACTGGCTGTATCCTCGCACAGCGTATCAGAAAATACTGCCAACATCCTCGTTACAATTCCATAACGCCAATCTTAAATACAGGTGGGATTAATTAGATTTGATTAATGTATATAAGTTGCATTGGTTTGAAAATAAACATGTTAATGTCAATATCATTTACATTTATGAGAACTTGGTATACGAAATAGGTAGTTTCATTTCGTTTCGTACCATACCTTTAATACCTACTTTTGACAACAGACTATGATAGTATGTGTATACCTAAAAAATAAGTTAAAAATTATCTTAGTAAAATTACAACTGCTTGTCTTGACTTGCCTAGTGGTCTTGCAACCGGTTGCGCCAAAATCGTATTGGCATATACACTATATACGAGTACAGCAATTAAAGATAGTGCCTTCTTTTCTGCCCCTGCTTAACTATATAGTTTGTAAAAGACTTCAAGGTCATCGGTTGAATAAATAAGATCGATGTAATGAGGTCTTAAATTTCAAACCACATGATAATTCTGAAAAAAAAAAAGGCAGTCCTGAACAATGAGTAATTTAATAACAACATTAGCTTACAATCATTTTTCTTCTGGTAAACTGTAAAGTTGGTAAAGAGCACCGAGTGACCGTCCGTTGAGAAGACCCTTTTGTCCAGCAGCACTACTGGATTAATATCCGGCTGAAATGATGACATAGTGAAAAAACTTTTAAAAACTGATGGTTTTTTAGCGTCGTAATACATAATATTTTAATGATACTAATCTTTCACGTTTAATAGTTAATTAATAAGGTATTCGGAGACACGAACCGAAGAACGCCCGAGACAGACTCGTGTTTCATTTCGAAAGAGGTCTTCCTTCATCATTTACTTAGAAGTCAGACTCTAAAAATACTACACTAATGCACTGCTACATTTAAGAATATAATTATTTAGTACACACTTAAAATACACATTACACATGTGTAAATAAACTCAACCTCAAAAAGTGCTTGTGGCTTGGCGGTAAAACGCACGGCTGTTACGCAGCGGTCGTGAGTTCGATCCCCGGCTCGTACCAATGAGTTTTTCAAAAAAACTTATGTGCGAAATATCATTTGATATTCACAAGTGCTTCAGGGTGAAGGAAAACATCGTGAGGACGACGCAAAATAGGCACGTTTGATGTCGAGTTGCGGAAAAAATGGCCAGAATACAACAACAACAACAACAACAAACTCCACCTTAACTCAACTCTCATCAAAATATGCCTGTCGATACACGAATTTACATTAAACCTTGCACAATTTTATTTCTCGCTATTTGCAGGTAGGTAAAGGTATTAAATAAAAACTCTTATTCATTATAGTAACTAGTATGGGGCATCATGTTGATTGCACTGTAAACCTATTAATCTGTTTAGATTTAATGATAATTTAGGTGCGTTACATCTTCGATCGCTTTTTTAATTCAACGAGGTGATCAGGCATATGCTAAGCACGTTTCGATAACCAAAACTGACGAATCTCGTAGTGCTAAACGTTTATTGATATAATTTTACTGGCCTTGCAAATCGCAGTACACGAAAGAAATTATATAACCTTTCGTTGAAAACGACAGCACACGACGCCTTTAGGCGTTCTTAGCGGTCAAAGGGTTAAATGTCGAGCATCTCAAAAGTTATCAAAAAAAAGTAATCAATTAGTAGTTCATGAGCATGACATTATTTCAGCTTCAAGTTGCTATCGTCGTATACTAAAATGCAAGTGCGTGTTAGGTCTTGAAATTCAATTTACCTTTTTAATCGAATTGTATGAAATCATATATATTATAACTGCAACGATCAGACTTATTTTTCACAATTGAAAGTATTTTCACCTTTAAAGTATTTAAGTAACGTTTGTTTTTGAATTCTGATAGGTAAAATAACCTATTGCTCCATATCGTATATAATCTTCAAGTATAAAAAATTAAAATCTTCATTATTACATTACTTCTAACTGTTGCCTATTTCATTTTTTCTAATTATAGTATGAAAATTTTTAAGGTTCGTTGGGTATTAAAAATAATAGGTACTAATGCAATAAATTATTGGTACAGGTATTATCAAACCGGAATCACAAAGGGATTCGAGAGTACTGTTGACACAACAAATGACACATCATTTACCAAGAAACGAGTTGTTTATAGATTTAGTTAGTAATTAATTAATATATTGTCTGCATGTCTTTGCACTTAAATTATGAAATATATGAATATAACTATGAATATATCCTAGATTTACTTATACCCTGTTGTGTCAACATTACTTTCGAATCCCATTCTAATCGCGGTTTGATAATAAGGGTAATCGATAGAGCCCGCTGACCTAACCCATGCCGCGAACTAACATATTTATGGGGCAATATAACTGGTATAATCGGTGTACAATCACAATATTAGAAATTCAATTTTTTTTATATTCTAGAACACGGTATTTATAGCGGCGAAACACAATTTGATACTCAAAGCGTCTAATAATATTTTGAAGAGGGTCGTGGAGTTATTACAAATACTTCGACAAGATTGAATTATAGGTAAACTACAAATATTGATGATTTTGACTATCGGAATAATTTTTATTTTGAGTCTGCCAATAACATACAATTTTCTATTTCGAGGTTGTATGTTTTTCAGTAAAACGCTAGTATTAAAAAATCCTACCAAACTTTAATTATGTGCACGTTTAAAATAAAGCTTTTTGCCGCATGAACCACTAATACCATAATATCGTGTGTGAAGCAAAATAGGACAGAAACCCATTTCGTGCCAAAAAATGCAGATAAATTTACCACAAATCAGTTAATTCTACGAAACATTCGTTGTAATTTTCAGAAAGAGTGCGTTTCGTTTGTAAAATGCCCCATTAAGTTGGAATAATTGCAGAATAGGATTTTTGTTGTGGAAACAAATGATCGCCAATTTATAGTAACGTTTGTATTTGCGGCGTTTTGTTTCGTTAAGTTGCCGTTTTGTTATCCTTTTAATTTTTGTATTCATTGCTAAAACAGTAAAATACAATTAAGGATCGATTTTTTAAAACAAAGTGTATTTCATTATGAGAATAATTGTGATGATGACTTGACTTTTAATATTATTCTACGTCTAGATGAGGCGAAGTGCAAATAGTGTTATAATTTTGACAAGTCCATTTATTTTCTCTGAGTTAAAAGTCCACCCTCAGGATTTATTATAGAGACGCTATCTAACGCGAACTGTGTTTAGTAACCTTTTACGTTTTTCTTTTGTACACCAATACAAAAAACGTTGTATCGCAATAATCAGACAGACTTTGCGGAAAGCAACAGTTGCAAAACAAGGCTATGCGAAAGTTTTTCTCCCTTTAGTGATTCTTGAAGTGACTGTTTGCATTACAGGAACTCCAATTAAATTCCAAAAGGAAATGAAAAATATATAAGTAAATGATGCATTCGCGTCGGCTGGTTGTAGCAAAAAATCTCGCATTTCCCTAAAGATCTGGTTAGTTGCGACACTGTTGAAAATTAGCCTTTCAATTTGAATTCATAATAATACGGTGAACGTTTCCAACGTCATGCGTGGCGCTTGCCCAGCGTGGCGATTATAGGCATCTACCTCCTAATGCGTCTATCGGATTACGTGTTTAACAAGAGAGGCCTACGTCTAGCTGTGGACTAATATAGGCTGATGATGTGATATACAATTCAGTGAAATCACCGACCAATAGATTTCTTCCACGTCCATGGGGGAAAACTATTATTATTTTATTAGGTAAGGTATCTGTTATAACAATTTTCTTTCCAAAAGTTGCCGTGGCACACCGAGCCGCCTCAGATTTCCCAAGGGATGCTCATCAGGATGATCCCAACTACGAAGTAGTGGCGGCAAGCAAATTAATAATCCATAATGTTTTATAAATAAATTGATCAAGTTTCTGAAGAAGTTTCTTCGATAAAGTTTCTGAACAGTTTAATATTTTGATAAATCGGTTTTGCAAATGCTGTAACATGATTGACCTTTTTTGTTCGCTCGCGTTTAGCCAATAGTAATATATTGTATTTAGAAGTCCTTCTGAGTTCTCTGTTCGATATGTAAATATAATAAATAATAGGTATGTCATAGTCCACATCCACAAGCACAATCTAATTTACAATAAAGCTTATACATACATACATAGTAATATTAATCAATATAATTTCATGCCATAAATTAAGTTTTATTTTTAAGAATAATATTTACTTCGGTTACGGCGATAGTCACTAGTGAAATAAAACTATTTTAAGAGATTATGTCACGTATAAAAACAAAATAAATATTTAAGTTTTTATGCCGCTACAAGATTTTGTGGTCAAATTAATAATTTGTTTAATATTGGTACTTTATTTTTTAAAGATATGATACATCTTATGGCATTCATGAATTGTTTAAAGTAAATTATGGTAACATTGGGAGGTATTCTAATGAATATTATCACAATTAGAAAGGTTATAGTTCGTGAAATATAAATTAGTAACTTTCTATCTACATTATAGTAAAAATAAACATTCAATTATATTTCTCGAACTATAATAGACGTGCTTACTACACTAAATCGTGCAATTATCACGAAAAAAAGTATGCTTGATATTCAATAACAAAAATAAAGAACGTATGCTATTGCTTTCACTGATTTTGACCACATACTTTATATTTTGTATACTCTTCATAATTAATAAAATTACCTTTCATCTCGTTTGACCTAGATAATACAGTTGAAACTAGCGTATAAGAGCTATAAAACCCGCAGTAAACTTAACAGCGTGAAATGAAATACCGAAATTAAATCTGAATCCTACTGTCTCGTGTATATGAATAAAATAGTTTAATCCGTGTAATTAAACGAACATACGCTATCTCAAGTCGACAGTTAAGTCTCGAGATCATATTAAGCAGAATAAGCTGTGTGAGCTAAATTATTTTGTAGTATTTTCTTTGCACTGGCCAGGGACCAGAACCGTTATTATTCATACAAAAAGAACGGTTCTTTTTTCGTTCTTCGGTACATAAATTGTAAGTTAATGGAGTAGTTTAAAAATATTATATTGTAAATTACATAAAATCTTGAGCAGTAGATAAAGAGTATAAAACAATTTAAAATATTGGGCTATTTCGAGGTTTTTGTAAAATACCGGTTTCGCATTCCGGTCCCTGGCATTGGCTAAGATACTTTCTATTCACTGACGTAGGTACCGAAATTCGCATTTTTTTTGCGATAATCACCAAATTAAGAACTCGACTTCAACAGATATCTCCAAAATCCCATCATCAGATCCCAACTTGGTGCCAATGGGACAATATCGTTTTAATTTCCGTTCGTTAAAAAAAAATCGATTCACTTTAATATTATGTATCGACATATAGAGTAACGTACACTAAAAAAAAACAATTTAATTGCATACATTTTTTTGATCCCCGGATTGAAAATTAGAGGAGGCGGGTACACATTTTTTTTTATTCGTTAAAGCCGAAACTTTTCTTTCGAGACCCTTTTTCTTTTCAAGAGACCTTTAGATATTCAATGATGCCCCACACTATAGGATTACAGGAAAATTAAAAAAAAATCATACCCTCTATACGAGTAAATATGCACCAAAATATTTTCTTTCTTTATTTTATTATTTTTCGGCGCGTTTAATATTGTATCCATTGTACCAATTTGCAAATATCTAATACTCACGGCCACTAAGCTATGCTGCGGACAGATGGACATGGCGACACTATAAGGGTGCCTTGTTAACTACGGAATCCTAACAACTAACGAAGTGTCAATACATTTACCCCATTTACCTGTAATGTGTTATAGAAACGCGAACGAGCTGAGCTATAGTTTAATAACGAACACAATATCCATGGGAGCATTGTAATAATATCAGTTGTCATGAGCGTCGCGAGGAATTAAAAGGGGGTGCAACTTTATGTTTGTTTCTCACGCAAGCGCGAGATGGGGCCGCTCGATACAGCAAACACATCCCTTTAGAACATGTGCGTTTCCGTTTCTAAGGCTTCGTATGTTTAATTTGACCAACTGATGGGTAAATTGATACTAGTGCATGGTGGAAACGAAGAAATTGACAGGTTTTATCCAATATTTGCAGTAACGTTTAAAATATCTGAGTGTAGGTAGTAGTTTTTTAAATTTCTGAATGCAGATTCTAAATAAAAAAGTATTTTTCTAATCAAAAACCGTTTTTTTGTGATTATGGTTAAAATAAAAAGTTTTTTTTTATTAAATGATGTCTAGATATAGAAAACTGTATCTTGCTTGTATTAATTATTACCCTTTACACTGTATAAGCTCAGAAATATGCGGGGGAAATATATCCGGATACTCGTTCCCACCGTGTGTAATATAAATATTTGTGGTAGTCGATACTTGTTGATCCGAGGTCGGCCATCGCAAACGGTTTGCCAAAGCAATTTGAAATTTGGCTCAAATTTGATGCCGCGCCCAAGTGTAGAAGGGCTGACGGAATCACGTAGCCTAAAGCCTAAAGAAGACCCATACTGATACTGATGAAGAAACTAAGAACTAAACTATTAGTCCTAGTCCGCTAAGACGTAAATCCTGGCAAATAGTCCATACATTATGTGTCAAAGAGACATTGTAATTGTGTACATTATCAGCCTATATCCGTTCACTGCTGGACAACGGCCTCTCCTATTACATATATTACCTATGTAAGACACATTAGGAGGTAAATGCCCATAATCGCCACGCTGCGCAATCGTAGTCTTCTTCTTCTTCTTCTACCGAGCGTTATCCCGGCCTTTGCCAGGGTCCGCTTTCCTGCTACATTTCCTCCACTTTACGCGATCTTCTACTGTAAGCCCATTCACACTCATGTCAGCCTTCACGACATCTAGCCATCGCTTCTTGGGTCTGCCGCGGGGTCGGGGGCCGTCAAGCTGCGCAGTCGTAGTATGTCCACTTTAATGACGCTGCTGCCCATCATCAATCTAAAATAAATGGTCAGTGCCAATTGAATCCCTTAGTCGACTCTTACGACACCCAAGGGAAGAGTGGGGTGGTGATAAATGTATTCTTACTGCCGTCACCACATTGCCCAGTTGTGGATATATATATTTTTTTATATTGAGACAGCCGTATCCGTACTATCCGTGTCACGACTTTGCAAGTATCGGTCACGTTTGATTTTAATCCATACATATAGAAGGCCATCGCGCTCGCTCCAATACATCAGTGCGAGTGTGATAGAATGCGTTACGTATCCAGTAAAACCTAACGTGTCCTTTACTTTCCAACTTTACTCATGGTACGGCTACAGGCCTGCTACCGCGAACATCGAATTTCGCAAATTTCGGGGATTTTTCTCTGTCACTCCAACGAAGGCGTCATTAGAGTGACAGAGAAAAATTCCCGCAATTTGCGAACTTCGATGTTCGCGGTAGCAGGCCAGGTGCACGAATTAATAAACTACGTAAATAATAGACGAAGCAACATGTTTTTGTATTTATTGAATTAAAATACAAAATAATACTTACCGGTGGTAGGAAATACCTCGATGTGAAATATTTTTTTTGTTGCTGTTATTCCTGCAGCTCAGTACAGCACAATACGGCATTGTTTATTTAATAACCGATTTTTTATTCGCGATTCGAACGTTCAATTTCTGACACGGCCCATCACGTACTAATCATAAGTGCGCGTGAAGTATGAACTCCGCATCATAGTATCGGCGACACGGGAACGCCTACTTGCCATCTCCATTTACTCCGTGGCCAGGTGTCAGCAGCAGAGAAGCACTATAACAAATTGCAAGAATTTTTTGATCGCTATTCGTATTGAATATAAAGTAATCATTCAAAGTATTCTTAATATACAATACATTTGCAAATCTTTTGTAATATCAATTATTAACATACAATAAATTGTATTACGACTAGAAGCTTCTACTTAGATTTTTGAAATAAAAATTATGTAGGTACGCTAGCTTTTACGAGTAAATAATAAAAATGCTTTCAGACTGGAATGTAGCAGCAAACATCATAATATTTATTATGTATAATATAAAATAGATTTGTGTTTGTTAGGTAATGCAATTATTTTACGTTTTGTTATAATTTAGCTAAAGTTTTTTTCGGTTGAAAGCAAAACTACGAGTAACACTGGGATCTACTATGTAATAATTACTAACTAAACTAAGTAACTAAAAGTGGTTAGAACTAGTAACTGTAATTGTTATTATTTAATCGATTTATTATTAGATAATTACTCACGCTCACGTACTGTACGCGCAGATTTATACAGACCTAAAATTAAGATACATGAATAATTTAACCATTCAATCATAGAAAAAAGTATTTATTATTGACTTCACTGATGCCTATATGCTACCAACCGTCCGTACGTACCTACTACTTAACAAATTTCACAAACTTCAACTTAGCCAGCTATGATATTACACAATTTGAACATATCCATAATCGTGATTTGCACACATGACGCTTGCTTTAAATAAATACATAACGTAGATAAATACCAAGTCACCTACAATACATAAGCAGTATGCTTAGCACATGATTGGTATGTCAGCTATACTACGTATTCTCTTATTCACACATTCGACGCTGCGTTCGTCAACGAGTTCGACGACGAGACAGCCTTGACTTCGACGTAGAGCGCAGCGCTGCGAAAAACGGTATTCACTAACATAGAACAGCTCGTTGTCGAACTGTAGGCGGTAACTCTCGACGCAGTGTAGTTCCAGCTCACGCCGCATTCGTCGCCGAGCGCTAGTGTCGTTTAAAGTGCATTAGTGAATACCATTTTCAGGCTCGACGCTGCCGCAGCGCTGACACAGCGCTGTTAGCAAGGCGGTTTCCTTAGTGAATAACACTGCAGTACGTCGCCGCGAGATAGATTTTCCATCTTTACTAACTATATGAATTAAAGAGCGATATATAGTTTATCTCGCGGCGACATGTCGCACTAATCCTGTGCAAAGCCTACTGCTACTCAAACTTTACGATACTCTGACAATTCAGCAGCTTGTATGCTTGCCTGCTCTCACGTTAAAAAAATATGACATCCTAAAACAAACAAATCGAGGATTTCACGACTCTTTACCCCCACACAGTAACACCCTTAAATAGTGTTATTTACGATGTCGTTAACTTGTAAAAGTCAGTATAAATTACACGATTACGATCTCCCGAACCAGTGTGTTACAATAGAAATGGTTTTGTTATGATTTAGTGCTCCTATGTACCGCTGGAACCTTCAATTTGATGGTCATTTAAGTACAGAAATATTAATTCAACATCTTATTCAGTTCGTGTATGTAATAATAGATGTTAATTCTTCTTAAGGTGCGTGCAGACCAAAAGAGCATTCGCTATTCTATCCCCCTACTCTACGAAATTCGATCGTTACGTGAAACGTGATTCGTTGTTTTCGTAGAGTGGGGGATAGAACAGCGAATGCTCTTTTGGTCTGCACGCACCTTTAGGATACGCTACTACCAAAATTGCATAAGAATATTATAATATATGAGGGTCCACGGAAATAACATGTCTAGTCAATTCAAATTACAGAAGGAAAAATCACCTTACTTTTAACAGAATAAGATGTGAATTTGCCCTGATTTTTTTAAGCACTGGACATGTTTTTTTCCTTGGACCCTTCATATTGCTTGCTTTATAGTTTTGTACCGAAAAGTAGTGACTTTACGTATCTTGTAATACTAAATTATACCTATTTCTATTTCAAAACAATTTCATGTTTTCGTTTTTTATGTATATTAGTTGTTAGATGAATTTGAACATAAAAAAACGACCAATTGCGAATTCAGGAAAAGGTCCCGTTTCTTCATCATCTAAATTTCTTTTTTTATTATAATATATGTTTGCCTCTAATGCAAAAGCGAAGAAGTTTGTGAAAGATATCGGTAGCCGACTGATGAATGGAGCCAGCAACTCTCTGCCCGGATCCTATCTTGTGCAATAGATTTTATCAGCGACATTATGTAGTTTGGATTTTCCAGTGTGATGAGTACATTGAGGTGAATTTGAAAAATCCCATGACTTTTTAAATGTAAAAACGTCTAAAAAACTACAAGTTAATGTTATTTTTATTTTTTTAATATCTAAAGAAAAATCAAATGACATTAAAAAAACAAAAAATATCCGCAACACAGGCTTTGTCAAGTGAAAATTATTATTGGCTACATGGCTGTACATAAAACTCTGCAACTGGTTTAAAAACCTAGAAGTCAATAAAGTGAATATAATCTTGTAGTTTCTATTTTTTTTTTATACCACGTCGGTGGCAAACAAGCATACGGCCCGCCTGATGGAAAGCAGTCACCGTAGCCTATGGGCGCCTGCAACCTCAGGGTGTCACATGCGCGTTGCCGACCCAATAAAAATAACGCTGGCACAACAAAGTGGCTCCACTCCACCTGATCGTAAGTGAAAAGTAGAGCCCAAATCGCGGCGGCAACGAACAGGAGACAATCAGTAACCTGTTAGTTGCCACCGCCTTGCTGGCCCGCTAGAACAAATGTACACGCACTTCTTTTTTAAATAAATTTAAATTTACACAAAATTTTATAAAATATTTGTTCGATTTAATTTATACTTTAACCAGACTTTGGTCATGCTTAATGGTAAACATGAGTTTCAACACGAACCGCGCATTTAAAGTGAAATCGTCACTTTCCTTTGCATGTTGCCAACGATTAACGTACCTATAATATTCAGAAAACATGATTTTGGTGACCGCTGAACTAAAAAAAAAAATGCGAAGCAATATTCTAGTATGTTTGAAGTGCCGCCCAGAGTACGGATAAATCTCAGCGAGGTGTGTCTACAAATAGCTGTACGTGGTGGTCTGAAATGGAGGCTTTCAAGCAATTGCGTTAGTCCAATGGACGTGTCCCGCAGTACGTTCTTCGGTTCGTACACTTGAGAGAGAACGTTATTTTTGGATACTCTGTAAGCATCAATGATCTTGTGAAGGCAGCTTAAAGTAAATACCCATGGCTACCAAGATTATATTATTATGGTTAAGAGACAGTCACTTCATGAAATGCGGACTGTTAAAAGCAATAGTACGTTATTGTTAACATTATACGGTGTAATTTAGCAATTTTGTTCCGTATTCTTCCTACGTATTCTTACACAGATACCTGTCCTCTACAAGCAAAAGCTTGTACTTATACACAAAAAAAATAGTGTAACCGTAAATTATAGCATTTTATTAGCAACTCTTACCGGAAAAATGCCCAATGTATTAATTCATAAGAAAATTATATTATTATTGACTTATCTGCCGCGTTGCAATGGTAGTTAGAATACATTTGTTAACACCCCAACTCTTCCCGTGGGTGTCGTAAGAGTCGTCTAAGAGATTGAAGTATCAATGAATATTGCTTTTTAGAAGATTGATGATGGGCAGCAGTAGCTTCATCATACACACTACTGCGATTGCCAACCCGCTTGCCTAGCGTGTCGATTATGTGCATTTATCTCCTAATGCGTTGACACGCATAGTTAATAGTGAGGCCTACGTTAAGCATTGAACTGAGAGAAATTCAAATTCAAATTCAAATTCAATTCATTTAATGTTAAGAAAAACACATGTCAAAAAATATATATATACAAAATTACAAAATTAAAATACCTAAATACAATCTATAAAATTAACTTAATTCTAAAAAGTGAAAAAATCATACTCAAAATGTCACACAATACACATTATACACATTCAATTAATAAATAAAAAGAGAAGCTTATAACGTATGAGAAAATTAATACTTTTCTAAGGTATTTTATAAGCAAGCGAACATTTAGCTTACAAATCTTCAATGCTGGTGCTTTAATTGTAGTATCTACAATATCCATAGGTTACAGGTTACAGTATTAATACATAGGTTACAGTATTAAGTGATATCTGGTGAGCAAGTCTGCCATGATTATCCTCTATGACATAAAAAACACAACCAACCAATTGAAACCCTAGGCCAATCAGGAACTAATGTCACAGTGACGCTTTAAGGCAAATTGTAGGAAATCTTTAACTAGTTGTCACGCTGATACGTACGGTTCTAGAGCCGCGTAGGGTTCGAATTGGTTGAGAGTACATCACATGTCCTCATACATTTTACGGTGTTATATGTTTATGATATAACATACAATAATAATAAACAATCTTGAAAACATGAGGTCTACTCGTACATCGACTTTTACTATTCTAATTATTCTAATGTTATTCTAATTTGGAAACTATTCCAAATTAGAATAACCAAGCTGACGAAATAAATAAAAATATATCTTTAACCTATCCCTACCAGTAGGTAACAAATAAACAATAACTTTTCACTTCATTTTGGTATTCAATTGTAAACGCAACGTAACTAATAGATTTTTTTTTCACAACTGAACGTTGATTAGGTAATATATAAGTTTATAACAAATCAGTCCAAGCAAATTAAAAAAAAAGAGTTACAGTATGAGTAAGCAGTAAGCACTATGGCTTAAATTCAGACATAATTCGTAAAAAATAAGTAATCTCATGTGTGATACCAGGTAGGTAGGTGTATTAAAACCGAGTCGGGTGAAGTTGCACGTCTAACGCAAAAATAGGATTTTAAATGCGGTCGCATTTCGTTGAAAATTGAATTCGCACTGCCGTGTGTTTAACATTAACCTAGCACGAATGGTCGTAAATTCCCTATTTCCGGGTACTGAAAAAACTCATATTGAAGTTCACTCAGCGAGATCAAACGTGAGAAACATTTTAATATATCAGGTAAATCTTGTCATCATTATGTCCCTAGTCTATCAAACTGTTATTCAGTTTATTAGCAGATGATAACTATATACCTCAGAGAAATATCAATAGGTAATAAACACTCCTCAAAGGGATCCTTGTCTTGGTGGGAGGACTAATGGCTTGGTTATACTATTCAAACCAGGTCGAACACCTAGACCTTACCCCAATTAGGGAGAAACAATTCTTGCCAATATAAACTGGGCTTACCTTCATACCGATCCCAATTTTCTAATGTCTTCTTCCTTTCTGCATCGTTTCTCTCTTATTTTTTTAACTTGAATTGGGCTTACTCGTGGCCATTAGCCACAGACTGGTCGAGGACAGAGACGCGGCTTACGATGGAGTCAATCCGCCTAGAAGGTGCCTATTCATCCTTGAATTGAAGGCTGACGGGTTATATGATCTCGGAAATGTAAATCTCTAATTTAGATGATTCAGTTAAGATCGAAGAGCCTACGTCCAGGGCCGCAACCCGAGGACAATTGTCGGTCTAATTACCTACAACAGGCCATTGGGAGCTGAGCAGGCGGTCCACTAATATCGAAACTATTAGTTACAGCCGATGAATTTGGTGGCATGGAATATTCAATTTCGCTTTTATCAGGAACTTACTTTTCAGATAGGATAAAACTAACCCGAGTGGATCCTGTTGCAGAGTACCAGGATAACTCTGAAATCATAAACACCGCCTTATCATCATCACCCACTTCATCAATTCGTATTTATATTTCTAATCTGATAACTATCCCCGGCCATCCCTTACTGCATCACAGTCACCGCTATCATCACCAACAACTTCTTTGATGTCTGCTAAAGTTGAAACCAAGAATTGAATAAATTATCTAGCGTAGGTACTTGATTTGCTGCAAACTAGAAGCACTTCAACGTGGATATCTAGAAACTTGACGCACACAGTTTCAAACAGAGTTCCCTGAAATGGATGTATCGAAGCAAAGAGTAGGAGACTAATGCCGAGCGATAGGTACTCAATAACAAATTACAATAGTTTATAAGCGGACTGAATTTATTGAAAGGACATGAAAAGACTCCATGTAGGATAGGTACATCATAACATTTGATAAAAAATCCAATACAATACAATACTCTTTATTGCACAGCTCGTAACATAAGAAAAAAATAACAAAAAAAAAACTTAAAGGTAGAGGTAACATAACAGGCGGTCTCCAATTTATTTATTTGTCTGTTAAAAGTCTATTATTGATATGAATATTCTCAAATTTTGTAAATAAGCGCCTTGAGAGACTACTAGATACTTTCCGGGTGAGTAAAGCTGAAAAAAATCATCCTTTAAGTTGAATTTAAGAGGAAACGCTACAAAGTTCTGTTCTGGACAATGCTTGTCTCGGCACGTCCTGAATTTTATTGCTCCTCGACTTTTCTAGAAAAGTCTTTGTTACTGAAATTTTATGTTACTGGATATATCTGACAGGAAGATATTATGGTTTTGCTATGTATTATGCTGAATTGCAAATACATAATATATAGGTCGCCCCGCACCTTGCTCGTTTTATGTAATGGTGATACTGATAATAATATCGAATATACACGGAATGGATTATCACAGGGCCCCAAAGAATTAAAACAAAAGGAATATTGCTGCTGTGAATAGATGCTATCCAAATTCTAAGTAGGCATTACCTTCAGGGTAAATAATATATACGTAGTCGTATTTTAATACCTAATGTGGTCGCAGATTGCTGAAGTGGAGATCTTGGTTCGGCAAATGCAGCGTGGGATTTTCACTGATAAGATGTACCGATCACGGACCACGAAAGACGCTGGATAAAGGTAGTTTTCAGCCGGTGTATGTAGACGTCCAAAGAGTCCAATGTTCAGCGGGAGTGGATGTCTTACGGCTGATATGATGATGATGGTGATACCTAATAATCAACAATCGGCTTAAAATTTGTCGTCGTCGTATTTAAATTATCATCAGTTTATCCCTCGTTATCTCGTCGTATCTGTCTTTTTAACAGTTTACTTGGAAACCTTGAGTTTACACTTAATTAATCTCAATAATTCATAACGACTAGGTTAAAAGGGAACGTCTGCCATCTAACCTATCACCTGGGAGCTGAAGCTAAACTTTTTTTGATTTGCGGCCAAGTTTCCTGAGTCACTGTGTATCCAAGACCATATTTGAACCCATGGCACCTATTCATAAATGGATGTAAATAAAGAAACGTACACAATGAAAAGTTGTAAACAGATCTGATATCAGTTCGAGAAATTACTAATTTAAAAATCTTACTTTGAGAACCTATTATACCGGCTAAAAAACTTAGTGAACCTTCAAACCCCAATAAGGTAAGCCTGTTAAGAAAGTTCGTATGCACCAAGTTGGGAAACACTTCGAGTTGTAATGGGGCCCTTATCGGCCAATCTGAGCTTTCTATCGAAAATTTTCTTTTCGTTGGCACACAATTAGCCGTGATAGCTTTTTGTACTACGTCATGCTGTCGGGGCGGGTGAGAACTCCTATTAAGGTAGGTATTTTTATTCATAGTAATTTAAACAAGAAAAATAAAAATTATTTAATTACAAAACACGACCGTGAGGTGACGGCAGTAAGAATACATTTGTCACCACCCCAACTCCTCCTGCGGGTGTCGTAAAAATCGACTAAGGGATTGAAGTGTCACTGACCATTATTTGATAAAAGATTGATGATGGGCAGCAGCGTCATCATAGTGGACACATTACTGTGATAGCCAATCCGCTTGCCAAGCGTAGCGATTATGGAAATTTACCTCCTAATGCGTCTATAATGTATTATAGTCAATAGGACAGGCCTACGTCCAGCAGTGAAATATCATAGGCTGATGATGATGATGAAAACATGCCTTTAAAATATGTGACAGCTACTGCAACGATTAATGATAATGCTTTTGAATGAATTCTTTTCCCTTTACAGTTTTCAGTTTGGAGCAGGTTTCGTTATAACGATCTTCGCTCTTGTTTATTTTTGTAAATGGGTTTTGGTTTGTTTTCCATGGCCAGTATTTTAAATAAGTGCTTCTATTCTCAAAGTCTAAATGGGAAAATTAGGCAATACAAAATACATAACGATGTTCACTTTTAAACTAGTTTGTTAAGGTTACATAAAATAAAAATATCTCCTACTTTTTAGGGTTGCGTAGTCAAAATGACAAAAACGGAACACTTATAGTTTCGCCATGTCCGTCTGTTCGCAGCATAGCTCAGTGGCTGTTAATACTAGAAATCTGCAATTTGGTACAGGTATATATATTAATCATGCCAACAAACTGGTACAATAAAAAATAGAAAAAAAATCGGGTGCCTCCCCAACTGGTGAAGTGGCGATGATTTTTTTTATTTGCTATTATCCTATCGTGTGGTGTATCATTGAATAGGTCTTATAAAAAAGTTTTCTTCTAAAGTCAATATTTTCGGAGATATTCGCTCCAGAAGAAAAAAAAATTGGGTCCAAAAAATATGAAATAGTGGGCTTATAGAATATTTTAAAATTAAACTATTTTGAACATAATCGGTCCAGCAGTTTTTGAATAACTACGGAACCCTACACTGAGCATGGCCCGACATGCTCTTGGCCGGTTTTATTAAGCTTCATATTTCTCGCGTGTTATCCTTGCTATGATATTTTGTAAAAAGATAGTGGAACAACACTCACAACATTAACGGGAATAGCAAAGCGTCAAAAGCAAGCCCTTCTAATTGGTGTAAGGGCTTTTACAATTTATTTTGTGGAATACAATGCGAAAAGTAAATCAATCATGGTACCCGGCCATTTGTAGTGCTACTAATATTTAAATACATTTGTTATCTACAGTTCAAACGTACATATTTGTGTCATAATTACATTTGTCATTCACAACTTCTTAAGAAAACTGTAAATAAACTAAATATCAACCCCGGAGTTTAGCTGAAATTGGCATGACAATGTTATTGTAAGATCAATAAGCTTTTAAAAACACTAACGCCTTGGTACTAACCATTTCCTAACTGAACTTCTACACTGAGTAAGTATTCCATGCCCAAAAATAATACCTAGGTACTTATCTTTGTTATAAGACACGAAACTCCTTTTATAATTGCTCCTTGTATAATATAAAAATGACTACACACACCTCCTCGTGGTCCCTCCTGGTAACTGTGGAACATTTCTGCTGAACTTAGGTCTTGCAGAAATGTACCACAGGCCAACGTGGCAGGAAGAACTCACCAAGACGCACTGGCCAGCGTGGTGTTTTATGGCTTTCGAACCCTTCTTCGAAAATATGAAAATATGAATTACGCCCAAAAAACTCGGCCCTCAGTGCCGGTGCCTGCCGGGGGGCAGCCCCGCTCTCCCTAGCCACGGCGGCAGCAAAGGGAACGGGGCAGAGGGTGCTAAGAATACCCGGCAGAGATCCGACTGCCGCACATTAAAAACGATGACCCTGGCTACGTTTAATACACGGACTTTGAAAGGAAATGATAGGCTTTGCGAACTGTTAGAGGAAGTAGGAAAAATCAAGTGGGATGTAATTGGGCTATCTGAGGTAAGGCGGAAAGGGGAAGACCTTTTAACACTGCCAAGCGGTGATCTGTTGTACTACAGGGGAAATGAGGACAAAGCTTACGGTGGAGTCGGATTTCTGATAAACAGCAAGCTCTCTTCTGTTGTGATAAATGTAGCAAGCGTGTCATCACGGGTCTGTTACATTATCCTACAATTGAACAAAAGATATGCTCTTAAAATCATACAGGTCTACGCACCAACATCAGATCACTCAGACGAGGCAGTAGAGACTTTCTATGAAAGTATAGTTAAAGCTCAGAACGACAATCCTTGCCACTATTCGATCATCATGGGGGACTTCAACGCAAAACTAGGCTCTGCACTGGCAAATGAAGGCTCAGTCGGCAAATACGGGCTAGGAATGCGAAACCCCCGAGGACAAACGCTCGTCAATTTCATGGAGCAGCATAAACTTTTCGCCCTAAGCACTTTCTTCAAAAAGCGACCTTCAAGAAAGTGGACTTGGATCAGCCCAAACGGACGGACTAAAAACAAAATTGATTTCGTTTTAAGTTCAAATAAAAATATAGTTACAGACGTATCCGTCCTGAGTCGCTTTAAAACTTGCAGCGACCATCGGTTAGTGAGAGCCACTTTAAGATTCGATCTTACAAAGGAGAGACAGAAAATGATAAGATCCCATGTAAAGAAGTATGATACTACGGACTACATGTTTCTTCAAAAAGAATTCCAAATAGAGCTTAAAAACCAATTTGAGGACCTAAAAGAATTGGATCTAGACGTGGACTCATTGAACGACAACATCTGCAGCAGTATCCGGGAAACCATGAGAAAGCATGTGGGGGGGAGAAAGAAGCCAACAGAGAAGAAACTTTCATCCAAAACCCTAGCACTGATGAATACCAGAAGGGACCAGAAATTAGGAACTACTGCCGACCAAAAACAAATACATAAACTTAATAAAGCAATAAATAAAGCAATAAGGTCCGATATTAGAAAATATAATACAAAAGTAATAACAGAAACTATAAAACAAAATAGAGGCCCGAAAGTGTTTAGGAAAAAACTAAATAATAACAGATATCAAATTTTTAAATTAAAAGACGAACATGGGAATATAGTAACAGACAGGAACCATATAAAATCAATAGTGGAAAAGTTCTACACGACCCTATACGCGTCGATCACAGCAGAACCAGAATCACGAGATGCATCAGATCCCAGGGCCGACAGTACGCCAAGACATTCAGATCCTCTCTTGCCGGGAATCATCCGGGAAGAAGTTGAGCTTGCCCTGAGGCACATGAAGAGAGGGAAGGCATCTGGTGAGGATGGTATATACGTGGAAATGTTAATTGCAGGTGGCATTCCCGTACTGGACATGTTGGTGGAGCTTTTTAATAAAGTCCTATGTAATGGCTTTACGCCCAAAGCGTGGCATAACGCTACGGTAAAAATCCTGCACAAAAAAGGGGATAAAGCTTTGCTAGGAAATTACAGACCTATCAGCCTACTGCCACAAATATATAAACTGTTCGCCAAAGTTTTGTGTAACCGATTGTCCCGGCAGTTCGATGATTACCAACCCGTTGAGCAGGCTGGCTTCCGGAGAGGATATTCAAAATTCGACCATATTCACACGGTTAAGCAGCTGATGGAGAAATGCAAAGAATATAACCTGCCCCTGTGTTTTGCCTTCGTCGACTATGAAAAGGCTTTCGACAGTGTCGAACACTGGACGGTGTTTCATTCTCTCCATCGCTGTGGTATTGACAGCAGATATGTTGATATCCTCCAGGAGCTGTACAAATGTGCAACCATGCAAGTACAGATGCACGAACATACCAACCCCGTGCCCTTGAAGCGGGGTGTACGCCAAGGAGATACCCTTTCGCCCAAGCTCTTCACAAGTATCTTGGAAGACGTGATGAAGACTCTAGACTGGAGCGAAAGAGGTATCGATATCAATGGCGCGAGACTGTCGCATTTAAGGTTCGCAGATGACCTGATCCTCCTAGCTGAGAACGTTGCAGACCTCCATGATATGCTCGACGAACTTCGGGTAGCATCTCTGAAGGTTGGCCTTAAGATGAACATGTCCAAGACCAAGATCATGACTAATCATCCACTTGAAACACCAAACATCACTGTTGGAAATTCCCAGGTGGAGATTGTGGATGATTATGTATATCTTGGACATTGTTTATCTTTCGGCCAAGGAATATTGGAGAAAGAGGTCGCTAGACGAATCCAGTTGGGATGGGCTGCATTCAGTAACCTTGCGGACGTCCTCAAGTCCAAGATCCCTCAATGCCTCAAAACAAAGGTATTTAACCAATGTGTGCTGCCAGTCCTCACTTATGGATCGGAAACCTGGGCTCTCACCAAGGGATTGCTCCACAAAATGAACGTGGCACAAAGAGCCATGGAGCGAGCCATGTTGGGCATATCCCTTGTCGATCGAGTCCGCAATAGCGAAATCCGACGCCGAACAAAAGTATTGGACGTCGGTAAACGCATTACACAACTGAAGTGGAGATGGGCGGGACACTTGGCGAGAAGAACAGATGGGAGATGGACAAGGCAGGTTACTGAATGGTGGCTAAGGTGGGCAAAAAGGTCGGCGTGCAGGCCATCGACAAGGTGGTCTGACGATATCTGCCGCACAACAAATAAGATGTGGATGAGGTTAGCACAGGACCGAGAAGAGTGGCGTAATAAAGAAGAGGCGGAAGACTCAGCAGTGGGTGGATACGGGCTGAATAGATAGATAGATAGATTTTTAGCGTGAAGTTTTTATGTTCTCAAAAAAGTTTTATTATCTACGAGATTAACTTGGTTGTAATAAAGTGAAGCCCATTATTATTTTAATACAAAGTTAAAAAGATACCAATACCCTAACCTCAACTTTTTATTTTTGTGATCAGGTTAAGTTGAGAGCTCGCGTGCAAAATATCTCTGTCATAAAACTGATACCGTACAATTTGATGATTACAGTTCAACATGGTGAATTGGAGCGAGCTGCCGGCCTGCAAGTTATTGCTGTCATCATGTCCCGGCGGCGTGCCAGAGGCTGATGTCTGGTGTCGCTGCTGCCTACCGTGAACACGTGGTGCAGCGCGTGGTGTAGACACGTTGTCAATCCGGTGAGGAGTTCACATTTTGTTGAGCTATTTGAGCCCTGAGCTAATGTTGTTGAGTCATCGAGGGCTTCTACCCTTTCGATTCTGTAGAGTTAAAACTTGAGCAATAAATGCAACATTAAAACTAAATTAGACAGCGATAACGTAAGGTTACGCAAGTTTGTTAAAGACTTTATTAAAGTTTTATTAAACGCATTGAGATTTATTTTAACAATTTCTGATATAGGATGATGATGATGATGATGATGATGATGATGATGATGATGATGATGATGATGATGATGATGATGGTGGTGGAGATGATGGTGATGATGATGATTATGATGATGATGATTATGGTTATGATGATGATGGTGGTTATGATGATGATGGTAGTTATGATGAAGATGATGGTAGTTATGATGAAGATGGTGGTTATGATGATGATGGTTATGATGATGGTTGTTATGATCATGATGGTGGTTATGATGTTGATGATGGTTATTATGATGATGATGATGGTTATTGTGATGATGATGGTGGTTATGGTGATGATGATGATAATCATTTCTTATTATTTGGACCGTCAATAGTTTCACTACCTAGTTCAATTATAATGGTGGGTACTAGAATTAGTCATTATAGTTTGCAATCGTGGAATTAAACTATTTACATTTTTGTTGGGTTCATTTTTCTCGGACTACATACACCATTTATCATTCGTAGTCGTAGGTGTAAAATTGGATCTATTTTTCCGTCTCAGTGCGGCCACGACTGTGAGTGGCGTGCGTTTGGTTCAATGGTGTAAGTGGTCAATGCGTTTTGATTGTCCGACAGCCATGGAGGTGGTTGTTAAGACTCTATTGCTCGGTGTAGCATCTGGAGTATTGTAACTGCTGTGAATACTGCAACCCATTTGTTGTTTTTGTTGAAGTGAAGTGTTTCATTTTTACTATTGTAGAACTATGTCGGTTACTAGCTAGAAAAGTAGTAAGTACATAGACAGACTTGCTAGTCTGTTTCAAATGTTAATGAAGTTGATTTTAATTCCCTTAGTTGACTAAATGAGTACCTAAAGAAAATATGATACTGCATTACGGCATTTAATTTTCTATTAACTACTTTAAATGCGGAAAGGGTAATTGTTAAATTTAATGAGTTCTTATGTCATTTGAGCTTTCAATGGACTGAGAGCAAGTTCGATGGATTGAGCGTGATCTAATAATCGCATCGGAAGTTCCCGAGCATGTAAAAGGTGCACGTGGACTGCTTTTTATGTGCAGTATACTCTTTGTTATTACCCGCGCTCTGAATCGTTTTTGGTGCAAAGGCTGGCCATAGCGATCCAACGAGGTAATGCCGCAAGCATTATGGGCAGTTTTGCACCGGAGGCGGTGCGGAGCGGACTTTGACTAGTTACTATTTGTAATTATTTTTAGTTAAGGTTTAAGAAAATTGTATAAAATACATTATAAATTATAAATTATAAATACATTGACAATACGAAACAAATAAAACGTTTTTAAAGAAAAATAAATTAACATTGAATTGAACTGGGAGCAACAATTGATTCTAGGTAGCGACCAGCTGCTGTCAGAAATTGGTTTTCAGAACTGTAAAATAGGTCCAGCTGGTTGTTACCAATAAGTATATTGTTCAGTAGTGATAGAGCTTGGTGTAAGGGAGAGAAAGAGAGCGCGCGGGTCCTTGCCGGTGGTAGGGCAAACAGGCCTCGGTTGCGAACGCGGAGCGATTAGGCGGAAATCAGTGGGACTCGAATTGACATAAAGGAGAGTAGTGGGGGATTACTCACTACTCCGCGGATGAGTCGAAAGAAGTATTTAACCAGATAAATATTCCTTCGGGCCTCAAGACTTGTGTAATCCACCATCCCAAGAATAAACAAAGTGGGATACAAGTAGGGGTAAAAGCCATAGATTTTTTTATATAGAAATCGCACGAGTCGCTTTTGGACGCGTTCTAAGAGAAGAATAAAGCTCCTTTCATGCGGATTCCAGACTGCGGCATTAGTCTCCAATTTGCTGCGAACAAATGCATTGTACAAGATGCTGATGGCTTGCTTGTTCGAAAGGATTTTGGCCTGGCGGATAACGAACCCAAGACATCTCGCTGCCTCACCACAGACCCTGGATATATGTGGGCGAAATGTGAGCTGCGAGTCAAACCATGTGCCGAGGTCCTTAATTTCATTGACTCTCTTCAAAGGTTTCCCTTCGATTGCATAATTCAGGCATAAAGGGGATCGCCCTCGAGAGTAGGTCATGACGGTGCACTTGTCCTCGTTAAGGTCGAGACTATTGTCGAGAGTAAGGTCGAGACTATTAATGTCTGACTGCAGTTTATTGATGTCAGCAGGGCCCTCGATGGGCAAGGCCAGCTTCAAATCATCGGCAAACAACAAGCACATTAAAAACTGAAGAACTGAGGGCAGGTCATTAATGAGAACCAGAAATAGGAGAGGCCCAAGGCTACTCCCTTGTCCAATTCCGGAACCAACCATGAACGAGTTAGATCGGGAGCCAGCATATTGCACATATTGAAACCGATCAGAAAGGTAGTTAGCCACAAATTCAAGCAAGTTGGTCGCGAAACCACACATATACAACTTCCTAAGCAAGATGTCACTGTCAACCCGATCAAAGGCCTTGCGAAAATCGAAGTAGGCTACGTCGACTTGTTTTGCTTGGTCAAGATTATTCGATATCAACGAGACAATATTTAATAAAGGTCATTGGGCGTTTTTGACCCGCTTTATGATTTTTCGCGTACAGAGACCAAACTAGTTTTAAATTATAGAATTAAATCTCACTTTTCAAAATATGTAATTTTTTCTTAGTTATCCACCGGGAAAAAAAAGTTATTCGACAGTTTGTGTCCGAGATAGTGTTTTTAATGTTTTTACATTCAGCATTGTGTAATTGCGTAAACGGTTGTGACCTACTGGTCGTAGTGGGTAGCAGGCGTTAGTCTTTCAATCTGGAAGATTCTGGGTTCAAACCCCAGCTCGAACCAATGAGTATTTCGGAACTTATGTACGAAATGTCATTTGATATTCAGAACTAGATTTTCGGTGAAGGAAAACATCGTGAGAAAACCTGTCTATAATCTCAATAAGGCTTAGGTTCTCCCTCTGGGTTGGAAAGCCAAATGACACTTGTTTCCACAAAAAATAGTGCTATGTTAAATCTTAAGATTAGGTTGCCAAGCGGACCCCAGGCTCGCTAGAACTGTGGCTGGTGCCGAAATAACGCTAATAGGGTTATGACTGTCAGCATTGTGCAAAAGTGTGGTTTATGTACACTAAAACACCATAATAAGTAGTAGGTATTAGGTTTATACAAACGTTTCACAATAAATCTCATGCCTTACTTAAGCCGCTCGTATTCGATTAACGATAAACGAGAACACGCTAAACGATTGAACACAATACTTTTTCTACGAGTGTAGTTATTAGAGTATGAAAAATCAAAATAAAACATTTATCAGGCTGAATGGGTTACTGCTTTAGATCATTCTGTGGATAACATTAATTCTCCATCTTTATAAAAAAAAACAGTTGTAATATAGGCCATAGACAAAGCTGACTTTAATGAAGTTGTCAACTGTGGGTAGGTACCAAAACCCACAAACGGCGTGATTTTTCTTTGTAATATAATAGCAGTCGTACGTTATCTATCATTTCAATCTGTGCATAATTAATTAAGTTTGTGATTTTTCTATTTATCGACTAACTGTGCGTATTTATGGACTTCTGGTTTTGCTTAATTATTGGCTTTACTTACGATGGAAAGACAAAATAATTGTGTGTCGTGTAATAGATCTGTGCTTCGTCGACGAAAACACATGCTAACAGAGCTCTTTTTGGAAAGACACCGGGATCATGCAGTATTATTATTACAAGAAATAATCCCACGCGAGGTATACTCTAGCATTAATAATAATCCGTTATTATTCATATCGGAAAAAATAGTACATTGTATGTATTACGGGCGATAAAAGGATTACAAACTCGAGTCATTACAGCCCTCCGCCTACGGCGTCGGGCTTACAATAGACTCTTGTTAGTATTCCTTTAGGTACTTACGGCCCTTGATACATACAATGTTTTTCATCACATTTGCGAGTAATTAAATGAGTTTTTAAGGGATTTAAATAAACAAAACCCAAGCTTCTAGAGAAAATCAAAGCCTCTGAGTCAGCTGTCGCCCGTATAGCAGCCCCCCGCAGCAACCGGCGATAGCAAGCGAATGCTTAATGGAAGATTTTGTTCCTCAGAATTTGGGCTTGGATCACATTACTAGAGACCAAGTGGTGGCCAAAAATCTTTCAATTCCGAGCCATTTCTTTGGTGGTAATCCAAACGAACCGGCAGGTATTTTAATATATGATGGTACATACATTTATTTACAAAAGAGCGCGAATTTCCTTTTCCAGCGCAAGACTTACAGTCTTCATAAGTTCCGGAACTTAGTCAAGCCATTTTTAATAGTATGTACTGATGGGTACATAGTAGATGTTATGGGGCCTTACACAGCCACGACTTCGGATGCAACTATTATGCTTGATCTGATGCGAGAAGATTCTCCGATTCATGGGTATTTAACAGCTGGCGACGTATTTATACTGGATCGTGGGTTTCGAGACTCGATCGATACTATTGAGGAATGCGGATATAATCCTCACATGCCGCCAACAGCCAGAAGAGGTGAACAACTGACGACTGTAGATGCAAACAAATCTAGATTAATTACAATGGTCCGGTGGGTAGTAGAAACTATTAACGGCAGATTCAAAAAAGATTTTAAAATCTTCCGCCATGCCATATATTTCAACGTTGCCATGAAAAATATGATGGCTGATTTCAAAATAGCAGCGGCCATAATTAATGTTACGCGACCTCCTTACGAAGACCATATGTATGCGGATCAGTTCATAGCCATAATAAATGAACGGATGAATCAACCAAATGACCTAGCAGATTATGTGATAAACCATAATTTGAACAGGCAGAGAGTAGCGTTTATGCGACTCGATGGAAATAATCCCGATTTCGATGAGTTTCCGCGGCTTACTTTTGAGGAGTTAGTGTTGTTCACATTGGGATCGTACCACTTAAGAATCGCAAGGTCGTATTGCCACGAGCACATGCGTATGAATGGTATATACACCATTGAAATGTACCGACAACAAGAATTGATTGAAAACAAGATATTGGTAAGAGGCAGAATACAGTCGCGACACGTCCGTGCGAAGCAGTACTACACGTACATTTTAATAGATCCTACGCAGATTGGAAGAAATAGTATTCAAAACTATTACTGCTCGTGTATACAAGGCCGTCGCACTGTCGGAAGTTGTGCACATGTTGCAAGCGTAATCTATTTTTTGTCTTGGGCCAGGCATCAAGAAGTGATTGACGCACCTGCTGCCTTTTTAGACGATTTAACAATTGATTTTGATCAAGTAGAATAAAGGTATTAGTTTATTATAACTTGGTTTTATTTTTGTTTCTCTTAATATTAAATAATACAGTCACGGAAAGTGAAAACGGGTCATTTTCCATAGAGATTTCAATATAAAGTGACCCGTTTTTACTGTCTGCGAGTGTATAACAACAGCAACAGAACATAACAGCAGCTATACAGAGTATTTTTGAAAAAAAAATAACAATAGTTCTGACTTAATTCGTTGCAAAAATTCTTCGGTGGTAAGAAATGTTTTTTTTTTTTTTTACAATTATCCCATGCTTTTCAAGAATGCGACTCATACCACTCAGTTTCACTTACATTTACCTACATTCCTAGCCCTATTTCGTTGGTGTACGCAGTGGGTCATATGCCCGAACAAAATGCCCAATGACCTTTGATGTGGTTGAGCGCTTTGGCAAAAAACCATGTTGCTCATCACAAAACCAGCCACTTAACTGTTTAAATATTTTGGTATGAAGAATTGATTCGAACACCTTTCCAAAGACACAGAGCACAGCAATTGGCCTATAATTGTGGACATCTGATTTTGATCCCGATTTATGGATGGGTAATACCTTAGATGTTTTCCAGGCGGACGGGTATGTTTTCGTTTTTAGTGCCAAGTTAAATATTGCCTTAAGAGGTTGGACAAATGCTTCGCGGCAGTCCCTAACGATGTATTGGGGGATTCCGTCAGGTCCCTGTGTGGATTTCACCCGCAAGTGCTCAATCGCTAAGCGAACATCCTCGTCACTTACACTCTCAACAGTGATTAGTCGACCACTAGGGTTGGCTGCCTCGTTAATCACAGGCAGGCATGCAGCCGCTACGTCGAGTATAGGGTTTTTTTTTAGAAATACATCTTTAAAGAAGTTTGCGAAAGAGTCCGCCACTTCCTGCGATGTCATATTGCCAAAATGTTGTTGAGAGTTATAGAGTGTTCTTGCAAACTTTACTTACTCAGGTCAGTCAGTTAAACTCAGGTCAGTCAGTGACCGCGCTGAAGGTTATAGATGTGTCCGTGTACTTTAATCCGATAGCGGGTGTTTTGTGACATGTTGATGACTGTAGATTGTTTTTCTGTGTACATTGCTGAGGTTGTGGATGATGAGTTTGCTTACAGTATTTCTGATAACTGTTGGAGGTATACCTGTGTACCTTGCTAAACTACTGGATGTGTATAGAGTCACATTGACGATTGTAAGATGTTCCTACGATGCTCTAACAGGTTTTAGAAGAGGAGTGTGAAATAATCGTGTGTAAAATTGTTTCAAATTTGATTTCGTAAAATTTTACAGTACTTAGTCATTTCTATCCCATTATGTATTGAGGTCAGAATGGGTCGACCGTACCAGAGGCTTGATCGTAGCCGTAGCCCGTTGTGTCTGCCTGTGAGTAGTCCGTGGGTACGCGGTGCGCGACAGGCTCTGGCGGCGGTCGAGTTTTAGAGACCGTAGTGTCATAGGGATGAATCGGCGATCCCTTGGGGATGCGCGTAGTGTGTGTGGTTATGTGATAACCAATAGGCCACGAATGACATTATGTTCCTCCGAAAGTTTTCTGTAATGTTTTACGTAAAATGTGGCTACGAAAGCCAGATGATACTTGTTTGCTCTAGATTTGAAATTGGTGGTAATTAATTGACCATAAGTGATCCTAAATTCAGTTGCAAAGATTAAAATTATTTTTCTTGAGTTGAGATGATTTTATGTAGACAGATAATTTGGTCAGGAGTGACCGAGTGGTAACAAAGACTACTGGTGTACGTGTTTGTTTCAGATACAAGCGAGGACGCATGTCTTGTCAGTATGGCCGTATCGGAGACATGCTTCAGTTAGCGCAGACGTATACGACATGTCGAGTCGTCGAACGTATTTAATTTGTTAAGAGTGATAAAATCTAGAAAACGATAAGCAATGTTTTGCTTGAGATGTTCTTTGCTTGGTCCATGCAGGTAGACATTAAACGTCATGTTGGGATCTACCCGCCTATGAAGGAGTAGTTTGTGAGCGCACGGTATAAAATGTCACTAGCGCAGTGTTCAGGGATTCATTCTTGATTTAGAGTTGGAATAAAGCATTCCAGGGTAAATGATGCATGGACGCAAGCTTATAACTCTCCAGTCGTTTTCTATCAGTATAGTTTATAGTGTTGTAAATAGTCTTGTTTTAAGTGTGTACTTGTTGTGATTATTTAAAGTTTGGAAAATGTAAGACCGTCTGAGTTTCTTGCTGGTTCTTCTCACGACAGAGGTTTATCATTTGTGAACCAGTATAATAAAAGGTTGTAATTTACCTTGTGTTTAATTATGTGCGTCCATGCATAGTATACACCTTTGTAAGTAGATACGATCAGTAGCTAGAAATTAAATATTCGCCCCCCGTTCTCGGCTGTCCCTCCGACATGTCTATATTAAATTTAAATATTTTTAGCGATAATAATCGGAAAACATTTGACACTAAGGTATCAATGACACTAGGCTATTTAAAACGCAGTGCAAAATATTTTTTTGCATATAAAAATTACACTTCAAAAAATAAATTTACAATGATTTGACAGAGTGGCAAAATACATTCTCTAATGAAATTTGTAAGCAAGTTTAAAAATGAAACTTATACCACCTTGTCAGAAGATTGAAATGTTTAAATATTTTAATTTTTTTGGTTGTATTTTTATTTTTTCGCATCTGTATTTGTAAATCTTTGTTCGATGGACGTGCTATTTGGTGATTTGTCATTCTTCACTCGATTCTAACATTTCCACCCCAAGTAACAAAAGCGAATCTAAAAAGGGGATATTAGATATCTAAAAGACTTCGATTTGATTGTCTACCATAAGAGTAACATTACCCCCAAGCTATCTTCAATAACGCTTATAGATAGTCTATAGTAAAGTGGGCACAACCTTGTAAATATTCATAAGTCTCCCTCTAGAAACCACAAATAGACAGAGTTAAGAATAAAACATTTTCAAATAGTCTTAAGGCATTCTTCTAGAGTCTTTCTATACTATTTATAGACCACGATATGCACTAGTAGATGGTTAATAGATAAGCTTGAGAGCTAAACAGAAGTATTTACCTGAGAAGTTTTAAAACCAAATTAACTCAACCCTGCCAACCTTAAGAAAGATTTTAATGGAAATAGACAACGATACGTATAATGGCGCATATCTCAAAAGAATAATGCTAAGGTAATATTACAAAATGGCGTGACAAATTTCTAACTTCTTATTTCATGCGCCTAGTTTTCATCGGCTAATACTGATACTTAAACTTGCAAAACTTGGTGCGGATGAAAGTCTCTCGCTGAATTTGTGTAAAACTCTCTTTAAATAAGAGTGCCCGCTTGAAATGTAATATTTCATCATCATCATCATCAGCCAATTGACGTCCACTGCTGGACATAGGGCTCCCCCAGAGAGTTCCACAAAAATCGGTCGTGAGCTGTCCGCATCCATTGGACACCCGCAATCTTTACCAGGTCGTCGCTCCATCTTGTGGGGGGCCTTCCCACGCTGCGCCGTCCAGTGCGTGGTCGCCACTCGAGAACACGCCGACCCCACCGGTCATCGGTCCTCCGGGCAATATGGCCAGCCCACTGCCACTTCAACCTGGCGATTCTTCGGGCTATGTCAGTCACTTTCGTTCTTCTGCGGATCTCGTCTTTCCTGATGCGATCTCGCAGAGAAACCCCGAGCATTGCCCTCTCCATCGCTCGTTGAGTGACTCTG
This sequence comes from Thaumatotibia leucotreta, assembly GCA_025490895.1. Lineage (NCBI taxonomy): Eukaryota > Metazoa > Arthropoda > Insecta > Lepidoptera > Tortricidae > Thaumatotibia > Thaumatotibia leucotreta. The sequence goes on along the minus strand of JALPQI010030271.1, from coordinate 97,739 downwards.
AGCCTCCTAATGAGTCCCATAGTGAACGACCACGTTTCAGATCCGTAAGTAATCACTGGCAACACACACTGATCGAAGACTTTCGACTTGAGACACTGCGGTATATTGGACGAGAAGATATTGCGTAGTCTCCCGAACGCCGCCCAACCAAGTCTGATTCGACGATTGATCTCCTTCTCGAAGTTGGACTTACCCAGCTGGACTGTTTGTCCCAGGTATACATATTCGTCAACAACTTCGAGTGTAGAGTTTCTAACTTTCACTGGAGTTGGTATCACATGGACGTTCGACATGATCTTCGTTTTGTCCATGTTCATCTTAAGACCAACATCTTCAGAGACTCTACTGAGATCATCGAGCATAGTACTTAAGTCCTCCATGGTCTCAGCCATGACTACTATATCGTCGGCAAACCGAAGGTGAGTGATGTACTCGCCATTGATGTTAATGCCATATCCCCTCTAGTCCAGAACCTTGAAAACATCTTCCAGTGCAGCGGTGAATAATTTAGGAGAGATAACATCTCCATGTCTTACTCCCCGCTGCAATGGAATTGGTTTCGAGTTCCGATCCTGGAGGCGAACTGACATATTGGCATTCTCGTACAGGCATGTAATATTTAATAAAATATAAACCAAATATAAAAACATTTCAAAAAAAAAAAATTGTGTTTATATGTTTAAGCCATTTGTTTCATTCATAATATAGTATATTAAAAAGTATAGGACGATTTGTTACAGAGAATATATTTATAAAAGTACAAAAAAAAGCCAAAAAATAGTTCGCTACAATAATTTCACAAAATATTAGGCAGTAAAAATGGCGTCTAGTTAAACTTGTCTAGAAAAATGATTTCTTTAAAACAAACTTTCTAAAGAATAATCTGTAGTATAGCTCTAGTAAATGACAAGACTTTTTTTACGTGTTGCAAACCAAACTTCCTAGTCGAGGAATAAACTGGTTTATGAGTGGTTTAAGATTACTTATAAACTGCCATTTTTGTATACTGTTTTAACTTCTCACAGTATTTCTAGACATCAATCAGAGAACTGGCATTTTGAGTGCGTTGTGTATCATTTTGGATGGATTAATGCAGAACGAATTCAAGAAGCAACTTTCTTAAAGAAATTTGTTTTTTATTTGTTGACAATATGAAATGTTTGGTGTATCCACGGTTCACGCGGCCGATTTGTAGCAGTTTTAACGTGTTATGATTAGTTTTATCAGTGTATTTGAAGAGGGCGGAAAGTTTATTTTTTGTGGATCGTATAAAATTAGGTAGGTATATCTAAATTATCATATTCGTACCTACGAGTATCTGTAAAAAGTTTTCTAAGAATTTTCCCCGATTTCTAAGAATGAACATTTGACACGCATTGATTATTTATTTATAGGTAGATGGAACCATTTCGTAATTAAAATTATTGTCTAATCTTTATTTATTATTTTAATAATCTTACCCGCTTAATTCATGAGTCCACAATCAGAATCGGAACTTCTTTTGCTCCTTCTCTGTATTTTCTTCTACTTTTAAATATTTGCTGACTCTCCGACGAAAGCCACCAGATCTTTTAATTTGTTTTACTGTCTCCATTGCATAAAGCCAGCTGATCTAGTAAAATTGCACTTATTTACATTATCTTTAACCCTTAATTTGGCAAATTTCAAAAAAATCGTGCGTTCTAGCCTCCTCGCCATTGTATAGAGCAGAAAATTCTGTTTTAAAAAAAATACAAAAAGTGGGCCGAAGACCATGTTCATTGTGACGAACATTGCCAAATTAAGGGTTAAGCAAATAAACACTGGAACCACTATTTCACTAACATATTATTAGACTTACTGAAAGAAGATATCTACAAAAGTAGTTTATGTAGACTTTAGTCTTTTTATAAACAAACATAAGAGTACCACTAGCTAATACGGAATATCTGTAGAAAGTTAAATCTTAACATTTACCATCTTATCTAATAAAATACTGGAAAATAGGTATCTTTAGGCTTTATTAACTATTTATAGAACAATATGTCCTAAGATAATCGTCATACCTAGAAATGTACTTAAAATACGTGTTATATAGATCAAATCATCTAAAAAAAATCAAATATGAGAAAAGATACACTATCAGGATACTTTTTCTGCATAGAAACCATTTATAGAAAGCCCTTATCTTAAAATAAACTGCGAATAGACTATCAATAGATAAATTCGTTTTAAGCCTTCAGGCCCATGATACTTGGGACGCCTGCGCCTGCGCCTACGACTCTTCAAAAAATATCGCGAAACACGTGAAGTAATGCCACTTTTCCTACTAGCATCGAAAAATCCCATCATTAAGTTTTTGTTAAATGAGTTAGCGTTGAAATACTCAACGCCCACCACTTTGAACACCATTGCTGTAGGGTAATTGAACACTACGTCACTACTTAAAAAAAAACTCTTATCTGTTACAATTAACCCAGTATATCGTAAAGAAGTATGTATGTAGAGTTCCTATGTTTAATACTTTAAATAAACAAGTTATAATATGTGCACGCGATTTTCAAAGTAGTTAGTGACGACATGGAGTATGTATAAATTCTTAACATTGAATTTAGTTATAATTATTTTTTAAATTTTTAGTAAAACGACCCACTTTGTGGCTAGCCATGAAGAAGGTATTTGCTTGTATGTTAATAGACGCCCTTTATTTAATAAATATTTATTTTAACATGCATTCTAAACGTAAGTTAGTAAAAATGCTTTCAAAACAGTTTATATAAATAGCACAAAATATCATTGAATCAAAACCGACCCAAATAATTAGGTAGTCATAAAACAAGCATTAATCAGTATAGGTTTATTCTCATGAAAATTAATATTTCATGTCGATTACATAAAAAAAGCACTCTAAATTAGAAACCTGAAATGTTTAACAACCTTAAATTTATCAAATATTTTTACATTCACCAGTGTATACTTTATTTTCAGTTCATTACCTGTTTGCAGTTTCATTAAGTATAACATTATGCTACACACATTTACTATTATTTCAATTATTTTCTATCTAATACTGTTAAAATTACCTGTGAACACATCAAAACCATCGTCCAGTTTGCTGTATTGGCGTTTAATTACAAAATGAACAACGTTCATGATTAATGATACATGGCTATCGAGTGTCAACGAAACATTGGTGTACGGGTTATTAAATATCGATTTTATGTGCACGCCGAGGCCGATTCAAATTTACAAACTGATTTAATTTTAATCCCTTTTGACATAATTCGCAATGGATTTTGTATTATAGGTACTCTTAGATTGGTGCGAGCGAGATACATTGCGAGGGATACCAAAATGCGATCAATTTGTATGTTCCAATGTGGATTTCGAGCACAAGCCATCTGCTACTCAGTTTTTATTAAGTTCTGTGGCAGGATTCAAAATGGGAATTATAAGCAATTTTAAGGACTTAGGACACATTGGCTCAGAACATTGCTGGAATAATAATTATCGAAAGATAGCTTCATCCTACCTAGTTAAATGAATAATGATAATGACATTCCAGGGGTTAATTTGCATTTGGCTTACGTTAATGAATTACATACTACTAATTACATTATTACTGTTGATGATACTACACAAATAATTAGTGTTAAATCCGTCGTTGCCAAGATGAAAATCGGAATGAGGTAATTTTAGAAGTATATTTCAGGAATCACCCTTAAATATCCCGGCTACGTCATAAAAGTGCAAAGCAAACAGCAATAACAAACGATGTTTCGCACATAAAGAGGCCGTGGCTGCTCGAGCACAAATCTGTTTTCTCCCAATGATTTGTCTCTAGAACAGAATCTCAGCCTGGGACTGTGCCAAATGTGCAACTTACACCGCGCTAGACCTGCCCTCAGTAACTGCTTATTACCTAACGTTTAGAGTCTAAAATTGCAGAACAGGTTGTATTAGTTGTTTGGTAGCCGAGAGCTTGAATTCTGGTGGGCGCCAGACGCTTCTAGTCTCTCATGATGCTTCTATGTATGAGGATCATATTTTATTATCGTCGTAATCGCCGTACTGTTAAAGGCTTTGTCTAAGAAAGCGAATATTAAATTTTTAGATTCAATGTGTTTCGTATAATATTTGTTTTGTCACTGTCTGCGGGTTACGGATACACTGAATGTGTTGAATGAAAAACACTATTTAACCATCAAACATTAGTTAGGTACATCAACATTCAATGCGAGTGTTTATGGGACGTTGCACTTGACTGAAGTTTTTTTTTTTACAACAGTTGCTCGAATTGACGACTTTCTTGTGCGATAAATTCACAGACTCGCTTGAATATTTTAAACTGGCTGTGCCCGCGACTCCACATATGTGCTGTTCGGTGATCAGTGTTATGTTTTTAGAATATAATATATTTTATATCAGTAAGTCATGTATGTTTTTAAACCATAATCATGTATCTGTCTGGTTTTTTTAAATATTGGTACAACAAACTCCGCCTAATCGTAAGTGAAACGTAGACTCAAAATTCTTTTCGTTATCTTGTTTTATACCACTCTGTCACGCTTTTTAGGGACTCAGAATAAGACAACGAAAATAATTTTGACCCATCCCAAATCGCGGCGGTAAATGGTCAATGAGTTTCGTAGAGTTGCTTCTTTAAAATATAAATTTGAACAATATTTCGAAAAGATTGCTAACTAACATACCTAAGTATTGTATTTAGGCTTTGCATTGTTTTCGAGTCAACTCATTGCAGCTTTGGCCTGTACACTACACAGTACAAAGTTAATAAAGGTGGCGTGTTGATTGATATCATCAACATTAAAACATTTACCTTTCAACTGTATACGGTTTTAACACGATATTGTACTCGTACAGGTAAATGGTGTAGGCGAAACTATTTTGTTTTATTGACTGATTTTATAAAAATATTAAATACATACAACTTTAATGGCAAACTCTAAAATCAATGTGGCGTTGTTATTTTCAATAGGCGATAGCATATGATTATTGTTATTATACTCACATAATAGAGAATCAAAACATTACTTAGGAAGAAACTGGTATTTGTAATTAACACACAATTAGAGGCTTTTACACAGATTTGATACCCTGGAGGTGGAATATAATTATTGATTTAGTTTATAAAACGTAATTTGAATTATTGCCAGCGCGCCAACATACACTCGCAGTCAAATAATACGGGACAGGTATCATTTTCAGATACAATACTGATACACACTAATTAAAAATCCCCTTTGTCTATACATCTTTAGCGATTTTTTAAACACTAAAAATTTGTGTGCTGCTCTAATCTATCTTACGATCATTTAAGAATTTTTTGGGATTACATGATTAATTCAGGAAAATTACAATATAATTTAATGTTAAATAGACTCTATCCTGGAAATATTTTAAAACTCTCTTTGAAAATAAGCTCGTTTGTAGTGTTTTCTTTGGCAGCGAGTGTATCTCTAGTGACATGGGTCACTTTCCACCCTGGGGTAACAATGTACTATTTTGGTATAGCAGTGTGTAGTGTCATCTGCTGTAGTTATGATAAAATATGACTTCATTTCCATTTCTTCACTTTGCGTTAATACAGTGAAACGTCTGTTTATAAAAGGTCGGAATCACGCATAAATAAAACAACCTGTATAAAGAATTGAGCTATTATTGACATAATTGTAAGCACCCGGCTAACTCCGAGTAAATAATTATTGTTGACTCACAAACGATAGTGACCGTTATTAAAGAATTATAATATACGCGTTTATGTAATATTTGATATAAATAAATAAATATCTATTCTATCTATTTGTCAGCCTCTGTAGCCTAGTTGGTAGTGACCCTGCCTACGAAGCTGGAGGTTCCGGGTTCGAATCCCGGCGAGGGCATTCTTTGTGTATTTATTTATCACAAATGTTTGTTCCTTGGTCATGGCTGTGTATGTATTTAAGTATCTATACGTATCTATCTATTATATATATCGTCGCCTGGTACCCACAACACAAGCCTTAATTGAGCTTACCGTGGGACTAGGTTGATTTGTGTAAGATGTCTCAAGATATTTATTATTTATTATTATTATCTCCTTTATTTCTCTATTCTCTTAAGTTAGGTTTTTTATACAAATGTCTATAAAGTAAAATACAATAAAACATACAAAAACAATACAAAACACATAAACACATTATAAAAAACCTAACCTAGGGTGCCGCCGGCAACGGGGCGGGCCCAAGCTGCCGGTGGTTAAGGTCGCAGAGAGAGGAACCGACGGACTATCCGCGCCGTGTCCAGGACTACCGCCTTCTGTATCCGACCCTTGATCCAGCCATCTAGCGAGAGACTCTTAAGGTGTTGGTCGAGACTCTTCGCTATTAAACCGTTCGCTGTAACGACTATCGGGACTATGATCGTCGAGTCAACATCCCACATGGCGGTTATCTCGTGGGCCAAGTCTAGGTACTTACTGGACTTGTCCTTTTCGGCCTTCACGAGATTCTCATCATGGGGGATGGTGACGTCGATGAGCACAGCCCGGCGCTGCGATCGATCTACCAGCACGATATCAGGCTTATTGGCAACAATAGTCCTGTCCGTGATGATAGGTCGATCCCAATAGAGCGTGGCACGACCATTTTCGAGAACTGGTGCAGTTGTGTACTTATAGTATGGCACTTCGACGTCCACAAGGCCGTATTGAAGAGCAAGCTGCTGGTGTATAATACTGGCTACGAGGTTATGTCTGTGCAAGTACTCGGTGTTAGCAATCTGAGAACAACCGGAAATAATATGCCTGAGTGACTCACCGGGACGGCGGCATGCCCGACAAATGTCGACCGTACCGTCCTTCAGGATATATTTCCGGTAGTTATTCGTCATGATAACCTCGTCAGCAATTGCACAGGCAAAACCCTCGGTTTCTCCGAAGAGGTCCCCGAATCGTAGCCAGTTCACCGACGCGAGCAGATCTACGTCAGGTCCCGTGAGGGACTTGTAGAACCGCCCGTGTAGCTCCTTGCTCTTCCATACCGCCTTGCGGTCCTCGGTGCTTAGTACCACAGGTCTGCGCCAGTTCTCTTTTGCCAAGGAGAGCGGCGTGAAGTTCCGGTCTACTGCCACCACATCACGATGCATCCCGCACTCATTGTTAAGAAAATAGTTTCTGAGATTGTACACCTCGTGGTTGTGGAGGTTTTTGGCATTTAAGAAGCCGCGGCCCCCACACCTCCGCGGGATGTACAATCTCATAACTGATGAGCGCGGGTGTAGCATTTGATGTGTGGTAAGCAGTGTACGGACCCTTCGATCCAGGGCGTCCAGCTCGGTCTGAGTCCACCTTAGTATGCCAAAGGAGTATGTGAGTATGGGCATTACCCAGGCGTTGAAGGCGCGCACTTTGTTGCCTCCTGACAAAAGACTGTTAAGTACTTTTGTGAGCCGGCTGAAAAAGCGCTCCTTCACCGCCTGTCTAATTCCCATATCTTCAATACCCAAAGACTGTGACATACCAAGGTATTTATAGGTTTCTGCTTCCGAGATAGATCTGAACGTCATTGTCTCAGAAAGCTGTAAATTTGTTGAATTTACTACTTTCCCCCGCTGCACATGCATAACCGCACACTTATCGACACCAAACTCCATATTGATGGCACTACTGAAAACTTCTGTGGTTCGCAGTAGCTCCAACAAGTCTTGGCTATTTGGTGCAAATAATTTGAGATCATCCATGTACAGAAGGTGAGAAATGACTTCACCCTCTCTCCGAAGCCGACAACCTAGTCCTGAATCCTTCAGCAGGGTGCTGAGGGGATTCAGAGCTAGGCAGAACCATAAGGGACTCAGACTGTCACCCTGGAATATGCCTCGCTCGATCCTTATGAAGTCCTGCGGGCCAGAGGGGTCATCTCCGCCTCCTGGTTGACGAAGGACTGTGGTCCACTGCCTCATACACGCGCCGAGAAAGGATCTTAAAGCTGCATCAACTTTATACAGCTCCAAGACCCTCTTCAACCATGAATGGGGCACCGAATCATAGGCCTTCTTGTAGTCAATCCAAGCGGCGGAGAGGGCCCCTTTGTTACGCCGGACTTGCTGGCAAATGGTCATGTCGATGAGGAGGAGCTCTTTAGTACCACGGGACCTAACCCTACATCCATTTTGAGCAGAGGCCAGAACATTGTTCGCAACAATGTGCGTGTTAATTTTTGCTCTCAAAATTATTATACACTTTATTCCTCATATCTCTTAGGTTAGGCTTTTTATAACAATATTTATAAAATTAAAATATAATACAACATACAAAAACAATACAAAACACATAAATACTTTATAAAAAACCTAACCTAGGGTGCCGCCGGCAACGGGGCGGGCCCAAGCTGCCGGTGGTTAGGGCTGCAGGGAGAGGAACCGCCGGACTATGCGCGCCGTGTCCAGGATTACCGCCTTCTGCATCTGACCCTTGACCCAACCACCTAGCGAGAGTCTCTTGAGGTGTTGATCGAGACTCTTCGCTATGAGACCGTTCGCGGAAACAACTATCGGTACAATGATCGTCGAATCAACCTCCCACATGTCGGTTACCTCGTGAGCCAAGTCAAGGTACTTACTGGCTTTGTCCTTCTCGGCCTTCACGAGGTTCTCGTCATGGGGGATGGTGATGTCGATGAGCATTGCCCGGCGTTGGGATCGATCTATCAGCACGATATCAGGCTTATTGGCTACAATAGTCCTGTCCGTGATGATAGATCGATCCCAATAGAGCGTGGCACGACCATTTTCGAGAACTGCCGCAGGTGTGTACTTATAGTACGGCACTTCGAAGCCCACAAGGCCGTATTGAAGAGCAAGCTGCTGGTGTATAATCCTGGCTACGAGGTTGTGTCTGTGCAAGTACTCGGTGTTAACAATCTGAGAACAACCGGAAATAATATGCCTGAGTGACTCACCGGGACGGCGGCATGCCCGACAAATGTCGACCGTACCGTCCTTCAGGATATATTTCCGGTAGTTATTCGTCATGATAACCTCGTCAGCAATTGCACAGGCAAAACCCTCGGTTTCTCCGAAGAGGTCCCCGAATCGTAGCCAGTTCACCGACGCGAGCATATCTACATCAGGTCCCGTGAGGGCCTTGTAGAACCGCCCGTGTAGCTCCTTGCTCTTCCATACCGCCTTGCGGTCCTCGGTGCTTAGTACCACAGGTTTGCGCCAGTTCTCTTTTGCCAAGGAGAGCGGCGTGAGGTTCCGATCTACTGCCACCACATCTCGATGCATCCCGCACTCATTGCTAAGAAAATAGTTTCTAAGATTGTACACCTCGCGGTTGTGGAGGTTTTTGGCATTTAAGAAGCCGCGGCCCCCACATTTCCGCGGGATGTACAATCTCATAACTGATGAGCGCGGGTGTAGCATTCGATGTGTGGTGAGCAGTGTACGGACCCTTCGATCCAGGGCGTCCAGCTCGGTCTGAGTCCACCTTAGTACGCCAAAGGAGTATATGAGTATGGGCATTACCCAGGCGTTGAAGGCGCGCACTTTGTTGCCTCCTGACAAAAGACTGTTAAGTACTTTTGTGAGCCGGCTGAAAAAGCGCTCCTTCACCGCCTGTCTAATTCCCATATCTTCAATACCCAAAGACTGTGACATACCAAGGTATTTATAGGTTTCTGCTTCCGAGATAGATCTGAACGACATTGTCTCAGAAAGCTGTAAATTTGTCGAATTTACTACTTTCCCCCGCTGCACATGCATAACCGCACACTTATCGACACCAAACTCCATTTTGATGGCACTACTGAAAACTTCTGTGGTTCGCAGTAGCTCCAACAAGTCTTGGCTATTTGGCGCAAATAATTTGAGATCATCCATGTACAGAAGGTGAGAAATGACTTCACCCTCTCTCCGAAGCCGGCAACCTAGTCCTGAATCCTTCAGCAGGGTGCTGAGGGGATTCAGTGCTAGGCAGAACCATAAGGGACTCAGACTGTCACCCTGGAATATTCCTCGCTCGATCCTTATAAAGTCCTGCGGACCAGAGGGGCCATCTCCACCTCCTGGTTGACGAAGGACTGTGGTCCACTGCCCCATACACGCGCCGAGAAAGGATCTTAAAGTTGCATTAACTTTATACAACTCCAAGACCCTCTTCAACCATGAATGAGGCACCGAATCATAGGCCTTCTTGTAGTCAATCCAAGCAGCGGAGAGGGCCCCTTTGTTACACCGGACTTGCTGGCAAATGGTCATGTCAATGAGGAGGAGCTCTTTAGTACCACGGGACCCAACCCTACATCCATTTTGAGCAGGAGCCAAAACATTGTTCGCAACAATGTGCGTGTTAATTTTTACTCTCAAAATGGATGTAAGGAGCTTGTACAGTGTGGGCAAGCACGTGATGGGTCGGTAGTTCTTCGCTTCCGTGGTACTACCGGACTTGTAGAGCAGGAAGGTTACTCCAGTTGTTAAGGAAGGTGGCAGGGAACCGAGCTCGAGGGCTTGTTGGAATTGCGTTGCCAATCGTGAGTGCGAGCACCGAAACCATTTTAGCCAGAAGTTGTGCAATCCATCCGGCCCAGGACTTTTCCAGTTCTGAGTCGTGCGGACAGCACAACTTACGTCATCGGGGCTGATGGTAACTGCCCCCATAGGTTCGATGGTCTCGCATTCACGTTCGACAACGGTCATCCATTCACCCTCGGTGTGTCCGACGGGCGCTGACCAGATACTACGCCAGAAATCACTCATAGCAGTAGCATCCGGTAACCGCGCGTCGGACACACGGTAGTCGGTTTCCTCCCACTTTCGGTAAACCTTCCTTTGGTCACTCTGGAAAAGGCGATTCTGCTGGAATCGGTTCACACGCTCTCTGTAGCGGCGAATACGGTTTGCCCATGCATAAACCTTCTGCTTCAGAAAGTCGATGCGCTCTGTGAGGTTGGCCATGTAGTCGCGGGGTGCAATACCCGTTCCCGCGAACGCCTGGTTCACAAAGCGCATTACTCGGGGGCGGTTGTTACCCCCCCTGAAGCAGATCAGCTTTGCAATGAGAGTCCTAAACGAGTCGATACGACGCTCGATCCGCACCTGCCATGCGGGGTCGCCTCCGGCGGTCCTAGGTGCACGGTCAGCGTCCGGAAACTTGACTCGAGCAACACGGCACGCCGCGATGGCCCCGCAGTACATGATCGAGTGCGTATCTTCCAAATCTTTACTGGATCGTATATACGGCTCCAGTAAATCGTTTAGGGCTCCCATCAACGCTAGATTGCGCCTATTCATGGGCAAACGTGGTAATCGTGGCCTAGAGTCGGGTGTGAAGCGATGCTGCATAATCGCCTCTTCCAGAGTCCTCCTCAATTGCTCATTGTCTGAAGTACTCACACTCAGGTTCGTAACGTCATCCCCGTCGGCACTGGGATCAACCCGCGGTGCCCTCGGTGCCAGGTCGGGTGCCGGCACCGGATCCGGCGACATGGCGGGCGGGTCCCGCGCCGAAGCGGAGGCCGCACGAACAGGGAGAGCCTCCAGGCGAAGCCGATCAAGTGTCGAGTCATCCAGCCGCTTTAGTCGTTGGATGACTCGCACTTGATCCGATAATCGATAAATTATTATTAATTATTTTTATACGTATTATCTCCTTTTTTAAGGGTGGTTTATTCATTATGCGGGCCATGGCCAAGCATTATAAATATTATTTTCGAGTATAACGCGTTAATACACATGCGTTATATTCCTGATTGGAACATCATAATTATCAATTATGAAGTTTCAGATATTGTAGATGATGTCAAAAATTTCCTGGTAATGCGGCATGTATTCAGAATTGTAGCTTTTTGTAGAGTACCTATGATATGAGCTGGTATTTGTAATGTTTTTAGACTATTATTCAATGTTTTAGGGATAACTCCGGTTGTGGAAATTACTATGGGTACTATATGGACTGTATTTGCATGCCATTGGCGTCTGAGTTCTATGGCTAGGTCCTTGTATTTTGTCAGTTTGTCGTTAATCGTTGATTGAAGATTATGTGTGTTTGGTATGGCTATATCAATAATGTAGATGGTGTTTTTGTCTTTATCAAACAGTGTAATATCGGGTCTATTGAAGTGGATTGTTTTGTCTGTCATGATTGTCCTGTCCCAATACAGTTTATAGTTACGGTTTTCATGTACAGTAAATGGTTTATATTTATAATAAGGCTACTGTGTTTCGGTGAATTTATATTTGTGTGCTAAATGCTGATGGACTATGGATGCAACCTGATCATGACGATGTTTGTAGTCTGTTTGAACAATGGCTTTACATGCACCGGTTATATGCTGGATGGTTTCGGGGGCACTATTACAATGTCGGCATGTGTCTGTCGGTCGGTCTAAGTCTTTTGTTATGTGTTTCCTATAGTTACGAGTGGCTATGACTTGGTCTTGTATTGCCATCATAAAGGCTTCGGTTTCTGGGAACAATTCTCCTCTTTTCAACCAGATATTTGAAGATTCCTTATCTACGTATGCTTGGCTAAGATCAGCATTGTGTCTACCATGAAGTGCTTTCTGGGCCCATTCGGATATTTTTTGATGTGGACTTAGTATCTTCTCGTTACGTTGGGTATTTTTGTCGTGTAGATTAAGGGGCGTATAACGGTTATCTATTTCGACAGTATAGCTGTGTAAAGGTGATTGTTCGGCTTTGGTGTAGAAATATCGTCGCAGTGTAGTTATTTGTTTATTGTGTAAATTTGTTAAATCTATTAACCCTCTCCCTCCTTCGTGCCGTGGTAGAGTCAATCTTTGTGTGCAAGATTTCGGGTGGTGTTTCCTATATTTTGTCAGATTTATATTAATTGTGCGTTGGAGATTTTTCAAGTCTGTTTGTGACCAGTTTATTATACCAAATGAATATGTTAAGACCGGGATTGCAAAAGTATTTATAGCTTTAATAGTGTTACGTGAGTTCAGGTGTGACTTGAGGATTATGGTAATTCTATGTCTGAATTTTCGAGTTAGATCAAGTTTCGTCTGTTTTTGATTAATCTGTCTTGATTGTTGAAAACCTAAGTATTTATATGTATCCTCTTCAGTCATATGCCCAATTTGTTCTCCAGTATCTAAAGTGTAAGTGTTATTTTGGATTATACCTCTATGGATCGAATGTATTTTGCACTTATCTACTCCAAACTGCATACCTATATCTGTAGAGAATTTTTGTGTAATGTCAGCTAGTTGGAACAGTTCTGTGATAGTTTCCCCGAAAAGCTTTATGTCATCAACATACATAAGGTGTGACAGTCTATGGTGTGTATTCTTGTGTTTTAGTTTAAAACCTGCGTCAACTTGGTCGAGCAATTCAGATAGGGGGTTTAATGCCATACAGAACCAAAGCGGGCTTAAAGCATCTCCTTGAAAAATTCCTCTCTTAATACTTATTGGTTCCGTGGTCAATATTGTTCCTTCTTGCTTCAGAGTGAGAGATGTCTGCCAACTGTGCATGGTAGTCTGAAGGAAATCAATTAAAGTTGGGTGAATTTTGTAACGGTGTAAGATATATACAAGCCAGCTATGGGGTACCGAATCGAAGGCCTTTCTGTAATCAATGTACATGGAGTGTATGTTTCGTTTATTTCTCATAGCTTGTTTCATCACTACTGAGTCTATTATTAATTGCTCTTTACATCCTTGGCTATGTTTCCTGCAGCCCTTTTGCTGCTCTTTAAGGATATTATGTTGTGATAGATGACTATAGATAGTTTCACTAATGCATGCGGTTAAAATTTTATAAATAGTTTGGAGACAGGTAATTGGTCGATAGTTAGCAGGGTTTGAAGTATCATTGTTTTTATATAGTAAAATCGTACGGCCTTGAGTTATATAAGATGGCATTGATTCAGGAGATTTTATGAATTGGTTAAGAAAATTATGGATAAACGGGTGTGTACAAGTAAGCTTCTTATACCAAAAGTTGTGTATATTGTCAGTACCAGGAGACTTCCAATTATGCGTGCGTTTAATTACCCGTATAAATGTTTCTATTATTATTATTATTATCTTGGGGCATCTTACACAAATCAACCTAATCCCACGGTAAGCTCAATTTAGGCCTGTGATGTGGGTCCGGGTACCAGGTGACGATATATAATAGATATATACATATAGATACTTAAATACATAGACAACTATGACCAAGGAACAAAATTTTGTGATAAATAAATACACAAATAATGCCCTCGCCGGGATTCGAACCCGGAACCTCCAGCTGCATGTAAGTAGAATACCTATAACTATAGTGCTGGGCCTTGAAAGTAAAATTTACTATGAAAATAATTAATACAAAATAATGAAAATTGCAGTCTTTATATGGTCCTTAATAATTGTCTGTCTGTCTGAGATTTGTATCGTGTATACTTCGAACCAAAAATTAAGAATCGTGTTTTGATAATATGCATCTGAATTGCTGATTCCCATTTTATGGATAAGTACGAGTATAACCTAGCTTATAATGAAATGACACTTAACAAAAATACGTTATTACACCAAAAGAACTACAAATGCTTTCAGTGGAATGACTGGTAAATATTTAAATGTAGCTACAGAACGAAAAGGTATTTTGACACGTCGTAATTTTCTTATAAAAGGTACAATGAGAGAGAAAATATATTATACTATTGTTTTTGTCAGTTTTTGTAGCCTAGCTCCTCCAGCTCCAGCTAGCCTAGCCACCTCCTGCTTTGTAGATGTAGGTCACTACTAGTGACCTACATCTACAAAGCAGGAGGTTTCGGGTTTGAATCCCGGCGAGGGCATTATTTTGTGTATTTATTTATCACAAATATTTATTTCATGATCGTTACTGTCTAAGTATATATGTATGTATGAAATGTAGGTAAATTCTTTATTGTACGCAAAACATAGATAAAAAATAACAATACACAGAACAATGAGAAACAGGTACAAAGGCGAACTTAGCCATGTAAGGGATTTCTCATTTATGCATCTGTGTATTTATCTAATATATAATACTAATATTGTCACTTGATACCCACATCACACGCCTTAATTGAGCTTACCATGCGACTAGGTCGATTTGTGTAAGATAACCCAATATTTAGTTTATTATTCATTTATTTCAAATAAAGGTATATGAAAAATGTATGACATATACATACGATAAATTTAATTTATTTAGCAAATTTAGATTTTACGCGACTCGTTTTACTTCTAGTTCCATGCAAGAATTATTTTCTATCATTCAATACAAACAAAGACTTTGCACCGTTTCACGTTTAGTACGCTATGCCGTGGACATTTGTGGTAAAATGTTATCAGATATTTACTGTTTGTTTTGTAACTTATTCGAATATCAGGAACATCAGGCGTAAAATTTTACTAAAACAGGAGTAAAAAATGTAAAATAACATTTTTTTACTAAATTATGAATTTTGCTACATAATAAAAAACATTCAGTATTTGCTAACGATTAATTAACATGTATAACATCGATCTATATTGAATTATATTCCATGAACACTTTTATTTCCGTCAGTACGCAGTAATTTAACTATGGAAAAATGCCAGTTATAAAATGCTTTATACTCTTTTAGCGAAGGTATTACGAGTGCGTTACTAGGAAAAATGAAGTCATTTGTGTCGGTAAAATGTTTGCCTGAATTTTTGCATGCACCGCTTACAGCCTAAAATCCAAGAAATTTCTGTAAGGCTGTCCTATCACTATATTGTTTCTTTTTAAACTATTCGCGATGAAAAACAAGTGACGGTAAAATGATTTTATGAAATTCTATGAAATTTTCAAAGGTTATTTTTTGGTTAAGTCCGAGATAATTTTTTGCAAACAGAAATTGTGAAAAATATTACGTCGTAGTAGCTCTACTGAAATAAATTAATTAACCTATTGATATAAAAATAATGAGTCTTGTATTTCATACCTATGAACCGTTATTTACAAAACTTTCTTTTTTCATGATGTTTTGTGAGAGTAATTACACACACAATAATATGTATATGTTATAAGTTGTAAAATTGGTCTTATTGAATTTATTAAAACAGTTCCAGTCGTTATAACACAACCCGAATCGATATTCGTCCATAAATTCTAACATCTTCGCCCGGTTGTTACTAAATCCAACCGAATTATATCCCACAGGAATAAATTATGAGTCCGGGCCCATTTCCTCTCAACAGCACGGCTAAACTTTAATTAAGCTGCATTTCGGTTGAAATGGGCTCCCTTTTCAAACATTTAGAGTTGGTTCAGACAAACGAACGGCCTTCTGAAATTCTAGACGTTTTCAAGGTTCGTGGAATATGCCTATAAACGCGAGTGCTTATTGCATTAATATGAAAGGTGATGTTGCTTTTAAGTTTTTGTTTTTTAACGTTTACCTACAAAATAACACAATGTCTATTTGCGATCGTGGGAGTAAGGAAACGTTAATGTAAAACGTTAAATCAATAACAAAATAGGTAAGTGTACGTGATGGACAGTAGATAAAGTATGAGCGAAAACTATTTAAGTTCAAATGTAAGCAAAATAATAATACAGCTCAAATATTGAACTTTTTGAAGGGATCCTGCCGTTTTCTAAATGTGCTTAATCTTCATTTGCTAAATGTTTTTTAAGGCAAAAAAAATTACACAATAGACATTTAGTCAAATTACTTGTTATGACAAAACATTATAAGGACAAAAATTTGAGTTTTTGTGTAAAATAACTTTGCCAAAATAAAATTACTACAACGGCATGATTTCATAAATAAAACATGTTTGTATATATATCATAATTACCTAAAACTTAAAAATCCTAATGTTCATTGATATTAACATTGTTTTCCCTACTACTCGAACAGTCAATTTTCACTGCGCCTACAATTGTCACGTCTGAAATTTCATTCAAAAAGGCATTTTAACAACAAATTTTAATAAACCAGGTTAAAATCGACTTGGGTTGGTGAGGTTTCTAGGCAAGGGCGGAGTGAAAAGCGTTGTCTAAAATATATTATAAAACGTTTGCGTAACAGTTTTTTGGGAAAAATAATATTAGCAAATCTTTATTTGGCAAATGAAATTTTGGGAAACATTTTTTGGGATCTAAAATTTTGGCAATTTCTTGTTGGTAAATCATTAGTGACCCCTTTTTGAAAATGCATTTGTCTCTCCTGCTCAAGCTAACAAACATACATAAATATAACGATCACATGCAGGAATGTATGTCTAATCAAAATTCTTATTATTATTTATTTATTTTTATATCTCTACAAGTGTGTAAATTAAACAACAAGATAGTACAAATTGGATGTAGTGCATACTTTTTGCAATTTTTTTGTAAAACATCATGATCACGATTCTGTCTGCATTAAATACAGAGTAAAGATCTCTAAAAGCTCAAAATAACTGTTACATGGATTCAAAAATTTGCATAAAAATACAACAAAAGAGGACTGTAATTATAAGACAGTAGTTGTGACATATACATAAT
Source organism: Thaumatotibia leucotreta (assembly GCA_025490895.1). Taxonomy (NCBI): domain Eukaryota; kingdom Metazoa; phylum Arthropoda; class Insecta; order Lepidoptera; family Tortricidae; genus Thaumatotibia; species Thaumatotibia leucotreta. The sequence continues at coordinate 80,264 of JALPQI010030271.1, read as the reverse complement.
ATAATATTCTCTGATTCCGAGAATTTTGCTAGAAAACAAAACATTCTAATTCCGTTTTTGCCTACAGCTACTAAAACTGTTGTACGCTGACCCCAGCGCTTACTCAATGTATTTTCTACCACTTTTTGTCACTGACTTGATTACAGTTTCACATAGAAAGGAATTACAGCACTTTTCTGTCCACTGAATCCACACGAATACAAATCCCAACCAAGTCCCGGGTTATCCTGAACACAATTTTATCGCTATTGTTTTAAAGTTCCGTTTCCGATTTGTCAACAAACTTAGCTCGCTTGTTTGAAGTCTTTATTTTTGTTCGGGAGCGATTCGCATTTTTCACAATTACTCGGACGTTTCCACGTTAATCTATCTTCTTTGTGTCACAGTTGAATTTAATTTTCTAGCGCGATTCGTTATTGACTTTCGTTGATTTCATTTTAAAGTCGGATGCTGATTTGAATGCCACACAAGCGGAATTGCTAAAACAAAGGTCAGTTTAAGGTACTTTTTTACTACAGCTCTATGCTGCCGTGCAATTCCTAAACCACAGTAACTGCCAATTTTCCGATTTTTTGTTTATTGGTGATCTATAGTCAGCAAATCAAAACGCATAATCCCAATCGATCGGTTTTTAATTTGGAAAACTGGAACGTGGAAACTCGAAACCCCAAAAGCAGTAAGTGACAAGTTTTTCCTGCACAATGCAATATAAAGCGCAGTAAAAAGGTCTACGGCTACGGTTTTTGGGCTGATACTGACTAAAACGCAGTACAGGTGTAGATTTTCATGATTTTTAGCATGTAAACTCATAGTATTTCGTTTATAAAGAAACTAATTAAAACACAGTATACAATTTTTATGCTAAAAGTGTTGTACTGCGTTTCCAGTTTCATAGATTAATAAGCATAATTACTAGTTAAGACGCAGTAGGAATAAAGTAACGATATTTAAAGTGGTACCCTACTGTTCAAATAAGTATCGTATTGCCATCTAAACTGCAGTAACAAGTTCATTAATGTACCTCATTATGCTGTATGTTGTATTACTCTCAATAGCAATAATACTAGCTAAAGGACAGTAGCACCTGCAGTTTAGGCAGTATTTTTATGTTATTGGACAATTTTAACTGCATTTAGACCTTTATTTCAAGTGGCAAATTCGAGTAAGTTCCATCTCGGACGTTCCTTGAAGACGGCTTATAGTGATATCGTTAGAACAGATGTTGTTTAAGGTAGGAAAATAATTCTTGACCTATTTACAATTTAAAACAACCAAGGTGTCGTCGGTTGATAACCGTATACAAACTTATATAGTTTAACATATAAAGGTAATAACCTTCTCTTTAGTTTGTACACATTTAATTTTGCTATGCGAATTATGGTTCATAAGTGACGGTGTCATCTTATTAAGCAATGCCTTGCTAACAAAATATCATCGTCATGTCATAATATTGTTACATTTTTTCTTGATTGCGGTACCTCGCCGTAACGTATGAAGTAGATTATACAGGGTGTTTTTTTTTCGACCGTTCAAATTCTACGTAGTGAATGTGTAGGTCATACTCACCAACTTTTACTATGGGGACAAAGTCGAAATCGCGAAAAAAAAATCAGCTGTTTCATACAAATTGGCGGCATTACGCCAGCCGAAATGTATGAAACAGCTGATTTTTTTTTCGCGATTTCGACTTTGTCCCCATAGTAAAAGTTGGTGAGTATGACCTACACATTCACTACGTAGAATTTGAACGGTCGAAAAAAAAACACCCTGTATATACGAATTACCTATACGAATACCGCCAATACCGGTCAATAATCGAGTATTTGGAAATTTGTATTTACCTATTTTGGGATTCGATAAGATACGGTAATTCCAGATGCATTTAGAAATTCTTTTACCGAACAAAAAATAATTAATTACCCCTATGTAATATCCTATCAAGGTGTTTGTTTAACACTGTCTATCATGCCACGTTGATAGTAGTTTTTCTTAAAATGTTATTATGATTCGGCAATACTGTAGGTAGGTTATTAAAGACCTCCACAAACCAGCTGGCGGTTCTAGAATAATGAGTTTGACTAAAGAGGCTTCATTTAATTATCTTATTAACAGGGTGCTTTAACGAAGCAAATTTGTTTCCTAGTTTTCTCCAAAAAAACATAACAAAACCTATAATGTGTCATACATAAATATACTCCAGGAGCAGAGCACTATTGTAGTAATAGGTCATAATTAATGATACTTTATTATTTTATAGGGTTTTGTATTATAATATACACTATTCTTAAGACTTTTTGATTTAAGAGTGACACGAATACGTAAGAAATTATATTAATTTAAATTAATCGTAGAAGTGCTACGCCATAATCAGCCGTGACCTTACTCATTGTAATCAATGTGATGCTAAATATAATGTGCCATTTGCTATGACTACAACTGATAATGGCACCTAAAGTTGATTGTTATTTCATTGCTTAAGAAAATGTGGTAATAAACCTTAATTTTTGTATTACTGACGACAAATCCCTAAATAAACCGCGTTTTCTAAGTAACTTTTAAATCGTTTTTTTACTTCCTTCTGTTCCTCACATTGGCATGAAACTTGATAAGCGTGTTTGAATTTCTTAATAATAAAGTTATGTTATGCTGTTACAAAGTTTTGTTGTATTTTAATTACTTTATTAAAAAAAAACTATATTTTACTGCTGTGAATAAAGTTCGTAGCAGGAAAATTCAAACAAAATACTAGTTAAATCACAGTATACTAGTCCCTTTTACTGCAGTCTAACCTGTAAAATGCCGCCTATCTCTATAAAGCACGCAAAATTTGTGCAGTAAGTGGTCATTTTACTGTGTCTTAATTAGTAATTGTTATATTTTTCCCTGTTTTTAAAAGCGCAGTACTAACACAGAATTTCGAAAAAACCACTTAGTTAATTTTAGAAAATGCAGAAGCATGTAGTTTTTAATGTATCATATTGTATGAATTAAATACTTCATTTTGCAATAAAAAAAATCTCATTAACTATTATTAAATCTTGGGAAATATATTACTTTAAAACAGTTTTTTGCTATTATCTCAAAATCGACTTTTGTCAGTTACTGTGTTTTAGGAATTGCACGGCAGTATGGTTGTACCGTACGAATATAGGTAAATGTTTGTATTATAAGTACACATACATTTTTATTTCTCCTGATTCATTTAACACAGGTTTACCTAGTTTAGGGCTCAAGACACTAATCCTAGGCTTATCAGAAATCCCCTATATCGGTAAAATGTTTATGTATGTAAGAATTTGTAACTTTAGATACCTAAATAAATTATTTATCATTTTCATATTCATAATCTCTAAATATAAATACGCCGGGAGTCGAACCCGAAACCTCCAGCTTCGTAGGTAGGGTCTCTACCAACTAGGCTACAGAGGCTGACAAATAATCACTCACAATAAAACGGGTCTGGACTGAGTTGATCCAACTGATTCTTTTTTTATAGAAATAACGTCCAAGGTCGCGTTTTATAAAATTACATTTTACAATTTCGCTGTTTGTCTCTCTAACGCACGCACATATTGGCTAGAAAGAGAGGCAAACGGCAAAATTGTAACTTTATAAAATGCGACACAGGTAAACTGTAAACTAAGAATACATTTTGATACCACCCCAACTCTTCTCCTCGGTGTTGTAAGAGGCTAATGGATTGAAGTGTCGCTGACCATTATTTTACTGTAGGTACTGTTTGTTTTTAGACTCTCTAGGAGTTACCTAATCCTCCTATATATAAAGTCTGTATCGGGCCAGGTTTACTCTGTCCTCGACCGTACATAAATAACAAAAAAAATGTTTATCAAATTATACAACTATGAGCACAATTTAAAAATCCTAATTTAGATCAGATATCAGTTATTAAAAGATAGATATGTAGGTATGTAATAACACGTAATATTCAATAAATCTCTCTAATAAATTTTTAACTTCTAATTATACCTAATAGAAAGCGTTCATTTTCTAATTATTCTAATCGAAATTATTGTTATATAAATCTTGCACTGAAAATCTAACTAATTATTCTAAAAAAAATGTTCATGAAAGGTACTAGAAATAGGAAAAATATCCATGATAGGTACAAGTAAAATTGGTTTTATTTTTATTTAATTTATTTATTGTTGGGAAACAAACAGCGCCACTCAGAGCATGAAATATACAATACAGTGTGTAAGTCTAATACAGGCGATCAATTAAACCAGGCATGGGATTCATTAGTGTAATCATGGATTACAAGGTTTTTTTTTTTGTTACTCTCAATTACGACCCCACAGAATTTTTTTAATATTATCGGAGCAGCAATGTAGGTACGAACATTTGTTATTGTTGATATGGCAGTTATGCCATCTGCTTTTGAAATTGGCTGTCATCGAATCTTTAACTCGCGTATGTTGCTCTACATTGCGCGCCGAATTATTTTGTATGGAAATTTGTTTTGTTCTAATTTTAAGTAAAAGTTATTTGAACGTACTTATTATGTCGTAAACTAACACCCGTTAAGAGCTTCGCCCGTATTAGACTTACACACTGTATAAACAGCCCTATAATGTCGTCAAGAACAGATTATGTTTGAAGTTTTTCGATGAAATGATTAAACTCAACTACCATTATCGTCTTCACATACTGTCAATACTAAAAATAATCTTTCTTCTGCTTCTTTTACCAGTGATTCACCCTTACTCACATACGGGTTGCAGTGAATAGTCCTACTATTTTTTAACCTCCGTCTTATTTCATTATTCAGCTTATTTACAACTATTTTGTCCAACACGTTGTAATAAAGAACCCAGACAATTACAAGTAATTCTATTTCAACTTTCGTAAGACATAATAACTATAAATAATTATAATGAAACGGTTAAAGTCAGGTATAATATTTAGTCACTACGCGCGAAATCTTTTGGGGAGCCTAGGTATCCATTATCAAACACTGAGACCGCGTTCACGGCAAGCGACTCTAGAGCGCAGCGCGTACTGATCCGCGACCGAATCGAATTACAAGTAAATGTAATAATACAACTACCGCGTTTGTGATATAAGCTATCCATTGTACGCCATTCTTCTCTACTTATTAAGGTGCATGCAGACCAAAACAGCATTTGCTGTTCTAACCCCCTACTCTACGAAACTCGATCGCTACACGAAACGTGATTCGTTGATTTCGTAGAGTGGGGGATAGAACAGCGAATGCTCTTTTAGTCTGCATGCACCTTAACATTATTAGTGCATGAAACTCACAACTTCGTCATTGGTCCCACCAATTGCGATGAACGAGCAGCGTATTTTCAGCGGGAGAGTGAATTTTCTTCGAACATTTTAGTCATTGGCAATCTCAAAAGTCAGCAATCAACTATAACTAAATCTGTCTCTTTTACTGATATGAAATCTACATGTTGTGTTCCTTTCTTGACGATAGTTCACGGTAAGCATTCAGTGCTTTAAAACCTCTATTCGTACATATTCTTGGGACTAAATTATGTATTTCATTCATACCATGTCGTTGTAAATATATGCAAAAAGCACCAGAAAAAGAGAAAACACGAGGGACCCCACTAAATTTAGCAAGGCGATTAAATTAACCACACGTTGTATATCATATTAGAGTCCGGTGTGATCTTAATTCTACTGTTTATATTCATGGAGCGATCGTCCGTTGTTTTATCTCGTTAGGGGACCGCGTGAAAAGTTAAGTCAAAATTTTTGGTGTTTGCGTCGGAGTTAGTAGAGTTTATATTTTGAGTTTTGATAAATGGAACGCTTTTGAGCGTAATGACATAATTTTCAAATAATTTACTGCTAATTGAAAATATGTATCGAATATAGGTAGGCCTACTTAAAAATACAAGGAATATAAGAAAACTATCAAACTAGGTATAACAACAATCATTATTATTTTGATAGATTTGAACGACATAATTATTATGAAATATTATTAATGAGTGACATTCATTAAAAAAATTAAAACAGTTAATGTAATAGGACAATCATAAAAAATCGACATAGCCCTAAGCATGTTCGTTCATTGAGTTTGAGGTATATATGGCCCGATAACTAGAATTCTGCAAAAGAGAAATTATTATGAATGGTTTGAAATATACATAAACCTGTAATTATTTAATATAGTAAACAAAACTTGATATTTCCCAAAAACATCAATGCAAAATGTTCATATTCTGTGATTTTATTTAGAAAAAGCAAATTGACGGTCTCCGTAACAAAGGAACTGGACTATGCTTATACCATTTATCAGTAGAAAACAAAAAAAAAATACACAAATATGGCTTCTGTCCATAGCATTTGACGTCTTTGACACATATCGTGAGATTTGCAGATATAGGGTCCACGGAAAGAACATGTCCAGTCAATTCAATTTTCAAAAGGTAAAACGACCTTACGCACAACAGAATAAGGTGCAACGTTGTCCTGATTTTTATTAGGATTAAACATGTTTTTTTCCGTGGACCCTTCATATATTTTTACGTTTTAATACTAATAAATATCAATAATTGTAACAAAACATGTATGCGAACTCACAATTTAAGGATTCACGTAGGATTGTGTTCTAAAAGTGCGTGATTATACTGATTATGAAGTATTTGCAGGATTTTAGGTTTGTCTTTTTTGTTTTCTGCTTATAAACGGTATAGTATACCAGTTACCAGTATGGTTGCAGGTTTCAATCCCAGTGATGGCATGTCTTTGTGTCTTTGTCACAAATGTGTTAGCCTCATCGGAAGACCAGCGGTAGGTAGCACACGATAGCATCACGCTGAGATGAGGCCATTTCGTAACATGCACATTTTTATGTGTATTTTTCATCGTTTCTGTATATTGTACTTTTTGTGTTAACTACGAATAAACTAATTTCTATTCATATTTCAAATGCTTACTCCTCTGTCATGGCTGGTTCCTAGGACTTAAATATTTCATACGTACCTACTACATATTATTTTCTTATAGATATGTATGCGACGACCTGGTAAAGGTTGCGGGTGTCCAATGGATGCGGACAGCTCACGACCGATCTTTGTGGAACTCTCTGGGGGAGGCCTATGTCCAGCAGTGGACGTCAATTGGCTGATGATGATGATGGTGATGATGTATCGTTGCTTAAGAGTAACACGGTATTGAACCATTTGTATTTGTCTTGAATAAAAGTCATTTTTTGTTCTAAACTACAAAGTATAATCAAAATAAAAGTGAACCAAACGTTCTAAGGAAAAATGCATTGTAAAAATTATAATTTTAAGTCAAACATATTTAAAATTTTAATTTAATTTAACAAAATTTCAGTTTGTCGAGATTGCGAAACATTCTTATATTAACTCCTTAAGCACCGCGCCGGATATAATTTAGATCTCAAATTCAACAACAGCCTTCGACGCGAGCCTTTTCATTAAATTTGTTCAACCACAAAGATTTATAAGTTTAACAACTCCAACACGCAAAATGGTTCTAATTAAAATTAGACCATTTGGGATCTCCGCCCGGTTCAGATGAACGTGTATTTTAATAGTATTTTTTTCTTTGATATTATAGTATGTAAAGCTAAAAAAAATAACCAAAAATCTATGTTTTGTTGTGTATACTTAATTTTTCAAAAAACCCGAAATCAATTTTATTCAATCATTATAAAACACATTATAGCAAAAAACAGACTCCGTACACCTATGAGGCCGATTAAATCAATTGACGTCATACTTCATTTAAAATTCTTCCTACTTCAGCAGTCTAATTTACCAAATACATGTCTGACTATGACAAAAAACATAGCATTGTGACTAACTTTTTAACTGCTAAAAGGGCATTGTATAGCATACTAATACAATTATGATTTGAAATGTTATGAGAAGAACGCTCTTGAGTTCTATGTAAAACAGATACAATTATAAAAATAACTTACTAAACCTATTGCAACACCAAATAAGAAATAAATAAATACTTCTACTATAGGTATGTATTGATTTGACAGTATAGTTATTTCCAGTCTTATTACAATTAAGTCCGTGTATTAAGTATGAAAATAAAATATATTGTTGAAATATGCTTAAACATATTAATTAATTACAGAGTGTTTTCTTGTGCTGAAATATAAATAAAAATAATACTACTATGTTATCACTGCTTAAAACCGGTACTATCGCGTTTTAGGTTTTCCTCTTTTCCTATAGGAAAAGAGGAAAACCTAAAACGCGATTGAATGACGATATAGGACGATGACTGGCTGGCGACCAATGGATGCAAAAAGCAAACGACAGAAACGAATGGAAATCACTAGAGGAGGCCTTCACCTTCGAGAAGCGAGGAGTCCTAACTTATTTACCTTTTTTAATATAGTACTGTTAAATTTTAGAATGTAATTTTTACAGTTACTTAAATACAGAGAAAAATTTAAATTTAAATAGAAATAATAAAATTTAAACAACTGTCACACAACTGTTTTGGAAGAAATATAAGGCTTTATTATTTTTTTTATTTTATTTCTATATCACTGCTGGTGCGTCATCATATACATTAACATTGCTTAAAGTAAGATAGGTCTAGTTCAGGGGACTGCCTCGCCTGTGTTCGTAATATCAGAGATATCAGGTATATTCCCTTTGTGAATTGGAAGAGTATGGTCTCCTAATGTCTATTCTATTATAAGAGGACATTACGTGTAATCCTGTAGCTGGAATCAGGTTGCATGAATGTAGCAATCCAATAAAATTGCTTCTTATTAATTGTACAACATAATATACAGGTTGTAATCTTTTACGTGATATAAAATTAATGTTTCCGGCTTAACTGATTCTGGATCTAAAATCGAATAGCGCAGTGGTATAAATTCGACATAATTAATACTTCATATTTTTCTAACAAAACATTTACTCTAAACACAAAGTGATACCACCCGACTTGTGTATTCAATAGATAAGACACTTCACAAGTTTAATAAATATTTGGCCTAATTAACATAAAAGTAACTAATGAATACTTTCTGATAATCTTATTTTAGACGCCTCTCATACATTCTAAATTATACAAATTAATGGTACTAGTGACGAAATAAATAGGTGAACAAACCTATTCTGGTCAAGGTCACTTCGTCTGACCATAACATATTCATGTGTAAATTATCTAATACCCATTGACCAAACTACCTTTTTCCGTGGTAGTCTGCGAGAACAAAATCTCGTATACACTGAAAATGGTAATGATGTAACCCTTCAGCAGGTAAAAGCTGCCGAAAAAATGGCTTGTTCCAAACCGTGCTACGATTTGTCTCGTGCTGGCGTGGGGGATGGTAGAAGTATTCGAGTACTCGATTACGGAACCGTTCGGCATACCGTAGCCGTCGACCTCTTTAAGGTGCGTTTAAACCAAAAGAGCATTCGCTGTTCTAGCGCCCGTTCTAAAGGTGCGTTCAAACTAAAAGAGCATTCGCTGTTCTAACCTCCCACTCTACGAAATTCGATCGGTACGCAAAACGTGATTGGTTGATTTCGTAGAACGGGCGCTAGAACAGCGAATGCTCTTTTAGTTTATACGCACCTTAAGAAATCAACCAATCACGATTTTGTGTACCGATCGAATTCCGTAGAGTGGGAGGTTAGAACAGCGAATGCTCTTTTAGTTTAACCGCACCTTTAGGTGCGTTTAAACCGAAAGAGCATTCGCTGTTCTAGCGCCCGTTCTACGAAATCAAAAAATCACGTTTTGTGTACCGATCAAATTTCGTAGAGTGGGAGGTTAGAACAGCGAATGCTCTTTTAGTTTGAATGCACCTTTTCTCAAGCATGTTCTGGCAATGTGAACAGTGCAGATTCTCTTAAATTTCGAATCATCCTCTTTAGGCACTGGTCTCACTGCGAGCACTTTAAATTTTGTATAGAAACCCTAAGCAGCTCTAAATAGAAAATGTTTAGTGTTGAAGTTTTTTGTGCCTCCTGTAGAATTTGGTCTGATTGAGTTACGCGTTTTTCGATTTAAACTAACGAAATTTATTAGGTCTTTTCCGTGCCTCAATAGTAATGTACTACTGTTATGTATATGCTGAAAAAGTGCGATTTAAGGATAAGGTTGTAGACAGTAGGTGACTTTTTTCAACACCTGTGCAGGAAATAATTTGCATAAATTTTTTCAACGCAGTCTGGTAAGTAGGTACCTCCGAGTTTTGCATAACGCATTGTCAATATTATATGACATTCATGTTGAAATGAAGGCTTTTTAACTCTTGTTTATCACCGACACTCGTGTAGAAATAACTCGCTTACTAAACTTACCTATATCATAAGTAACTAACAAGTAGTGTAAGCTACTATAAGGTCACATTACCTACCCATGAGCCCATGACCCGTTCAACTTCTCAACCAGCCAACTATTTAATTCCGTGCCTAATCTGGGACTATAAATGTTCTGGTTAACTTTATTTATGAATCGCGTGTGCCAAGGAGGTGGTAAGCAGAGTAAGCGTGACTCGGGCCCCTAGAAAGTGGTAATCGAGTATGCATATTAAAATTTAATGTCTTACATCATACGAATGTTTAATCAAAGTCTTTATTGGGCTATTGTGAATACCATTTTGACTTGGGGATTGAGCTATAAACTGAAAAATAAGAGAACATTGTTATGAACGTGAAGTTTAGATCTATTAAGATGCCTGTATAGTTTAGAGATGTGTCGTTCATGAGTGAGTGAAATAAATGAACTATATCTTTTAATTCAACTCACTCGCTCTTCAACTCACTGAAGATTTAAGTCGCTCAGTCGCTCACCAACTCAATTCAATTCAACTCGTCGATCTCAGCGGTGACAACCTTACTTACTCGCTCTTTCTCACTCATAATTCAGATGAGCCGGTCGAGCCAAAAGAGTGAGATAGTTTCGATGCGGTTCGGAAGAACTCGGAGCGTGTCGGGTCGAGTAACATGGCGTGATTCGCTCGTATACCGTCTTGCTCACACTCGCACGCTGTGTGTATTGTATCATCTCTTTCACACACTTTTGTCTACAGAGTACTGTTGGATGTCGAGAGAGCAGAAACGTAGGTATAGGTACTGCGGCAGTCGTTTGAATTTAAGTTGACTTTTAGTTGAACATTTTATTGACTGGTTTATGAAGTGTTTTTTCTATCAATTTATTTTATATATGTCGACATTATAACTCAGTAACACTTAGGCTGATCCCACATCAGTATTAAATTTCAGATTACAAAAGTATACATTTTTAAGACTGGTTTGAATTTTTAAGAAGAATGAACAGATGATATGAAATTTTGCTTGTAAATGTCTTCCGTTCTTGGATTCAGATTCTGAATTTATAAGACTGGTTTGAGAGTTTCAAACCAGTGTTAAAAATTCATACTTTCCTAATCAGAAATTTAATACTAATATGCGATCAGCCTTAGTATCGATTACCAATTGTATGTAAAATAAGACGATAGTGTGAAATAGTTTTGTAGTCTCTAACTTGTACTCTACTCTGCCTGTGATGTTCGCCGTTAATGATGTTTTTAAATTTTGGCGCGCTTGGCGTTCCTTCGCCTATGGCTCGTTTCGCAGTTTGTTTGTAAACACTAAACATTCAAATTCGCGTTGACGCTGTAATTTTTGTTGCAGAGTTGAGTTTTCAAAGTTTTTTGTGAGTTTATTAATTCTGCGTGTCAGTTTGTGTAAATAAGGACATATTTGTGCATATTAAGGATAATGATTGTAAATAAATAACTGTTTAAAGTGTAAAGTAGTTTTATCTGGAGCCGCACCTCGGTGCGGGCTGCTGACTGTATATATATAGTATAGTGTAGTGATAAGTGTTTGTATATAGTTTGTTGTAAATAATAAATATGTCGTCTAGGAAACGAAGTGCCGTATGGAACCACATCCAGGAAGTCGAGGCAAAGAAGGCCAAATGTGGGTATTGTTCGAACATAATAGCAATATCTGCCGGCAATACCGGCAACTTAACTAGGCATTTAAAATCACATCATCCCACTGTGGCACTTGTGCCTCAACGCCAAGAGCCTATTATAGAAGAGGAGGTCGAGCACGAACAGGCAAACACTCCCGGTCCATCATCATCATCATCAGTAGCAGCTGCAGTAGCCGCACCGCAGAGACCAGTATTCCCAGGACCGTCACGGCTGGTACGCTCACAGGCCTCACAGCCTTCGATTGCACAGTTTGTACAAAGTACAAAACCATTGGCGCCGCGACGTGCAGAATTGATCGATGAACAATTAATTAAGATGATTGCGCGCGGCTACCATCCGTTTTCAATTGTGGAGGAACCGGAGTTCAAAAAATTTGTAAATATGTTATGCCCAGGGTATACCCTTCCAACACGAAAAACGGTGTCAGAGACCTTATTACCAAAAATGTACAACAAGGAGTACGTAAAAGCGCAAGAAAAAATAAGAGCAGCTCCGGCAATATGCCTGACTACGGACGGGTGGACGTCAAGCTACACCAACCAGAGCTTTATCGCGATCACGGCTCATTATATAGTAAAAGATAACGAAAAAACTAAGATGGATTCGACCATGTTAGGCTGTGTCGAATACGCAGAGCGTCACACTGCCCAAAATCTAAGCGATTTTTTAAAAAAAATTATGGCTGAGTGGGATATAAGCAACAAAATAACCGCTGTTGCTAGTGACAATGCAGCCAACGTCAGTGCATCAATTAAGGCTGGTGGATGGCGGCAAGTTCCCTGCTTCGCTCACTCCCTGAACCTTTGTGCCCAAACTGCTTTAGGCGCCATTGCTGACCAGCTGACCAAAGTAAAATGTATTGTGGAGTACTTTAAAAGGAGCACCCAAGCCCTTACAAAATTAAAGCACATGCAGCGACAAATGGAACTTCCAGAATTAAAACTAAAACAGGACGTCCCAACAAGATGGAATTCTACTTACGATATGTTGGACAGATTAATCAAAATCAAAGATGCTGTGACTGCCACACTTGCTTCGACAAGGCTCGATCTAATGCTTACCAACGAAGATTGGGCGACAATAGAAGCTGCGGTGCCCATTTTAAAAATTTTCTACGACGTAACTAATGAGATAAGTTCGGAAAAAAATGTAAGCCTTTCAAAAGTTGTGCCGTTGTGCAACATTTTGAGCACAAACATTGCAAAATACATACATTTTCAAACCATTCCCGAAGTAAAATTATTGGCAGAGACTCTTAAAAGTGAACTAGAAAAACGCTTTAAATATGTTCAACAGAACATATTAAACTCGGAAGCGTCTTTGCTGGACCCTAGGTTCAAAGATAAAGGTTTTCGTGACAAAACTATGGCCGACAAAGCTTTAGCAAGTTTAAAAATAAAAATCGGCCAAAGCGTACAGTCGCGCTTACGCACAACGCTGGCAGCATCAGCTGTTGAACCTGAACCTGTACACGAAGATCCACAGATGCAGCAGCCAATTTCGTCATCGGTTTGGGAGGATTTCGACAAAGAAATAGCGAAGCAAACACCCGAAAATCCAACAGCTGCTGGAATTGTTGAAGTCGAAAAATACATGCAAGAACCGATGATCCCAAGGTCATCTGATCCATTAATGTGGTGGCATGAACGCCGTTGTATTTACCCCATGCTCTATGAATATGTACTGAAACGCCTAAACATAGTTGCGACGTCTGTGCCCTGCGAACGAATTTTTTCTAAAGCAGGGCATACTATGAGTGAACGAAGGACAAGACTTGCGCCCAAAAAATTGCAAGAATTACTTTTTATTAATTGCAATGCGCAATAAGAAGACGAGTTATTGTTGCCTTTACGAAACTGTAAATAATGTAAATATTGTATTATAAGAATCATTGTACATATCACAGATTTTGAAATACGCCAATCTAGATGAGCCGGTTTGGTAAAATTTAAATACTTTAAATGATATTTATTCAGTCATTACGCTTTATTTATTAATTAACTTGAAAATCTAGATTGACAGTCCTAAGCCTGCAAAAGTATGAAGGAAAATCTGTTTTATATTTTGTAATTTATATTATTGTAGTTGTAGTAAGTAAATATAAGAATAGTTCGTTAAATGATAATTTATAATGTTGACATATATACCTACACTGTATGTTCGGTTAAATCTATTAAAGATAAATTTCATACTTTTCATAGGTACCTAATTGTTATCATATATTTTATTACCAAAAAAGTAAGAAACATCATGTAATAATGTCACTCAAAGAAATATTAATTAAACGTTAAGAATGAACGAACCAAATGATTCAGTGAATCATTCAAATCTCACTCATTCTATCTCTGACTTCTCTACAGATCTCCTGAGCGAAATGAGCGAAATGAGCGAAATGAGTGATATATATCTCCGGGAGCGAAAGATATGAATCACGCCTTTCAACTCCGTGAGCGATTTTGCGCATCTCTAGATACTTTTTTATGAATCTGCTCATCTATGTAGTGCTGTACTGTTAAGTACCCGGGTTTTTAGGAAAATGGGTAATAATAGGCATTACAATCGTTTTTCAATATCAACAAAAAATATTTAAATTGACCGTACCATTGAGTATATTTCCTCCGAACGATCAATGTAACACGTCTACTGCTTAGTTGTCAAACGTTGCAAGCAGTTGCGATCTGTCGAAAATGCTTCTCAATCAACTTTTCTAAGAAAGTTAATTACTTTAATTAAAATGTTGAATCATATAATGCTCACGGTTTGGATAAAGATCGGCATCGGATTCCTCGGTTTCAATAAAAGCCTGGTAACACACTGTATAACATCATCATCATCATCATCATCATCATATTCAGCCGTTATTCGCCCACTGCTGAGCATAGGCCTCTCTTCTTGTACGCCACTGGTCCCGGTCCTGAGCTAACCTTATCCAAAAGTGACCCGTATTCTTCCGAATATCGTCCACCCATCGAGCGGTCGGACGCCCTGCGCTTCTCAAATCTGAAAGCGGCCACCAATCCGTTAACATTTTGGTCCACCTGCCATCACGCTGCCTGGCAATGTGTCCTGCCCAATTCCACTTCAGTTTGGTAATAACGTCTCCGACGTCTTGCACTTTCGTGCGACGTCGAATCTCGGTATTCCTCACACGGTCTTGTAGCTTGATGCCGAGCATGGCGCGCTCCATGGCTCTTTGTGCTACTCTAATTTTATTCATAGCCTCCTTAGTGAGCGTCCATGTCTCGGCACCGTATGTCATGGTTGGCAGGACACATTGATTAAAGAGGCGGGTTTTCAGGCATTGTGGAATGTCAGCGGGATTGAGGATATCCGCTAGTTTGTTAAACGCCGCCCAACCCAGCTGAATTCTCCTGGAGATCTCCGTTTGTTGGTGTTTTTTGTCAAAAGATAGAATATGTCCAAGATACACGTATTGCTCGACCACCTCCAGGTTTTCGTTCCCAACCATTATGGTTGGAATAGAATCACTAGAGATATTCGTCATAACTTTAGTCTTGGACATATTCATCTTAAGACCTACCTTTATGGAAGCTCGGTAGAGGTTCTGGATCATACCTTGGAGATCATCCAGGGTCTCGGCAAACAAAACAATATCATCCGCAAATCTTAAGTGCGACAAGAAGACACCATGGATGCTGATTCCAGTTCTGTCCCATTCAAGCGTTTTTATGACGTCTTCCAATACTGTCGTAAAAAGCTTGGGTGAAATGGTATCCCCTTGGTGCACTCCCCTTTGGATGGATATTGGGTCGGTAAGTTTGTGAAGCCGAACTTGCATTTTTGCCGAGCTATACAGTTCCCGCAGTAGATCCACATAGCGGGCATCGATGGAGCAGCGGTGGAGCGAGTCAAACACGGCCCAGTGCTCGACACTGTCAAAGGCCTTCTCGTAATCGACGAAGGCCATGCACAATGGCCGGTTGTACTCATGACTCTTCTCCATCAACTGCTTTACCGCATGTATGTGATCAATGGTGGAAAATCCGCTGCGGAAACCAGCTTGCTCGGGTGGTTGGCATTCATCTAAAACACGAGTGAGGCGGTTACACAAAACTTTAGCAAAAAGTTTGTAGGTGTGGGAAAGGAGGCTAATGGGGCGATAATTGCTAAGCTTCGAAATGTCCCCTTTTTTATGAAGGATGGTGACTGTTGCAGTTTTCCACGATGCCGGTGTGACAGTGCCTTGCAATACCTGATTGAATAGTTTTACAAGTACTCGGATGACAGGGTCGCCACCGGCACGGAGCAGGTCCGATGTTATGCCATCCTCGCCAGGAGACTTATCAGCTTTCATGTGATATAGTGCTTTCTTAATTTCGTCTGCTAATATAGGTGGTATATTTTCATTGTCTACATATGGGGTAGGGGGTGCTCTGGGATCTGTCGTAACTACTTGTGGTGGGTCCGAATGCGATGAATATAATGTTGCATAGTAGTCCTCGACAATTTTAACAATTTGGTCGCGGTCTGCAACCAAATTGTTATCATTGTCTCTTAGCCTAACTATTTCTTTCACTCCAGTCCGTAGTTTTCTCCTAAAAACCTTGGGACCCCTGCATTCTTTAATAGTGTTGGTAATTATGTCAGTTTTATATTTTCTCAAATCTTTCCTAATCTTTTTACTAATAATTTTACTGATACGTTCTATTTCTTTCTGATCTGTAACTGTTTCATGCCTCATTTGCCTTCTCTCCTCTATCATGGCAAGCGTTTCAGGTGATAACTTTTTTTCTTTTCTCCGTACTTTGCCAAGATGTTTATCTGCTGTGTCTAGTAATGCCTTGTTCAATATATTATGAATAAAGTCAACGTCAAGATTTTCTTCCTCCAGGGCCTCAAATTGGTTCTGAAGGTCTATCCGGAAGTTATCCTGAAGAAAACCGATGTCCTTGTTACTATATCTTGGAGGAGTGATGATCATCTTTGCTCGCTCTTTCTTCAAGTTAAACCTTAACGTTGCCCTAATCAACCTGTGGTCGCTTCCGGCTCTGAAATTTTTAAGAACGGTGACATCCGTGACTACATCTCTACGAGGACTTATAATGTAGTCAACTTCGTTCTTAGTTTTACCGTCGGGACTTGCCCATGTTCACTTTCTAGAAGCTCGCTTTTGAAAAACAAAACAATAAAAATATAACCGTTATTTGAGGACAAAGAATATGCTATGAAAACCGGCCAAGAGCTTATCGGGCCATGCTCAGTGTAGGATTCCGTAGTTATTCAAATACGATGTTTGTAATAGCAGTAATCTTAAAAAATATTGACATAAGAAAAAACTTTCTTTCGGGAACCGTTTTTTTTAAAGACGATTCAGTGATACCTCACACTATAGGATTGCAGTAAAATAAAAAAAAAACATCCCCACTTTAATTTTTTTTTTCTATATTTTATCCTACCACTTTTTTGGCGTGATTTATATGTATAGGTACCTGTACCAAATTATAAATTTCTAGTACTAACGGCCACACTGAGCTATGCTGCGAACAGACAAACAGACGGGCATGGCCAAACTATAAGGATTTCTCAGTTTACTACGGAATCCTAAAAGTGGACAATTCCTTGACACTGAATGTATGAATTTTACCATGAAATCAATTTAATGAATAAGAAAACCTATTATGCTGTGCGTGATTTTTTTATAACAACAAAACTAAATGTCAATTAATATTTTTCAAAACTAATATTACTATTTATTTAGCTTCTATTTATTACTCGTATTCCTTTCATCCCTGCTACCAAACTCAGACAAATTTCATTTTACATCCACGTACTGAACCGGGTACAAAATCTTTCAGCTATACTAGGGTAATTCTACACGGCTGTCGACACAACATTCTGGGCCACCTCTGTTATTCAGGTAGTGACCTCTGTCAATCACAGGCCCATTTAAGCTTAATTGAGTTATAAATATTCAGAGTGACCCGGTATGTATATATTGAACGCATTATTTCGTATTTCTGGAGCACTGTTTAAATTTTAAAAATCGTTTTTCTAATGAAGAAATGTGTGTGTGTGTAAAGATTGAAGAAAGAGTGTGTGCAAATTATAAAAACTCATCAGCGACTCATTTCTGTGCCAAATTTTGAAATTTAAGCCGTTTGTCATATGCTCAAGGTTGAGTTGTTATAATGTAGGAAGACCTAAATGCTACGTAGATAGTAAGCCTGTACATGTTGCACAGCCCTTATTCTATATTTATTTTTAGTCATCGAAGCTTAAAACTTTTGTGCAAATACAAATATTTGTAAAAATATTGCAAATGGCGATAACTAGTCTGAATATTTCGAACTATGATCATATGTTAGTCCAAGTCAAATTATAATCTACGTTAAATTTGTCCTTTCTTGCTTCTTATACAGTATTTTTTTGAAAGGTTGACAATCTCTTATTTTTTAAATAATAATAACGCCACACTCAAATATCTTTCGAAAACACACAACATTTTTTTATAAAAATGCTCTAATAACGAGTTTTCATGCTCGTGAATCTGCATAAGCGGCCAGCCCATCTCCACTTTTATGCAAAGCATTTATGAAAAGAAAAAATAAACTAGTAGATTTGATGGCAGTGTTGATATATAAGTTAAGTACCATTAAATTAATATATGAGTTTATTTTCAACATGTTGATCCAAAGTTTATTCGCCTGTGATAAAATGAAACAGCTGCAGGCACTGGAATTCAACTAGAGATCAAAGGCACCTCTCTGGACCGTTGGATAACCTTAACCGGATCTAGAATCCTAAAATAGTGCTACTTGAAATGATTCCATCATCATCATCAGCATATGATAGTTCACTGCTGGAAGTACGCCTCATCCTTAACAGCCTCATCTCCACAGCCTAGTTGGTAGTGGCCTTGCCTACGAAGTTAGAGGTTCCGGGTTTTAATGCCGGTGAGGGCATTATTTGTGTATTCATTTATCACACAATATTTGTTCCTTGGTCATGGCTTTGTGTAAGATATCCCAAGATATTTATTTATTTCTATGTATTGAGTCTACCTATATCTGTCTACCTATTAATTGTTATTTATTGAACCTAAACAATAATTATTTTAATTATTTTTGTGTACTGAATTTCGATGAGAAAACTTTGAGCGTCCTCTACTTATAGTCTCTTGTCCGTATCCGTCATTCGCTATTTGTGTTTGTTACAAATTACACTCTTTGCGGAATTTGATACGCCCAATGTTCAAATATTATATGTGTAGGTAATGTCAAAAATATACGACTTTATTGTCTTTACTTTAAGGTCGTGTAAATATATTTTAGACACCTAAACCCTAATAATATCTCTAACGTCGATTGTACACTAACTTATAAACATTAACGTGCACATGTGGAATTATGGATGCAGACTTACATGTATGCAGGAATAATTACAATTTTATGTATGCTACTGTCAAGTTATTTGGTGTATATTTTTTAACCAAATAAGGCTACTTACTTTAATGAATACATTGATTTGTGACTTTCAGGCGTACGTATACATATGTTTGTACGTGACTGCAAAATATCTAGAAATTAAAGCAAATTAGAAAATATTTATAAATCGAAGCAAACGATATCTTTGACGTTATTATTGGCATTTAATTTAGTTCCTTACTGCTGAAATCTTCGAATGTTTCAAATTCGTTGTCGATATCATAATAGTTTTCTTTTGTTCGACCAACCTTCAGCTTTGATGTGGTCAGTTTCGGTGGTTTTCATCGGTTTTTCATCTAATTCAAATTCTGTTTGATGCCAGCGTCCATTTGTTGTCCGATAATTGTTCATCAAAGGGATTAACTTAGGTTTGAAACGAAAACTGCGGTTAAATTAATCTTGTTACTAAAATATTTACGAAGCATTTTATGGTATTTAGTTGGTGAAAAATATATATCAATACGAAATGCTGAGTTTCATATTATTCTCGTGGTCATAATTGTAATACTATATTGCCGTAATATATGTAAAAGGGCGTAAGTATGATTATAAGAGGTAAAAAACAGCTCGTTTTTTTTTAACAGCTCAATATTTATCAACTTGTTTAATTGTTGTTACGTATTATGATCTTCTAGCTATTATTCGTGACTTTGCATTATTATTTGAATGAAATAATATTAATAAAAAAATAGGCATATTAGGCCGCAGTCAGATCAAGCCATCACTCGCCACTTACATTCTAAAAAAAAATGTTATGAGTACTCCGATCCAACATTGCGTAAAAAGTCACACTTATTAAAATCAAGTTAAATCAAACTATCACAACACGAGGCTGGTAGGTCAAGTAAACCCCGGAACACTTTATTGAGACCAAATAGCGTAAGTCAACGAATACTTGACGAAATAAATGCCTTTCAAAAATACTCCCCAGTTTCTTGGTCACGCGATACACATCCACGCTCAAATGTGAAAGGCGATAAATGTCTCGTTATACCAAATTCTCGTGAAAACTTCTTTGTTTAAGTTAAAATGTTGCTGACTCCAAACTGTGCTTACGGTTCTATATAAAAACTTATGGGCACTTACATCGTTGTGGGTTTGGTGTGTTTAGAACGCATGGCTTGGCAATTTAGTTTTTGTTTCTTGGAGTTTTGTTTCTTGTTAGTTTTGCAGGATGGCTTTTTGAGGCTTGATGTGTCAACATTTAGTTATAAGTGATATAATAGAAATCAAATAAATATCAATGAATACCAGAGATCGGACAAATGTGCGTCATTGTTCGAAATAATATGGACATGACTCCAAAGTTGATTAAATTAATAATTAACGAATCAATTCCTTAAATTTGATTTTGAAGCTTTAAGGTGACTTTTTGTAATGGTTTTCATGCATAGTTATCCGATTATCCGTGTCAAATATGTAATTTTCTGAATATGATTAAAGGATTAATTATTCAATCAACTTTGGAGTCATCTCTACATTATTGCGAACAATGACGCACATTTGTCCGATCTTTGATGATTACTTACGATTTAATAACTGATTTTTCGTCGCGAATAGGTACTTAATGTAAATATCTAATCAATTACACAGGTATGTGTACCAGGTAAATCGCTATAATGAAAAATATATAAATATGAATGCTAATAGCTCAACGAACCTCAATTTTGTTTTGTCATAAAGAATATCATAATGTCAAACACCAACAAAAATAACGTTACTGGAACATAAAAACGTGTTACCTTAATTATAATCAAATATGAAGAAAAATATAAAAATAATAATAGACAAACAATAAAATTAACTAATAAAATAAAATAACCCTACACGAGTCATTCTCGGTGTAAAAGTACCCAATATGCTCCCGGTGTTTCCATGCTGACACGCGATCGATAACCTCTGCACTCGGGTATTTACCCATAACGAGAAGCCTCTCGAAATCGACTCCCAGACTCCCTCAGAAAGGTTTGTGCTTCCAAGAACCAACAACACCCAGTGGCCTCAACTGCCAGAAGAATAAACAAATAGCCACCCAAGGACGCATACTTTTCCCACTTTCTGAGATAGCTGCTCAAAGGTGCATTCAAACCAAGAGAGCATTCGCTATTCTAACCCCCTACTCTACGAAATTCGATCGTTACACAAAACGTGATTCGTTGATTTCGTAGAGTGGGGGATAGAACAGCGAATGCTCGTTTGGTCTGAATGCACATTTAGCTACTGCACACGCCAACACGGCTTTGTGAAGCAGCGAGTGCTGACGCATGTAGCTTCACAAAGCGGGCACTTTCCTTAGTACTAAGGTACCTATTTAATACTAAAAGCAGTTTCTTTATGTATGTAATAACTTTATCTCAAAATTTACGTCTGACGTTGGCTGTCATTTTTGCGGTCAACATTGTTAGAAAAACTTTTTTATTTAAAAATGTTAAATAATGTCATTCTATGACTACTATGTGATGATTTCAAGGCAAAAGATTTGATTCAAATTGGATTAATAACTAAACCATAACAGATTTGCATAACATAAGATACCACTTAAATACTAAAATAAATACAAGCCTTTTTAAATCACGCTAGATTCTTTGTACCATAGCATGTCGCAGCGCAGTTTCAATGTAGGTGAAGGTTTTTAATACGAACAACCTTCAATGTGCTCGTTAGCTAAATAAATAATTATCATAAATCTGGCAACTTAAGAAGGTTGTCTTATAAAAAGTTTTGGAAACAAAGAGAGCATTATCAAAATTCAAGAAAGACGTGTGCAAAAAGATATTCGTATTTTTATAATTTTTGGTTATTCGCTGTAGATTTAAAAAGTGATTACGTCTTATAAGAAATAAATCATATTTTTTTATTTTTTTGAAACAACTCATATCGTTTTATTAAATATTTGTGAGTTGTGTTTTTAAGTAGTCTACTACATATTAAAATGAATTTTAAATATTAGAATGTTCTATACCAAAGGAAACATACCGAGTTTATCAACAAGGGATTTACAAAAGTCGGTAAACTACAAGTGCCTAGACTATAATTAGTCTGTCATTATCATGTTGAAAAATTATAAAAAGTTAACGGTCTGTTTTATCACCCTAAAATAAAATATATCTGCCAGATACAGTCTAGCAAAAAAGAGTAGCAATTTAAAAGGAGCAACATTGTAGTGTCGTCCCTTTCAAATCAATATGCGTGAGAAAACGGGACGACACTACAATGTTGCCACTTTTTAATTTCTACTCTTTTTTGCCAGACTGTACACGTTAAATATTCTTTTCGTTTATATGCCTGGGGAAAATGATAGTGATTTTTTATTCTTACGGATATATCTGGGATCGCAAAATGATCAGTAAGGCACAGATATTACAAGGCATTAATTACATGTATTATATGTTTATATATAATTTGATTAAACTTAAATAATAACTTAACTTTGAATAAACAGTAGATACTACTCATCAGGGAATAAATTAACTCGATGTCTAAATAATGCTTTAGTCAATATTAAATACTTTATAACGAGAAAAAGATTAGTTACCCAAGAGATTCATAATCCCTAAATCTTACAAATTAATATTAAGCAGCAATCTTCTATAAACTTATGCGTCTCAATTAAACCCTAGAACCAGCTAATTAAAACAAAGTGGAAAGGTAACGAAACGCAATTTATTTTCTACTCAACACAGCACCTATTCACATGTAAATTTATCGCGGCTGGAATAATATTATTAAAAATAATCGCTGGTGAAAAAGCTAGTTGTTGCGTGACTTCTTGTAAGGAGGGTGCGACTTTAGTGACTGGCGAAGCGATGATTTTAAGCCAGCCGCTTTCGGGTAATTTTGAGTATTTACAATTGCAAAAAAATAAAAAAATGCAAATACTGCATTTTACTACCTTTTTTGTAATTGTAAAAACTTTTTATTAAGGGGACTGATTTATCAAACCCCAGTACCTATCAAATCCATGTTCTGTCCTTTTTTGACTGATGATTTAAGAAAAGGATAGTGATAATTTTAACTAGCGTATACGTTTATATGACGATTGAAAAATTGGTTCACTTTGATGAATTTAATGATTTAGATTAAAATTACACTATAAATGAGCTGCGAATCTATATTTGATTGGGATAGTGTAGTAAATGTACTGCTGGCCATAATGACTTGAATTTGAAAACACTATAAATTGTCTTAAACTAATCTACATGAATTTATAATTATGATTGTCAGGACGGATAGGTAATTAAATTAAATAACACGAGGTAATAAAAAAATAGGAAATAACGAGATACAATTTAAAACGTGCGAATTAATCCTATGTCAACAATATTCAATGCATGTTAAGACATAATTATAAATAATAATAATAAAATCAACTACAATGTCAGTATCTCCTAGTGATCGTCATGTGCTAAATATAAACAAAACAATAATGGATAATAATAATAATAATTTAACTAACCTATCCGCGTATCGTGTCCGGATGCTTCCTCTGTTTCAGGCTCTTGAACCGACCATAAATGTGACTGCGCAGCGATTATCGGATCAAGTGCGAGTCATCCAACGACTAAAGCGGCTGGATGACTCGACACTTGATCGGCTTCGCCTGGAGGCTCTCCCTGTTCGTGCGGCCTCCGCTTCGGCGCGGGACCCGCCCGCCATGTCGCCGGATCCGGTGCCGGCACCCGACCTGGCACCGAGGGCACCGCGGGTTGATCCCAGTGCCGACGGGGATGACGTTACGAACCTGAGTGTGAGTACTTCAGACAATGAGCAATTGAGGAGGACTCTGGAAGAGGCGATTATGCAGCATCGCTTCACACCCGACTCTAGGCCACGATTACCACGTTTGCCCATGAATAGGCGCAATCTAGCGTTGATGGGAGCCCTAAACGCTTTACTGGAGCCGTATATACGATCCAGTAAAGATTTGGAAGATACGCACTCGATCATGTACTGCGGGGCCATCGCGGCGTGCCGTGTTGCTCGAGTCAAGTTTCCGGACGCTGACCGTGCACCTAGGACCGCCGGAGGCGACCCCGCATGGCAGGTGCGGATCGAGCGTCGTATCGACTCGTTTAGGACTCTCATTGCAAAGCTGATCTGCTTCAGGGGGGGTAACAACCGCCCCCGAGTAATGCGCTTTGTGAACCAGGCGTTCGCGGGAACGGGTATTGCACCCCGCGACTACATGGCCAACCTCACAGAGCGCATCGACTTTCTGAAGCAGAAGGTTTATGCATGGGCAAACCGTATTCGCCGCTACAGAGAGCGTGTGAACCGATTCCAGCAGAATCGCCTTTTCCAGAGTGACCAAAGGAAGGTTTACCGAAAGTGGGAGGAAACCGACTACCGTGTGTCCGACGCGCGGTTACCGGATGCTACTGCTATGGGTGATTTCTGGCGTAGTATCTGGTCAGCGCCCGTCGGACATACCGAGGGTGAATGGATGACCGTTGTCGAACGTGAATGCGAGACCATCGAACCTATAGGGGCAGTTACCATCAGCCCCGATGACGTAAGTTGTGCTGTCCGCACGACTCAGAACTGGAAAAGTCCTGGGCCGGATGGATTGCACAACTTCTGGCTAAAATGGTTTCGGTGCTCGCACTCACGATTGGCAACGCAATTCCAACAAGCCCTCGAGCTCGGTTCCCTGCCACCTTCCTTAACAACTGGAGTAACCTTCCTGCTCTACAAGTCCGGTAGTACCACGGAAGCGAAGAACTACCGACCCATCACGTGCTTGCCCACACTGTACAAGCTCCTTACATCCATTTTGAGAGTAAAAATTAACACGCACATTGTTGCGAACAATGTTTTGGCTCCTGCTCAAAATGGATGTAGGGTTGGGTCCCGTGGTACTAAAGAGCTCCTCTTCATTGACATGACCATTTGCCAGCAAGTCCGGCGTAACAAAGGGGCCCTCTCCGCTGCTTGGATTGACTACAAGAAGGCCTATGATTCGGTGCCTCATTCATGGTTGAAGAGGGTCTTGGAGTTGTATAAAGTTAATGCAACTTTAAGATCCTTTCTCGGCGCGTGTATGGGGCAGTGGACCACAGTCCTTCGTCAACCAGGAGGTGGAGATGGCCCCTCTGGTCCGCAGGACTTTATAAGGATCGAGCGAGGAATATTCCAGGGTGACAGTCTGAGTCCCTTATGGTTCTGCCTAGCACTGAATCCCCTCAGCACCCTGCTGAAGGATTCAGGACTAGGT
Organism: Thaumatotibia leucotreta; assembly: GCA_025490895.1. Taxonomy (NCBI): domain Eukaryota; kingdom Metazoa; phylum Arthropoda; class Insecta; order Lepidoptera; family Tortricidae; genus Thaumatotibia; species Thaumatotibia leucotreta. The sequence goes on along the minus strand of JALPQI010030271.1, from coordinate 54,649 downwards.
TGCCGGCTTTGGAGAGAGGGTGAAGTCATTTCTCACCTTCTGTACATGGATGATCTCAAATTATTTGCGCCAAATAGCCAAGACTTGTTGGAGCTACTGCGAACCACAGAAGTTTTCAGTAGTGCCATCAAAATGGAGTTTGGTGTCGATAAGTGTGCGGTTATGCATGTGCAGCGGGGGAAAGTAGTAAATTCGACAAATTTACAGCTTTCTGAGACAATGTCGTTCAGATCTATCTCGGAAGCAGAAACCTATAAATACCTTGGTATGTCACAGTCTTTGGGTATTGAAGATATGGGAATTAGACAGGCGGTGAAGGAGCGCTTTTTCAGCCGGCTCACAAAAGTACTTAACAGTCTTTTGTCAGGAGGCAACAAAGTGCGCGCCTTCAACGCCTGGGTAATGCCCATACTCATATACTCCTTTGGCGTACTAAGGTGGACTCAGACCGAGCTGGACGCCCTGGATCGAAGGGTCCGTACACTGCTCACCACACATCGAATGCTACACCCGCGCTCATCAGTTATGAGATTGTACATCCCGCGAAAATGTGGGGGCCGCGGCTTCTTAAATGCCAAAAACCTCCACAACCGCGAGGTGTAAAATCTTAGAAACTATTTTCTTAGCAATGAGTGCGGGATGCATCGAGATGTGGTGGCAGTAGATCGGAACCTCACGCCGCTCTCCTTGGCAAAAGAGAACTGGCGCAAACCTGTGGTACTAAGCACCGAGGACCGCAAGGTGGTATGGAAGAGCAAGGAGCTACACGGGCGGTTCTACAAGGCCCTCACGGGACCTGATGTAGATCTGCTCGCGTCGGTGAACTGGCTACGATTCGGGTACCTCTTCGGAGAAACCGAGGGTTTTGCCTGTGCAATTGCTGACGAGGTTATCATGACGAATAACTACCGGAAATATATCCTGAAGGACGGTACGGTCGACATTTGTCGGGCATGCCGCCGTCCCGGTGAGTCACTCAGGCATATTATTTCCGGTTGTTCTCAGATTGTTAACACCGAGTACTTGCACAGACACAACCTCGTAGCCAGGATTATACACCAGCAGCTTGCTCTTCAATACGGCCTTGTGGGCTTCGAAGTGCCGTACTATAAGTACACACCTGCGGCATTTCTCGAAAATGGTCGTGCCACGCTCTATTGGGATCGATCTATCATCACGGACAGGACTATTGTAGCCAATAAGCCTGATATCGTGCTGATAGATCGATCCCAACGCCGGGCAATGCTCATCGACATCACCATCCCCCATGACGAGAACCTCGTGAAGGCCGAGAAGGACAAAGCCAGTAAGTACCTTGACTTGGCTCACGAGGTAACCGACATGTGGGAGGTTGATTCGGCGATCATTGCACCGATAGTTGTTTCCGCGAACGGTCTTATAGCGAAGAGTCTCGATCAACACCTCAAGAGACTCTCGCTAGGTGGTTGGGTCAAGGGTCAGATGCAGAAGGCGGTAATCCTGGACACGGCGCGCATAGTCCGGCGGTTCCTCTCCCTGCAGCCCTAACCACCGGCAGCTTGGGCCCGCCCCGTTGCCGGTGGCACCCTAGGTTAGGTTTTTTATAAAGTATTTATGTGTTTTGTATTGTTTTTGTATGTTGTATTATATTTTAATTTTATAAATATTGTTATAAAAAGCCTAACCTAAGAGATATGAGAAATAAAGTGTATAATAATTTGTACATCCCGCGGAGGTGTGGAGGCCGCGGCTTCTTAAATGCCAAAAACCTCCACAACCACGAGGTGTACAATCTTAGAAACTATTTTCTTAACAATGAGTGCGGGATGCATCGTGATGTGGTGGCAGTAGACCGGAATTTCACGCCGCTGTCCTTGGCAAAAGAGAACTGGCGCAAACCTGTGGTACTAAGCACCGAGGACCGCAAGGCGGTATGGAATAGCAAGGAGCTACACGGGCGGTTCTACAAGGCCCTCACGGGACCTGACGTAGATCTGCTCGCGTCGGTGAACTGGCTACGATTCGGGGACCTCTTCGGAGAAACCGAGGGTTTCGCCTATGCAATTGCTGACGAGGTTATCATGACGAATAACTACCGGAAATATATCCTGAAGGACGGTACGGTCGACATTTGTCGGGCATACCGCCGTCCCGGTGAGTCACTCAGGCATATTATTTCCGGTTGTTCTCAGATTGCTAACACCGAGTACTTGCACAGACATAACCTCGTAGCCAGTATTATACACCAGCAGCTTGCTCTTCAATACGGCCTTGTGGACGTCGAAGTGCCGTACTATAAGTACACAACTACACCAGTTCTCGAAAATGGTCGTGACACGCTCTATTGGGATCGACCTATCATCACGGACAGGACTATTGTAGCCAATAAGCCTGATATCGTGCTGGTAGATCGATCGCAGCGCCGGGCTGTGCTCGTCGACGTCACCATCCCCCATGATGAGAATCTCGTGAAGGCCGAGAAGGACAAATCCAGTAAGTACCTAGACCTGGCCCACGAGATAACCGCCATGTGTGATGTTGACTCGACGATCATAGTCCCGATAGTCGTTACAGCGAACGGTTTAATAGCGAAGAGTCTCGACCAACATCTTAAGAGTCTCTCGCTAGATGGCTGGATCAAGGGTCAGATGCAGAAGGCGGTAATCCTGGACACGGCGCGGATAGTCCGTCGGTTCCTCTCTCTGCGACCTTAACCACCGGCAGCTTGGGCCCGCTCCGTTGCCGGCGGCACCCTAGGTTAGGTTTTTTATAATGTGTTTATATGTTTTGTATTGGTTTTGTATGTTTTATTGTATTTTACTTTTATAATCATATTATGAAAATACCTAACCTAAGAAAAGTAATAAATAAAGAAGATAATAATTTAAACAATTTAATTTACTTTGTCGAATGTCAAACACAACACTCGTGAACAGAATACAGTGGAGTTTTCAATAAAAAAGTATCTCAGTTGACGCTCAAATGTTTCGTTAGATGTTTCTGTACGCAATTCAGAGGGTAGATGCATAGTATGTGGGAACAATTACGCGCGGGTTTTGAAATGAAAGCCTCTTACTGATTATTTCTGACTATGTACTACAAGAGTGCTCACTCTGTCATATGTACCGCTTTGCTTTTCTCAGCCCACAGGCTTAGATCGTGAGAGTCACTTTGCTTCCACCAACTTACGCCCACTTCCGTGAGGAGCTCGACGCTCGTAACTTGAGCCTTTTTCTTACTGGCCTCGTGGAAAATCGATGGCGCCGGTATGTCATGACTGTTAATCAAACACGATTAAGGCCTTTTTAAGCCTACTGAATTCAAATAATGTTGAAGGGTTAGGAAAACTTGCTGTTAGATATGTTTATCTACTTATAAATTTATTGTTCCATCGGAATAGACCGGTGTCACTGACCGTTTTTTTGTTAGAAGTTTGATGATGGGCAGCAGCGTATTCATAGTGGACACATTACTGCGATTGCCAATCCACTTGCCCAGCGTCCTAATGTGTTTATACGCATAATTATTAGGAAAAGCCTACGTCCAGCAGTGGACTGAGATAGGCTGATGATTGTTAAGGCTGGATGACCCACAAGCTAAAACAGTATGTTTTATAGTGTCCCAGTAAATAATATACTTACTTATTGCAAAGCGATAACCTGATTCCTTTGTTGATGAAAACGCCACCGAGGCCTAATCCAAATAACTTAACGCCAAAGGTGTCATTCGTCGCTAATCGGATCGTTTCACGCGCACGGCTTCGTATCCGATTTCAATATTGATCATTAGTTTATTACATTTTAGATTTTACAGTGTCATCAAACCATTATCAGTTTTACACTCATTAGACATAGGTAAGTCAAGGGATCTATTATTACTGCAACCCACGAAACTATTTTTCTTTTATGTGACGATGACGAAGGTAGACAACTGAGCTCCCAGCCCACCTGATGGAAAGCAGGAACTGAGGCCCATGGGAATAGTGATCACAAAATCGCCTATGCGCTTCCTATCCTGAGGACTTAGATGGATTGCCTCTATCTATGCCAGTAATTACACCAGCTATCTTACCGCCAAACCGAAACACAGCAGTGCAAACACTGCTATTTAGCGGCAGGTTAACGGGTAAGGTGGTGGTAGCTATCCGGGCGGACCCTGCACCAGCAAACCAAAATTAAATAATACGAGTTAATTTTCATAAAAAAATAATACGTGTACCCACTTCTAAAAGTAGAAATTCTCTTATCCCTTTATGACTTAGGTATTTGCTGAATGTGCTGTGTCACACTAAGCGAGATGAGGGTGATAATATAGTGAAAGTGCCCATACCACTTTTTAGGGTTCCGTAGTAAACAAGGTACCTTTATAGTTTCGCCATGTCCGTCTGTCTATCTGTAGCATAGCCCAGTGGTCGTCAGTACTAGAAATCTGCAATACGGTACATACGAGTATATAAGTACATACCTATTAACCACACCGAGAACGTAGTAGTAGACAAAATTATAGAAAAAAATCGGGTACCTTCCCCACACGTAAAGTGTGCATGATTATTTTTATTCTGCTGTAATTCTATAGTGTGTAATCCCAAATTTTCGGAGATAACCGCTGTAGACTTATAAAAAAAGGCGTGTATCCTATTTCTAAGCCAAACAATAGCCAAAAACCTAGCTCTGAGGAAGCAAAACTACTAAACGTTCAACCATACCAGGAACTAAATAAGCGAGGCGTCAAGTCTGCGAAGACCAATGGCCGAGATTCACGTAGGGCCGAAGGCCCGGAGCGGGATGAATTCAGTGCTCTCCCACACCGTACAAATACCCTTCCCAACTGTTTTAAAAAGCGAACTGGAGGCCGGAGGGCCGACGGGTCGCTTGAGAGAAATAAATTCAGAGAAATAAATTCTTCACCCTGTTCCTACACTACCTACATGACTGACAAAAATGCACCTCTCACGTTTAGTGATAATGCGAGATGGAGACAACGGTCATTCCACGAGGGTCGAGCTAAATTGAAGCCCTTCCCAATGGGTTCCAAACACACATTTTTATTATCATTCGGACGCCATTTAATTTTCGCCGGCACGGCCGGTGTTTTAGCAATGTCATACGACTTTATTTTTCCTGTTTTTCTCTCTCGATTAACTTTTATGGCCTATGATGTTTTTTACCTTTATTAATTGTGATTGTTAGATTAAAACTAATGAGTTTTATAAGCCATGGTTTGTTGTTACTTGGGTAATTTAGGTGAATAAGTAAGATGGCTTAATTTACAGATGGATGGAAAGGATATTAAATCAACAAATAATGACACAACTTGACTCATAATAATTTTATTCCATAATAAGTAATAATCCCTAACCATAAGTTCAAAGGATCATGATCGTCATCATCATAATCACATCAGCCAAAAGACGTCTACTGCTGAAGATAGGTCTCCCCCAAAGATTGGCACAATGATTCCTGCGGCAGCCGTATCCAGCGAATTCCTGCAATCTTCACCTAGTCATCAGTCCACCTTGTTTACCCATCCACGCTGCGCCTTCCGATACGTGGCCGATACTCGAGAACCTTTCCGCCCTAACGGCCAAGTTTGAAGGATGTATATATATAGGTATACGACGTGATCTTAGCCGAATAGCCTTTGAACAAGCCCTACGTAGGCTTAGTACTCAGAAATATTCCGGAGTTAATATTATTGAATAAATCAGAAGCCAAAATAATTAGACTTTCTAATAAAGTTTATTTTCAACAATTGCTCATAAAAACAAAGGTACTGTATGCGATTAGACTTGATCTGTCAATATGTACCAGCAGCGTAATTTAGTAAGGTTTAGCATTGACGACGCCTTGTCAAAAGTCAGAAATGAAATAGCTAATCAATATAGTTTAAGGAGATCACACTAGTATCATCATCATCATCATATCAGCCGAAAGACGTCCACTGCTGAACATAGGCCTCTCCCAAAGATTGCCACAATGACCGGTCCTGCGCCACCCGCATCCAGCGGACTCCTGCGACCTTCACTAGGTCATCAGTGTATGAGAATCATATTACGTCAGGAATTTCTGTAACATGCCGGTTGTTCTGTAGTAAAACATCGACATTTTTAGAATCATAACGAACGTGTGACTCAAAAATATATCGGGTTACTGACGTAATTTAAGTCGATAATTGCTCGACATGTTTCGATTCATTAAGAGGATCCTCATTATCGAGTATCCGCGACCAAAGTCCGACTTGTATAATTATCGTGTGTAATTATTATCGACTTGTATTACCGGAGTAGCCCGTTTCCATAAATATTTAAATGCATCGACGTTTTATTATTTCTTCGTAATATCATTAATATGTATATTTCAGTATAAATAAAAATATCCTGACGCATGTGGACGTTTCGGCTATTTCTAATGATCAAGAATAGCCATTGTTATGGGCAAAGCCAAAATTGTTAACTACCTTAGTTTTTCCCTCATACTAAGACCCGCCGCCATATTTTACTAAAATAATTTAAAGCAAGCAGAACCGTGCACGGTTTGCCATAAACTACGCTTAATATTCAGAATTAATAACCTGACGCAAACTTTATAGCTTAGATAATATTTTGCACATTATTTTGTCACTCGAACGAAAGTTGTGGACAAAAAGACATTCGTTAAATATTTTACTTCCCTCCATTCTCTCCAACTCACGTCATATGTCTTGTATGGCCACGAAAACGTCTAAAGTAATAATCATTTTAAACAAGCATGTTGCGGTTTTGAACTTTAATGTAATAATAGCCTGCTCTGAATCTGTTCTGGGGCTCCATTCAATAGTATAATTATCATGCATCCGGTGTCTTGATTAACCTACGCGCTATATTCTGTGATTATAATAAATATTTACATAATCTCCTGTACTTAAAAGTTGCAAGGCCAAAAGTTTTTAAAGACGGTAGACAACGCATTGCAGGCCTGCTACAACGAACACCGAAGTTCGCATTTTTCTTTGTCCTTCTAATGACGCCTGCGTTGGAGTGACAGAGACAAATCCCCGAATTGATTGATGAACTTCGATCTTCGCAATAGCAGGACAGAATGTGGCAGTTCCGTCATTGACTATTATCGCATAAATGTATAGTCAATTTCAAATACAAAGGCCCGATGCCACTTGAAACTTTTGCCATTTAATAAGTCCACTACAAATTGGTACGTGTCGTTACAACGCTGTATGCAAAAAATATTACACCACAAAAAGGTCAGGTATCTTTTGTAATCACTGATCTTATTGTTGACGCCTAATGACTTTGTCAAGTGGAGTCGGGCCTTCGTATTTGAAATGGACTTTATCTAATACCGCCAGAATCCTGTCTCGCCGCCATCCTATTTATCCTTAGGAAACGACTAAATCGCCGTCTGATTACAAAACCTGCCGAGTAAGTTGCCTCTCATCGCTAACTGCGTAACCCCAGCTTCGAAAGTAATAAATGATCGTTGACTAGGACCAAACATTATGCGCTGTCACGTCCGGGTCAAGCCGAGTAATGAATGCGCACAAAGTTACACCACAGCCACCCCTTATTGCTATTCGCGAGGCCTTTTTGTGATCCTAATAAAGGTCATTATCGATTGGTAGACTCGTCATGCAAAACTGTCACGAGAGCCGACTACAAATATCGACTTTTGTGTTTGTTGAATTAGTATCGAATAATGTGGAGTTTGTGTATCTACACTTGCGCATATGAGTGGTTTTATGATAATAACTATTATAAGGTTTTAAGCTGAATGAATTTACATTATTAGTATGACTTTAAACGGGATATTTACTTACCATGTGAAGACACCGTGAGTTGTTACAAATGAGAATAAGGACGGCGGTAGTGGTTGTGTCACTGTGCGAAAGAGGGTAGATTGTTACGGTCTGTGGGAAGACTACAACTAAAACTTGCACTTCGTCAGTTACTCTGTGAAGATGGCATTTGCAACTGTTCCGATATATCTAGTGCTCAATAATTTGAATTCACACGATAACGGGGTATTTACCGTGTGTAGGCATTGACATTTTTCATTTGATTTTAAGTCATACTAATAAAGTGTTATGATTTCACTGAAGAGTTTTTATAGAGCTTAATAGAAAATACAGATAATAATACAAATGAGTTCATTGTCATTTGTTCTATTAATCAATAAATCTCTTACCAAAAGACGTACACAGACATTGGGTGCGCCCAAAGATTGCCACAACGACCGGTCCTGCGCTACTCGCACCCAGCGGACTCTTACAACACTCAGCAGGTCATGAATTCAGACGCATAGGTATACATCTCTCTCTCGCTGATCATGTGATAAGATAGACACTCCTGCCGCCCGCCCCCATATTGCAAGATTAGGCTCAGCAAGCAAAAGTACACATCATCATCATGCTACAAACAGTCCACTGCCTTCCCTATTACCTAAACGTTTGGACGCAGTAATAGGAGAATGTCCATAATCACCACTGTAGGCAATCGGGTTGGCGATCGCAGTAGTGTGTCCACTATGATGATGCTGCTGCCTGTCACCGTCATCAATACTTAATGACACTTCAAGTCCCTTAGTTGACCCTTACGATACCCATGGGAAGAGTTGGTGGAGACAAATGTATTCTTACTGCCGTAGCAAAACAGGTAAAGCAAAAGTGCAGTGTAGTGCAATTTAAAGTGCTACAATATTCCAAGCCACATCCTTTCCGATACATCAATTTTGGGCCGTCCAAAATATGCTCTGCAATTAGGACCCAGGTGTTGGGTTTGGAGGCCCCTGGCGCTGCGCCAACCGCGAGGCAAACAACTTTTATTTTTTGGCCCGGACTCGGCGCTTTGGGGAAACAATGCGTCCTCAGATTGATCTCTGAATGTTGTTGACAGGAGAAACGTGTGCAAACTGCAAAGCGAACGGGCATAGACTTTTGTACATGTTATTTATAGGTGCAGGGTATTTAGTATCGATATGTTAGTTCGAATTAGTAATAAAAATCGCTGCGCAAAACATGACGATGTATCCATAAAAATAATGTAGTATATATAACGTTAGTCTTTTAAATGCAAAGTTTTTGAGTTTATTTGTCGATGAAAATGACAAATTCCAGTTTTTTGCTCTTGTGTAAGATTTTCTAAAATTGAAATACTTTGAATTCGTTTTGAGCAGCTGCAGGTATGTACTGCATTCTAAATAACATCGTAATTAACTCAATCGAATTAGTAATTTTACATAATACACCTATATCTTGTTCAAATTAGAATTTAAGTTTACAAGTTTAACTGGAATGAATCCCTTCAAGAGATAAGTTCACATTTGTATTTGTTTTATAAGTTTTATTTATTTTTTTGGTATTTTATAGTACTACTTAACTTTGCTAGATCTATGACACGTTAAAATAAATACCTATTAAACATTGTGATTGCTAAAATATATTTCGAAGTGTTAAGTACCGACACAATGGTATTGCTTTTGTTATCTGGTTGTTTTCCAGATCTGGTTGTTCGTCTTTAAATGTCGATTATAAACCCTTTAGAGGGCATTGATCTCAAAAACGACCACCACTTTCCTAAACAATATCTTCAACAACAGATTTTTTTGTACTACAGGAAGGCTTTGAGACTTGAATTCAGATTTTTTTGAGTCTTGTCCATTAAGGGATTAAATAGAAAATAACTGTAACTCAACTACCTGAAGACAAAAAAGATTTCCCTTTTCAAGGCAGTGTTGAAAATTTTCAATCATGAAGTTGTCCAGTTTCGAGTCCCTTGGACATAGTTTCTAATACAGGACATAACGTGACACCGTAACAATGGAAACACACGATATAATTTACTACCGGTAAACTAGAATAATATCTATTACGAGATATTGTACGGTATATTTCGGAAACCTAAGTGGCCTTGGGCTAGTACTTAGGTACATCTGAGTATATCTGAGTCTCACTGAGCAAGTAAGTCAGCCGCGCTCATCAACAGACTCAGTGCTTGATAATGGAACCTTAATACCAATATTAATAGTAGAGGAACAGCCATTTGATACAGTATCTGATGTAACAATATTAGCTGAATAATCTTCTTTCTCGTTGAAAGGAATCATACTATAAAATACATATCTAACTTGGCCAAAATATTTACAAAAAGGTTTCTCAAATGTAACGTTGTTGATAATGGTGTTTTTCACTATTCATTTCTTCACTAGTCTATTAAAAAAGACTTATTATTCCGTCACTCATTTTATTGAGCTTTTATATTTTTACACTTTTTCCTTATCTCACTTACGGTCTGTGTCACACTCTCTGGATAAATAAATCCGTCAGATAAAATCATCATCATCACTATCCTTATCCACATGCATAGAGTTGCAAAGTGAACGTCATTTTCAATAACTGACCGACATTTATTATAAATGACCGGTCATTAATGACATCCACAGGTGTACGGATTGACTTATAGCAGTAAAAAAAATCTAAATAATATTCAGACGGGTAATTAATACCTATCTAAGATAATTTAGAGTTGCAAAGTGACCGTAATTTTCAATCATTCGGCGATATTTATTATAAATTAATGATATACATCGGGCAGGTGCTAAAAAACGGGCATCAGGTAATAGCAGTAATAATCTTTTTATAACCAAGTATTTTAACCAATATTGGCGGTAATTACGCGTCTGAATATTCAGATTTTTTATTGCTCTAAGTCAAACAACACACCTTGGATGTCATTAATGACGGTCATAAATGTCGGTCAGTTATTGAAAATGACGGTCACTTTGCAACTCTACACAGGCATTAAAAAAAAGGGACAGGTAACACTAATCTGAAAGATTTTATATTTTATTCTGGACTGATGAAACTAGTCCGTTGACTACTCGTAATGTTAATTCAAAACACCTACATAAGACACGATTTTTTCGTATCGAATATTTAAAAAAAAAACACGCCGTGTTTCAACCCATTAGTAGCTCGTGTGTTCCAAGTCCAAGGTGTTCGGTGTCGTGGCAGAGCGCCAACTTGCACTGATTCTCCTGCACTGGGGTTATATCGCTTCAATGGAACGTACACTCTACAGGACTAATTTATACCCGGAAGCAGTCTTAGACATACGCAAGTAACGACAAAGAACCAGTACACTAAAATAAAAGACATGCAAAATAAATAAAAAAAATAATGTATATGTACAAACATTTTCATAAATTTAAAATTGCGAACACCTATATAATATTTGCCTTTACGAGTATATCTTAGGCCTGCTACTTCTTCTCTGAGGGTGATCAGTTTCACATTTTTTAACTCCACTACCAACTAGCAACTGAATGCTCCGGGTCTCGTTAAAAAAGACAACTAGTTTATCTTTTTTTCCTTTTTTTATTATTTATATATCCAGTGTGTAAATCTAATACGGGCGATCAATTAAACCAGGCATGGGATTAATTAGTGTAATCATGGATTACAAGGTTTTTTATAAAGTTACTCTTAATTTAGACCCCTCAGAATTTTTTTAAGATTATCGGAGCAGCAATGTAGGTACGAACATTTGTTATTGTTGATTTGTCAGTTATGTCATCTGCTTTTGAAATTAGCTGTCAACGAGTGTTTAACTCGCGTATGTTGCTCTACATTGCGCGCCAAATTATTTTGTGTGGAATATTTTGTTGCTCTAATTTTAAGTAAAAGTTATTTGAATGTACTTATTATATCGTAAACTAACACCCTTTAAGAGCTTCGCCCGTATTAGGCTTACACCCTGTATTTTGACCCTTTAACGGGCAAGACTCAAAACAATACTATACTTCGATCGTTTTTGAGACCGGTGCCCTATAAAGGGTTACACATTTATATTATTACATTGTATTCCCTCTTTGAATCGGGATTGTTTAAAATTAATTATCATTTTATAGCATTAAAAAAATCTACTTAGTTAAACATCGCTGATATATATACCAAAACTGCTTTGTAGTACTACCTCAACGTAACATTATAACAGTAAAATAAATGACAAAAAAGTTATCTATATCTGTTTTTATCGAGACTCGAGGCATTCCGTTCCTAAGTTGTAATTGGAGTTAAAAAAAATATGAAACTCACCACGTGTCTAAGTTCGCCCTGTATAAATACTACATCGTGGATCGATTCTTTTAATCGTTTTCATTCCTTTACTAAAACTCCCATTTTAACAGATTCAAACGTTCGTTGTTAACTTCTTTCCATTCAACTTGACCCAACCGACTGAAATGCAGTTAAAGTTGAACAATACGGTTTCCATTTGATGGAACCCAAAAACTTAGGTGCAATGCGGTATCCGTGATGGCTTTTGTTCTGGCATCGTAACAAAGATTTTTTTTCTTTTCATATACCTATTGAGATAGATATAGTGTTAAAAGCGGTTGAAGCTACAGAGTGACACATTTCTGTTTGAAGTATGTAATGTAATAGGGAAATATAATTGATTATTTGAACACCTATTTTATGTATGTTCTCGGTTCAGTTCTCGATAGTACTCTTAGTATATATTTTATGCTACGGGTGCTTACAAAGTAAATCAAAATAAAAAAAAACTGCTTCAACAAAGTCTAGCAGATTATCACTGCAATTTGGCATTCCTATTTCATATAGCGAAATAAAATCTTCGATATTATATTATGGTATGTGTATTCAATTAAGGCTATATATTCAAATAAGAACCTTAAACAATCTAAGAAATAATAAATCAATAATAATAAACACTTCATACTAAACTAAATATAAAACTAATACTTAATTAAATATCAAAAAGATTTCCCCCCTTCGGCATAGTGCCCAAAACGCTGGCAGCATTCCCTCGCTGAATCGCTATGCTGATTCGTTGAGCGAGGAAGCTGCCAGCCCTTTTATCCCCGGTACACTCTACGAGCCTTTTTGCTAATTCATTATATAGTTTTCTAGCGTTGGAACCCCACGAGCCTAGAGTCTCGACACCGAATGGTACAAAAATGTATTCGGTGCCGAGACCACTGTATTTCAATATTTTTCGGCTCTCCGCCTCCTCCGCAGCTGCACCTGCACGACTACTGGTCCCATGGAGGTGGGAAGGGGCCAATGTGTCTACACATGTGGCGTCCCACACTAACACCCTTCCCTGCCTCCATGGAATCAAAGACATACCGTCCGGTCTCTTGCCATCGTCTCTGCTAATGCCGGTTGGTTCCAGCAGAGCTGGCACGTTGACAGCAGCAAGAGACCGGCGGATGACATCGTTCAGGGCAGCGTGCCTGGAAAACCGACCAGCACTTTTAAGGCAGTGCAGCCCGTGGTGTCCCAACGCTGAAACTTCAGAGCCACATGGACATCTATGGGCTGAGCAGACATTAAGCCCTAATCGTAGGCATACAGCTATACGGAGGGTTTCAGGTTCCAAAAAGGTGCCTGTATTAGGTGATGGGTAAGCTTTGAGCCAATCACCTGATTCCCTGACTCCTGCTGCTAGTAGTCTTGCACGAGATGTCCCTGTACTATTAAGCAACAAAGAGTCATAAGATGACTTACAAAGAGCATCATCCCAACTCCTTTGGCTAAAAGAACGAATTGGAAGATCCTTACCTGGGCACGCTAACACCCACGCGTTTTTGGCCTCCTCCAAACCTGTAATCTTATAGTTTGTAGGGCAAGCCCTTAGAATTTTGCCTATAAGATTAACAGAGCTGTGGATAGAAGACAAAAACGCAGGTAAAGATACATCCGAAATCTTTCTGATGCCTAAACCTCCGTGCCGAATTGGTAAAGCGGCCTGGGACCATGAGCTATCGTTGAACTGTACATTCAGAATTTTTTGGAGGTTACATTTTACTAAGTCATCCAAAGGTAGCAAAAGGCTGTCTTTAAATTTCCATAAGGGGCAGCAACGCATAACGTAAGTAAGTTTGGGGACAAATAAACAAAATTTTATCAGAGTTAATGCATAATGTGGACTAATATCGAAAAGGCGGTTTGCGCAGTTTTGGAATTTGGTAATTGAATTTTGAACGTAATTAGGGAATGATTCCTCTAGAATAGGAGATCCTAGAAGATAAAGCGACTTTTCGTCTACTATTTTTATATCAGGTATCAAATTTTGAAACTTTTGTATAGCATCTGAAGTGGGTGTTACGGAATTATGAAGAAATAGTTCACATTTTCCGAAGTTTAGGTCAAGGCCAATATTTTTAAATTTTGAAATAATAGTCTCAAGGTCTAATAACACGGTGTCTATGTCCCCCCCCAAGGTACCATCGTCTAAGTACCAGACATTATATTTACTTTTTAAATTTTGAATTATTGAATTAATTGCCAAACTGAAAATCGCCGGTCCGAGTGGGTCTCCCTGCTGACAACCTACTTCTGAAGATAAAAGATGTTGTCGATAAAGTAAATTTGTTGGGTCAGCATATGAAGCAAGGAGATAATTATAAATTTCCGGAATTTGTTGTTTGACTTCTGTCAGAAGAGATTCCCTACTAATAGAGTTAAACGCATTTTTAACATCGATTTTTACTATAGTCTCGGGCGACGAATTGGTTATAAATGTACGTAGAGAATGTACAGCAGCCTCGCACCCACCTTTAGTACCGAAGCCGAGTTGAACGGGTTCGAAAATGGGTTTTAATTTGGAAATAATATGCCTAACTGCAATTTTGGACGCAAGCCGACGAAACGTGGAGCCAACGGCTATGGGTCTTACGCCTCCATCTTTTTTAGATAGAGCGATAAGATTTGCACCGAATAATATGGGAACAATGTCGGGGTTGATATTTCCTGAGTACATATTATTCATTAATTTAGTGATTGAGTCAAGAAGACGATTTCCAGCATCACCTGCGGATAGGGACACTAAATCTTTTAGGTGTTGGGGTGTAATTCCATCGAGTCCACCTGCAGAACCGGTTTTAAATGAAAGAATCGCCTCGAGAGTATCCCTATTGTTAACTTGCAAACATACCTGGCTAGCCGTTGGTGGGTCGAGAAAAAGTGGGGTGGAAGGAGCTGAGGGATGCTTACTCTGCAAAGCCATCAAGGTGTCCGAGTTATCGGGTGACAGTTCATCGCTCGTGAAAAGGAGTCTCGCTGCTCCTTTTAAGTCCCCGTCGCTGATTTTAGTTTCAACGTTCTTAGTAATGCTGTAATTGTTGTGCTTTGTCCGTTTGTTCACTGTGGGAGGGACACGATTGAGATCAAAACAATTGTTTTTAATTTTTGTTGTTAGAGACGTAGACTTGGGGCTATCTTCATTTACGTGTAAAGTACGGTATGAAAATAGGAAGAGATTGTGCCAATCCGCAATATTATTGTTTTCTGTGCATTTGTTGATGAGATTGGATAGATGGTTTGCCACAGTAATTCTCGCACCCCGGGGAATACGTTTGACTAGCGGCGTGTTGTTCTTAAACGCGCTAATTTGGAGGTGGAAAGGTGTATTTAAGTTACTAGTGGTAGACAAAACCGGAGATAGAGTGAAATTGATATGAGAGGGAGTCGTAGGTTGACTGCAACAATTTCTGTGTACCTTTGTAATGTGTATTTGAAGCCCTCTTACATTTTTAAATGATTTATTGCACTGATTACATACCTGGGCGGTCGATGAACTATCACCAGGTTGAGATAACGTTGCCATCGTTAATTATAAAATAGATATTAAATAACTTACAATTAAACACAAAATATAAAACACAACGAAAATAGAAAAACGTCAAAGTCAAAGAAGTTGTCACGCTGGCAGGACAGAAGGCCGGTGGTGCAGCACCGCCACGGCAGTAAAGCCTCCGCGGTCGGCCGAGCCGAAGAGTGTCTTCGCTTCTTTCGATTAGGTACTAGGTACATACGAGCTTTCCTTTTTCATAAAGGCATTCGAGGCAAGAAAAGCAGATAAATATGAAGTAGACTAAGCGATTCGTTTACAGCTTCTTAGGTGACATGACGTGTCAAAAAAATGCATGCGATTTATTGTACCAAACCGACCACGTCGTCTAATACCGCTTTTTAAAAGTAAAAATTTGCACCTTTCAAACAGGTCAATCTTAAAAAAAATGAGGTGTTGGTGTCGTATTTGACTTTTGTTGTGTTTCAGACTTAGTTATGTAGTTGATAATTGGAAAGTACCTAAAGTTTAAGTAGCCGAGAAAACAGAAAAAAACGAAATAAAATAAATAACGTTTAACATAAACTATAGAATAGGCTTTGCAATATTGAATAGTAGAATTAGTTACCTACTAAACTTTGCGTTTAATTTGATGTTTACATAAGATAAAAATTAAGTCTGTTTCCTAGATTTGATAACAATTTTGTACTATTTATTTACTTAGCAACTAAATATCAGAGAGCTTAATATATTTTTCTCAAACATGCAATAAAATGTTGTAGTTACGTGCCTAAAAAGTGGCCAGGAGCTACCTCGTTGCCGGCCTAGGCCGGCAAGTGCCTCTTTTTTAATTTTAATTTGACATAGGATTGTGACCTGGCATCTTGGCTTTTAGCCAATAATTATTTGTAAGTAATATAAGTATTTAAAAAAAATGGCTGTTTTTGCAGTTATAATTAGGTATTTAAATTATATGATTTAAAATAAATGTACAATAACTACTAACAAAAAATATTTAGAAAGCAGAATAATACGGCGCGATCCGTCGGCCCCGATCACCGCATGCGATTTATTGTACCAAACCGACCACGTCGTCTAATACCGCTTTTTAAAAGTAAAAATTTGCACCTTTCAAACAGGTCAATCTTAAAAAAAATGAGGTGTTGGTGTCGTATTTGACTTTTGTTGTGTTTCAGACTTAGTTATGTAGTTGACTTGTAATTTCTTAGAAAGTAGATACATTTTTTTGTTTCATTTCATTGCATGTTTGAGAAACGCATTATACATACCTCGCCCATGAAGTGACGGGTTGCCGTCCGAATACTATCCGGCCTCGCGAAATTCGGCCGGCAACCAGTCACTTCCCGGCCTCGGTAGTAATGTACTATTTTGAGATGATTGGAAAGTACCTAAAGTTTAAGTAGCCGAGAAAACAGAAAAAAACGTAAGTAAAAGTAAGCATCGTTATCCCAAATTTTGGAATGAATACTTGTGAAATAGGTACCTACATATTGGCTGCTGATTTGAATCAAGATTTGACATCGAGTACAGGCACTATCACAAGTGTCAACATATTAGTTACAGGTTGAAAATGATTATTTTGTAACGGAAAGCAAAATATTGTGTGCTTTATGCCCAGGTACTATAATACAAGGTTATTTTTTCACCAGTACAAATACTCTAGGGGGTGTATAAGTAAGTCAAAATGAACAACTTTTACTATGGGGCCGAACCTGAAATCGCGAAAAAAAAATCAGCTGTTTCATACATTTCAGACGACCTTGAGTCGACAATTTCTATGGAACAGCTGATTTTTTTTTCGCGATTTCAGGTTCGGCCCCATAGTAAAAGTTGTTCATTATGACTTACTTATACACCCCCTAGAGTATTTGTACTGGTGAAAAAATAACCCAGTATAAATAAACTGAAAAAAAAATGCTGGTGTTGTGAATATTGAGAATACTGTGATAAATATATGTACAAATTATGAAGATTTTAAGAACAAGTTCAAAGTTTTACTAGGTTTTGAAATACGGCATATTAATAAATGCCCTTTCTTAGACCAAAGTCCTGGATTTCCAGCTCCGTGGGCAGGGTCACCATTGTCACCAGAATCACTACCAAATACACTACTACGGAGATCGTCAAATAATTATTTAAATATACGACTACCTTTACTGTTAAAAAAATTAAATTTATTACTTAAAATCAAATAATTCAATAAAATCACTTAACGTTTTAACGGTTTAACAATACAATAAAATCTTGTTAAGTACAAATTTATGTTCCAACAAGCCCATTTTCCGCAATATCATACCAGAGTATATGATTGTAATTACCGTTTGAACTGGCAGCTGGTGCTGGAATGACGCCAGCTACCTGCCGGGTAAATAAATAATCGGGTAACGACAGGGGCATTTAATATCGTCCAGGGGGCTTATGATGGTTATATCGTTTACCAAATTGTCATTGTCTATCCAATTCTCTACATTCAGTGACGGACAGAACATGGTTGCGGGCACAGATACAATAATCGTGCGGATGATTTGACAATGACAGTTTGGCATCAACTACAATTGTGCTTTATTAAAGTTTTAGACGATTTTGGTTGGATTGGGGCCTCGCTGGAGCTTATGATGATCGCATATTTACCGTTGACAACTAAAACAAATTGTATTTTTGTTAAAAATTTAACTTTTAGTACCATAATTTTGAAATTGGCGGCGTTTACTTTGAGTGACGGATCTCATCGACGCACGTGAATTCTTGACCGGATAATCTGACGTTTAATAAACCATCAAAGTGATCAAATTTCAAGTTAACTTGACAATTTTGTCGGGCTGCTTGAAGTGGCCGATAAGCAGTATCGTGGGTTTTTTTTTTTAAATAATAATTATATGTTCATTAGTTTTTAGTGAGAATACTAATAATTACACGTTGATTCAAAAGCTAGTACGTTCTCTCTAGTAAGACTAGTGTATTCTGTGTAGTAGTTTCTTGTAAGCACACTCAACGAGCGATGGAACGGGCAATGCTTGGGAGTTTCTCCATGAGATCGAATTATGAATGAAGATAGGTATACGTGAAACTAAAGTCACCGACGTAGCTCAGAAAATCTCAGAGTGCAAGTGGGCTGGACAAAACGCCCGAAGAACTGATGGCCACTCACTGGAGCAAGCGAATATTTGAGCCATGGCTTGGCCTGTAATATATCCTGCCTTATTATCCTGACGGATCACTCACACTTTGTGGTAAAACTATAATAGTAATTCGTTTACCTTTTTTTACCATTTATTATTTTTGTCAACCTCCGTAGCCTAAGTGATAGGGACCCTGCCTAGAAAGTTGGAAGTTTAAGCTAGAATCCCTGCGAGAACATTTTTCTGTTTGTTTATCACAAATATTTGTTCATTGGTTGGTTGTTTTAAATAATGTATTTCTGTTGCCTGTGAGCTTTTGTGACTCAAAATAGACCCCCAAGGGGCTTTTTGACAGTTTTAGAAGGCTCAATCATTATTTTTAATTAAAATAAACTACTAACAAAGGTGCTACTATTAAGTACTACTTACTTACTAGGTACTACAGGTTCCTCAACCTAAATTAATTTCCAAACAAATCGGCTAGGCCATCTACTCTGCGTCCCAAAACCTCACTGGCAATGGTTATGGGTTATGCATTTCTTTTTTGACCACCCTGTGTATTGTTGCTTACTGTCCACAATACAACTTAACTCAAGACAGGAACCAGAAGGTAGTGGAAATGATGCCAGTTGTTTATCAAATTGGTAAATAAATTCGCTCAATAATATATTCTAATGTAGGTAAATAATACTCAATATTGATACAGATTATTAACTAGTTGTTTTAATATTCTAGCTGACGACAATGAAACAAAATAATCCAGAAATATTACCTCAACGCCGCAAGTGATGAAATAAAATGAATATGAAAACACTGCTGACAGAAAAAGTAGAAGTAAAAAGACAATGCTACATGCATGAAAAAATAACTAAACAAAATGACATCCTGAAGGAGATTAATAATAAATAATAGGTAGTATACTAAATGTATGTCAGTCAATTAACGGTAATCTATAGAAAGCATACTTACATACCATAAAATGCTTCAACTTTTCCAAATGTTTCATATTTTCTAAATGAAAGGTGCAAGTTATGAAATTAAGTTAATTATGATATTACATTTTTAAGTCAAGATTATTTAATTGAAGAATTAGGACTGATATTGTAAATTTATAGTCATACATGCATTCATGGTATTGAGAGAATTTCAAAATGTTTTTACTTTCATGTTAAATTAGAGTTTTTGTATATTTATCTTCTAAATCAATAAGCATGTCATGAAACCTAGCCACTATGATAGGTACTTACTGTGATTACACATTTGTATTAATATTGGGTCATTACCTATGAAATTGGTGTTTTTGGTCATAGACTTTAGTTGATTCCTAATTTTATTGGGTTATTCCCACCTGTTACCACCAACTTGACACCAGTGGTAACAACTGGGAATTTTTTTCCCACCTGTTACCACTGGGAACAACTGGGAATTAAAATTCCCAACTGTTACCACTAAACTAATAGGTGGTAACTACTGGAAATTCTTTTTCCCAGTAGTTACCACTAAGTTAATATTTAGTAGTCCTATTGCAATAGGATACCTAGTAGCCATAAATTTGACACCAGTGGTAACAACTGGGAATTTTTTTTCCCACCTGTTACCACTGGGAACAACTGGGAATTAAAATTCCCAACTGTTACCACTAAACTAATAGGTGGTAACTTGTGGGAATTCTTTTTCCCAGTAGTTACCACTAAGTTAATATTTAGTAGTCCTATTGCAATAGGATACCTAGTAGCCATAAATTTTGTTATACAATGGTAACAATTTCCAGAGACTATAATTATTATAAAATGTTATACTACAAATAAAGACGAATTACACTGTTTTTTTTTATTCAAAACAAGAATATTTCAATATTTAATTTTTCGTGTAAGTACCTAAAACCTTGTAGTAGTTATAATAATCTTAAAAAAGGATTGAGATTCGTAATCCGTTAAAACAACATGATGAAAAATGAAAGTTATCCCTCCTACGAGCCGGTCACCCGTCATCCCTTTTTACCTGCCCCTGTGATAATCAAGTCAGTAGTTCTTAATAATTTGGTTCAGATTCAGAGTAGGTAATACTGATAACATATTTTTAAAAAAAGTTTAAAAAATATTTTCAAAATGTATTCATTTTAGACTTAAATCATTTATTAACAAAAATATAGTAACAAAAGGGAAATTTAAGAATAAATAAATAGTTCTCACGCAAGCACTGTATTCATTTTTAGTAAAAATCGATGGTTAATAAGATATTTTATAAATAAAGTAATATTCATAAAATTAGCTCCTTATTAATAACTGGCAAAGTATTTTGTGTATATTCTATTAAAAACAAGCACATTACTAGTAAAGTACTTGGTGGTAACAACTGGGATTTATTTTTCCCAGTAGTTACCACTAAAGTGATTGGTGGTAACTACTGGGAATTATTTTTCCCAGTAGTTACCACCAAGTACTCTGGTGGTAACAGGTGGGAAAAAAAATTCCCTGTTGTTACCACTGGTGTCAAGTTGGTGGTAACAGGTGGGAATAACCCATTTTAATTGTCTAAAGAGAAACTTAAATAATTCTTTGTTTTCAACAGTGTACTGTGTAACAAAGATTTTATCACACTAATAATCGTTTTTTCCCCTTAATTGAAAATAACTCTTGCCATTTGCTGCCGGTTCATGTTTGAAATAGGTATAAGTAAACGTATGATAGTACCTTATTTTATGAAATAGAGATATGTATACAAAAGACGCCTTAAAAGTGACTAATATTACTGGCAAAATTTGGTTTATTTTGATTTTGACGTCAAAAAAATATAGGGTGAGGTTGTCAACAATGAGCCACCATAAATTTTAATTTTAATAATTCAGTCAATATAAGTCCAATGGGCATTTTTTTAGATAAATAACAAATGCTTTTGTTATTTATCTAGCTTTAAATTTGCATTATAATTTTTTATTAAAACCCAATAGAAGCAGAGATAATTTAGGTTTTTAACAGATGAGAAATGGCTCATTGTGTACAGTCAAGGGCATTAATATATATACACTTCTCCATACTGATCCCTTACAAATGTGTCTATATATTAATGCACTCGACTGTACAATCTCTGGTACAGATTGAACCGGTACTAGGTATTCAATGAACCGGCCTAGTACACGATGACCTACCACTATATCATTGCATAGTGTTTGATTAACAATTGCAAAATATACAAACTGATTTAGGTAAATATAAGGCAATTTAATAAATACATACAAATACAATCTGAATAATCATTTGTTTAAACTAAGAATAGTTTAATAATGTAATCATCACACCTCGGTCGTTGGTGATCTTGTTCGTTTTATCTTTGGTATATGATATCCAATATTTATAAGCATATGTTATATTTTAGCTAATGCGTTACTTGCTTGTGTCAAAGAAAAATATAAATAGAGCAAAATAAAAAAAGGGCGTTTGTTAATTTTTGGATTAGGACAGAATAAACAGTCATACATTGCTCATATGCTTTTGGTAAAAAGAAACCATGTTAAAAGTCACTCTAGTTGGTTAAATCCTCTAAGGGGATTGAATAGGCAATCAAAGAAACTTGCATGTAATAAAAATATATTGAAAGTCAAAAAATATAACAATCCAATGAATGCAATAAAACTATCACAATGATACTCGTAGAATTGTTCATGACATTCTCATGCTCCCTGCATTTTCCAACAGGATTTTGTTGTTCCCTGTATTGAATCTCTACAGCAGTTATATCAGCTGTCAGCTGTGCAGATTCTGGCTTCAAATTCTGAAATTAAAAACAACTAATTAGATTTTAGTACATTTTGATCTTGTTAACTTCTGCCTGTTAAGGCAAACTGAATAAACCTTATTTTGAATACATAATGCCTTGCTTTTTAATTAAATTATGCATAGACATCCATAGTGCAGTTAGCAAAAGTATTTTTTTTTGTAGTTCAGGAAATTAAATTAAATTTAAACAAATGTACCTATCTAAATTATTGTTACTGACCACGGATGTCATATACAGGGTGCTCGTAAGGAAACCAAAAGATTTTAATGCTGGATTCCTGACCATATTTAGAGTCTTTAATGTTATATAAAATTTCCTGGATTCGGCTTGGTTTCAGAGATGTCTTTAACATTTGGCCTTATATTTTCTGTTCCGATTGCTTCTAACCATCTTTTCCTCATATATTAAAATTTTGGTAACCTGAAAAAAATTATGAAATTTACAACCTTGGTAAATATGCTTACAGGACTCAGGTTTTCAAAGTATATTCATATTTATAGAAGTTGATTGTTATTCATCATGAGTAAAATTATAGAGTGATAACCTGACAAAATGCTATACAGACAATGAAGTAATTGTCAAAATGACATTGATTTTAGAGATTATGTGTTGATCAAACAGTTGTACATTATGATATTCGAGGCGAATTAGGGTTAAAATCTTTCAAATGATCAGATTCTTCACATAACATCGATATAAAACAATACACCACTAAACGTCAAATCTACTAATTTATATAGTACAAAATATCGAAAATCAAGCCTTATTATATTACAATTTATTACAAATCTTATTCATTGTCATATTATTAACCAAATGAGAAGATATAAAGTAAAATCATCAGAAAAATAATGAATATTTCAGTTAAAATATAAACATACCGGTGTAACGACAAACTTTTCTGGTTTTATTTTTTTCTTAAGCCACATCCAACGACACTGCACTCAGGCATTATGTCTTTTCTTGTCCGTCACCACTACACCACACAATTAAAAAGAAGTATCCGTAGAATTTCCAAATAAACACTATTTTATTTTAAGAACACGACTCGTTGATACTTTTTGTACCTCGGAGAACCGTAACACAACACAATATGGCGGAGCGGCCACAGTAGGCATTTGAAGGCACGTCAAATGCAAAATGTTGCCATAGCAGCAAGCACTGAAGTATTGTTATCTTTTACTACATATGGGAAAAGACGTTAGTTAGAGAGTGACAACATAATGTTTACTTATTCTGCGTTAAAATGCATGGTATTTGTTTAACTGATTGCATGTATAGAACAATACGCCGAGTCCACTCTTGGTGGTGGAGGTGTGACGTCACCTACTAGTAAACAGAGTCAATATCGTTTGTAAACAGTACGTAATTATTATCGACTTTCTTCAAATCAAATTTGTTGAATAAAATGGGGTATAAATGGTGTATAGTGCCACAGTGTACAAATACTTCTATAAAGAGTCCACAGAAACTGTTTGTTTCTATACCAACGGATCCCAAAAGACGAAAACTGTGGCTTAAGTTAGCTCGAAGAGATCCAAATTCCATTAAATCACATACAAAAATGTCTTTATGTGTGAAGATCACTTTGATGTAAGTATCACTTCACGTTGTACCTACCTAATAGGAGGTAAATATATCGGTATACAAAATATAACAACATCTTTAATTCCTAACCTCTTTAGACCCTACATTGCAAAACTAAATATTTTGTTTTCAGCATTATATTGTTGAGATTTTTCACATCTTGTTTGTAGTTTTCTGATTACTGTCCTGTCAAATATAATGTTGGTATTTCAACAATGCAGTTTAATTTCAGATGGATAAAGACACAACTAATTACATGAAGTACAAAATGGGCTTTAGTCAGAAGATACTTCTGATGAATGAGGCTGTGCCAACTTAATTTCACTGTCAAGAGGATCTCAAAAGACGGCTGAGTGATGCTGTTCCTTGCCGAGAAGTGTTTCTTAAAAGACAAAGAATTGACCTTGTCACAAAGTGTCTGCAAACAACTATCAATATTAAAGATGACATGGTGCAAGAAATTATGGAGCCTGAAGGTATGATATTAATTAATTATAAAAAATATATATCAATATATTTTAGACATCCTCCATAGCCTAGTTGGTAGTCACCCACCCAACAAAGTCGGAGTTCTCGGGTTTGAATCTCTTTAAGGGCATTTATTTGTGGGATGAGCATGAATATTTGTTCCTGAGTCATGATTGTTTTTGGTGTATTTAAGTATTTATTTATATAATATTTATTTTATATACCATCATCTAGCACCTACAACAAAAACCTTTTTTGAGTTTACTACAGTAGGACTAGGTTGATTTGTATAAGATTGTCTCATTTATATATATTATTTATGTTGTTGATTTCACATTTTTTAAAGTTACTGGGAGCAAGGCTGTTCAAACAATATGGCAACATAAAACTATTGCCACATCACCCTTCAAGACTGTTTCATACCAAGTGAAAGGCTGTTCAAACAATATGGCAACATAAAACTATTGCCACATCACCCTTCAAGACTGTTTCATACCAAGTGAAACCATCTCCTTCAGCCCCAGCCGCAATCCAAGCAGCAAAAGAAAAATTCTAGAAGAAGAAAAATCGGACAGTGATATTTCCTTTTTAGAATGTGGTTGTTTATCACCTTTTGTACTTACTTCATCATCAAGAGATACTGATTCGGACAGTAATGTCATAGAAAATAATAAGCATATTGAACAATTACAGTGCCGTGTAAATACTGTGCGTTTAATTGAAAGGAAGCCTGTGTTGTATATTGGTATTTACAAAGAATGTTACTTTATTATTCAGCTATTGCATAAATTAACAAATATAAAAATAGAACACATTTTACTATGCTTGAAAAAAATTAGAATGAATACCACATTTTCTGAACTAGAGGATAATTTTGAAATATCCTTATCTTATGCTAGCAGATTATATTTAGTAAACATTCCAATAATAAGATTAATAAGTAGTTATTTAAAACTATTCATTATAAACTTAGATAAAAAATTAATAAACATACCTGGGATAACTCGGGGCATTTATACGAAAGTGATGTAGCCAAATATTTTATCGACTAAATATATATCGATGTTATTGTAAATGACAACATCAAAATGTTATTCGACATAAATAAATATTAGGTACTTACTCTTCAATTAAAATAAAAAATAAGTTTAAACGGGTAGTTACGCGTTTATTTTAAATTAGTTTTCAAAATATACAATTAATATTAAAATATCAATATTTAAATTGTAATTTTGATTAAAATGACATCTGCATACAAAAGGCCCGATATCAGATATGACATCGAACCTCTGTACTGTAATCGATAATGTTCAATAAGCACATATTTTATTATAATTATATCGACATCTTTTTAATCGATATCAAATCCCTATAACTTGCCCCCAGTTATCCCAGGTATGTTAATAAAAAAGAACCTTCCTATTGCATTTAGGCATCGCTACCACAATGTCAGCTGTATTATAGATTGCTTAGAAATTGACATACAAAAATCATCAAATGTGGCTGCGCACAGGGAAAGGTACCTAGTCACGGCATTTAGTTACAGAGTTACATGAGGTTTTGTCGAAGCGGGTGAAAAAGTGCCAAAATGGGTTTGTGCTATAATTGGGTTATTTACATCCTAAGGAACACGTGTATACAAGAATATCAGTAAAATTATGTTTTTTAGTATATTTCTCAACTATAAAGTTTAGTACTCAGGGTACCTTGTCACGCTATGTCTTAAAGCATTTAAAATTTGAATAATTTTGTCAATATATCCGTTGCGGGTAGTCAAATGCCTCTTTCTAACATAGATCGGCC
This sequence comes from Thaumatotibia leucotreta, assembly GCA_025490895.1. Taxonomy (NCBI): domain Eukaryota; kingdom Metazoa; phylum Arthropoda; class Insecta; order Lepidoptera; family Tortricidae; genus Thaumatotibia; species Thaumatotibia leucotreta. The sequence goes on along the minus strand of JALPQI010030271.1, from coordinate 28,309 downwards.
TATAGCAAAATGATTTAAATCATAAAACCAATAAAATTTATCAAATGTTTTTTAAAAGAAGACATTAGGTACCCATATATGCCCAATATCGACCCATTGAAAATAAACTGTATGCTATACATCATAGAGTTCATCTCAATAACTAGTTCTGGGCATATATGGGTTAAACTTATTTACGTAACTCTTGTATTGAACGTAGAATCATAAGTATCATAACTATTTACATTAATATAAATAAAATACGTTTGCCAAGCAAAGCCGGAGAGCTAGCGAAGGGCCGGGTAGCGAAGTATATTTCTCCTACTAAAACCACACCAAGGTCACGTTACGAGGTGTTTCTCTAAATATAGGTAATAATTTTATTCATCATCATCATAATTATCATCATCATCAGCCTATGATAGTTTGATAGTCCATTGCTGGACGTAGGCCTCTCCTATTAACTATGCGTATAGACGCATTAGGAGGTAAATGCCCATAATCGCCACGCTGGGTAAGCGGATTGGCGATCGCAGTAATGTGTCCACTATGATGACGCTGCTGCCCATCATCAATCTTTAATCAAGTATGGTCAGTGACACTTCAATCCCTTAGTCGACTCTTACGACACCCGCAGGAGGAGTTGGGGTGGTGACAAATGTATTCTTTCTGCCGTCACAACACGGCCAATAATTTTATTGTTGATCTCGAATTTAGTCAATGGAAACTTGAGCTGTGATTTTAGTTGTTTGACGTGTATAATTAATAGGTATAGATTTAAAATATATATTATAAATTATAATTAATAGTAATAATTAATATATTATTATTAATAGGTATAGATTAAAAGATCAAAGACTTAATAGATCATAAAGTAGGTGCAGTTATGTATATAATTGGGTATTTTATCCTAGTTTTACTCTATTTTTTTTAAATAATGACTTATCGTGACAAGGTACCCAGTTTAGTAAAATGTACAATTTTATGGTTTAGTTAGATGACTAAAACAGAACTTTTTATAAATAAAAATATATTGATTTCTGCAATAATTATACCAAATAACATTTTGATACAAATATTTTTTGCATTATAGGTACTAAAATAGTGCCTTTACATTTAAAGTTACGAAAGTTTAGTAAATGCCGTGACAAGGTACCCTAGTTACGTTTCCATACAAAAGTTTCGACCGGGTCACTAAACTTTATTGATAAAAAAAATGCTTTAACGATATCTCGATGACACCATTGTGGCACACTATGCTAAATATAGTTAAATTATGTGATCTGTCATCGATATACAAATAATTTTGTTGATTTTTAATTTTATAAGTGATCTTTTATGTAATTGTTAAAAAGTGCGGTAATTATTAAATTTATTGTTAATTATGGAATTTATTTTATTCAATTATCCCAAAAGGCCTTAGAATATGTAACTACGATGAGAAACTAACAGTTTTAATCTCATTATATTATGAATTGGGTATAATGAACACTTTCGTGTTTCTTTCGCCCTTGCATGTTCAACCTTTGAAATATAAATAATTAACATGTATTTTTAAACAATTAACCTTTATCATAATTCTTCAACTTCCAAAGATTATAAGTATACCCTTCACTACGTAACTTCGAAGTAGAAGTGCGTTTTTTGGCATTATAAACTTTTAATGCAATTTTCTCAACTTGTGCATTTCGGAAGTCGCAAATTCAAGAATTTATATAAAAATAGTGGTTCAACCTAGAGTCATGATTCTTTGTTTTATTGATAGAAAATTTAATCTCCTTTTTGGAAATATGCGTAACTCAATACCCGCAACTAGGTACCTTTCCCTGTCCGCAGCCACAAATGTGGCTGATGGAAACATTCGGATTTCTTAGGTTAAACATGCAAGGGCGAAAGAAATACGAAAGTGTTCATTATACCCAATTCATGATATAATGAGATTTAAACTGTTAGTTTCTTATCGTAGTTACATATTCTAAGGCATTTTGGAATAATTGAATGAAATAAATTCCATAATCAACAATAAATTTAATAATTACCGCACTTTTTAACAATTGCAAAAAAGGTCATTTTTAATATTAAAAAGCTACAAAATTATGTGTATATCGATGATTTATCACATAATTTAACTATATTCAGCATAGTGAGCCAAAATGGTGTCATCGAAATAACGTTAAAGCATTTTTTTTTATCAATAAATTTCAAATCATTAAATTTTAGTACCTATAACGCAAAAAATATTTGTATCAAAATGTTATTTGGTACAATTATTGCAGAAATCAATATATTTTTATTTATAAAAATGTCCGTTATTTTAGACTACTCTATAACATATATCAAAATGAATCAAATCGGAGTCGGACAGTTGGGTACCCTTCCTTGTTAGAAAGAGGCATTTGACTACCCGCGACGGAAATATTGACAAAATAATTCAAATTTTAAACGCTTTTAAGACATGACGTGACAAGGTACCCTGAGTACTAAACTTTATGGTCGGAGAAATATACTAAAAAAACATAATTTTACTGATATCCTTGTACACACGTGTTCCTTAGGATGTAAATAACCCAATTATAGTACAAACCCATTTTGGCACTTTTTCACCCGCTTCGACATAAACTCATGTAACTCTGTAACTAAATGCCGTGACTAGGTGACCTTTCCATGTGCGTAGCCACAAATGTTAATGTTGTTCATCAGGCACTGTCATGGCCAGAGTATAAAAAGGGAAATACTGTAAAGTATTTAATATATTGTAATATTGTACACCTAATGGTTTGATTAATTTTACTTTTCAAGGATTTGGGGACAGAACAAGTGATGTTGTCATAGTAGAGAACTGTAACTTCCTTGATGGATTACAAGAAGGAAGTTGTATATTAGCAGACAGAGGCTTCAAACACCTTGAACATTTCTTTCTTTGCATTTCAGGCATAAAACTCTTAAGGCCACCAAGTGTAAAAGCTGGTGAAAAGTTATCTAAAACTGAAGTTCGACAAACCAAGATAATTGCTATTTGCTAGTTAACGAATTTTGATTAAACGCGTGATTAGGCGTTTAAGAGAATTTAGTACCTATGCTAAAACAACATGCAGTGATAAATACTAACTTACGTCATGTTCTTGATCATATCATTATCATTGCATGTGGTCTTATAAACTTGCAGAATTCTCTTATTAAATAATGTAACATGGTATTATGATTATTTGATCATTATTGTCATTAAAAATATATAGTATGCATGTTCGGTAATTAATGTCTCAATCTAATGTATAATATTAATATCATGTTGTCAGAAAGTATTCATTATCTGTAGGGGTTGTGAAACTGTTTACTTGTTGCTTACATGCAAAAGAGGAAATATAAAATAAAAATAATAAGAAGCATGAAATTGTTTTTTATTTCATTATATTATCACACATTGGTGCTGCTACACAAAATGGGATAAATATTATGTTTTTTCCAAGAAACAGTTAACTTTTGTAGTAACTTAATAACATATTGGAGAAGAACCGCTATGGACAGGAAAGAGTGGAAATCTTTAGAGGAGGCCTATGCCGGAGGGCAAGACGACTATGCCAATGTCTAAAATATATATATTTATGTTATCAATTATTATTGTAGTCGTTAAGTAAAGGCTATAAAATAAAATAAAAAATAACATATTCACTGTCATAATTCACTAACACAATGTCTACTTTCTTTGTTTTTTCAAATTGGCTATCAGCAACACAAAAATAGCATTTTTTGACACCAGTTGCATACATTTGCAGCTGTACCTGTGCCTTACATTTAGCTGTAATGACTCCATTTTTCAAATAATTATCTTTGGATTTTGCTTTAGTAGGGCATTTAATTTGTATGATAGCATCTTTTGTTACACCGTCAGGAGATGCCGCAATCATGGGATGCTCTTTGCACACATAAAGCCCACATGAATTGATTTTCTTTTTTAAGGTTTTGCTGACCGTATTTCTGACAGAGAGTTCTAAATTTCTACCTCTCTTCATTGCAGCAGTATCTGTTACTTTTGCACCCATTATGGTATAGCCACCAACGAACCATCTGGTGTATGGCACACACTCACTTCATGTGCCTTTGATGCTGTGATACGGCCGTACCGCATCTCATATCACAAGCTGCTTCTGTTTTGCTTCCTTGTGGCTTCTTCTATGGTATTTATTGCTGCTGCAGTGAATTTTTTTTCATCAAGCCTACAATTCTGTCAACATCTACTTTAATATCTTCAGATTGATCTATCATAAAGCAGTGCAATGAGTACTGCATAATTCCAGAATGCTTATAATATAATCGACTTGATACTTTAGCAATTCACAGTTCTCAATCTTCCTCCTTTTAGCTTCAGAAATAAATTCATTGTATAATGCTGGATCACTTGGGTCTATGAGGTATTTCCTTTTGACTCATTTGCTGCACTTTGATATACTTTAGAGTAGTCCCTACTTTCGACAAAGTCGATTTTTTCCAATAGCACTCTACAGAAGTATATGAAGGCTCCTCAGACCGACGGTGGACCCACATTAAAAAAGCAACTGCATGCTTACATCCTCCAGCTGAGGCAGCACAATCATGACACTGACAACTAATAATTTCGCAGTCACGTTCGTTTACAATCAAAGTCACATTGTATGCTTTGGCTCGTACTTTGTGCTCAGGGCACATCTTACATTTGACTGTGCACATTCCATTTTCCCGGTGTAGTTGGACATAACCAATCGCATCGTCGCCATATGATCCTCTTGCTGACCTGTGATACAAAGGCAAAAATTAGGACAAAAAGAAATTACATTAACATAACCTAAAATTAGCTCATACATAACCTCCGAACTTGTCTTATTATATTTATACATTTATATACAAATAAATAATTAGTATAGATAGGGTACTTACAGTTTTTACATTTTTAAGTTCCGCAGCATAGTAATCAACGTTATCTTTATGCAATCATAAATGCATCTATCTTAGGTAGGTTGCTGCTGTCCGCTCGCACAAAATTTGCCTCCATTTTCAGATACCACACGAATATTTACACCGGAAGATATATATTTATTAGAAAAGTCTTTAGAATTAGCACAAAGATCGAATTAAACAATAATATCTCAAAACACGAACTACACTCTGTTAACCCTTAATTCGATACCGGGTAAAATACTAGACATCCAAAATACAAAAATCTACACAAGAAACCAAAACGCTGAAGCGAAAACTAAACAGTGTAAGTGTATTGCATAATGATTATTATTCTGAAAAAAAATGTGTCGAGCCAACAGAAACGCTAGTTTGTCATAAATCGCCGCCAAGATACCCAATTGGGAAGGACACGTCGCCCGGCCTAACGTTAACAATTTTTTTTTTCGTAATTTGTATGATAAGGTATTGTTTAATTTGCACATCTATTTAACTAAATACTTGAAGTACATATTTCTCTTTACTTGAAACTTCTAACACAGTTCATCAATGAGTTTATTACTTGCAAAGTAGAATGTCTAGTATTTTTCCCGTTGGCAACTACGCCATGTTTTATGTTGTTGTTGCTATGTCCAGTATTTTTCCCGTTGCCAATGATACGGTGTTTTAACTATGTCCAGTATTTTTCTCGTTGCCAATGTTGCCGTGCTTCATCAACACATTATAATTTCGAGTAAAACCACTGAAATTAAATGAAAATGGGACACTTTTTATGTAAAAACCAGTACTAAGTGACCTGCAATAACATCTATATCATAATATCGCCATATGGCCATTTTTTACATACTACTCATAACGACGTAGGTACCTACTAATAACGAAATAGATCTTCGCACTCAATGAGCTTTTGCTGCCCAATATATCAAAGAATTATTATTTATTTTATATATTATTTTTATGTAATGTATTTCTAATAAAGCTGTGTGATATCAAGTCCAAAAAAAGTTTCCTAGATGCCGAAAACTCAGACGAGGAAGATGCTGCACAGCAGTACAGAAAACAGCATATTTTCAGTGACTCCCAGTATTGATTTTTCATTGGAGTGACTTAATTTCTTTTATTTAAGTCCAACAAACATGTAAACAAAAGTCAATCTGAAAAAAGTTTTGCTTCCCGTATGATAAGGACATCATTCGGTTTCGGACATCGCTGTTGATTATGCCATGAGCCAAGTAAACTAAGCCGCTCTAAATGCATTGATTTTACTAAATTGTGAACCTTAATCGTAGAACCTGTGAACTACAAAAGGAAAAAAGATACACTGAAATCAAACAGCTGACATAGAACCACGTGAATTTATATTTACCATTTATAAAAACTTATATTATTCTATGTCAGCCTTGAATTTCAGTGTCCCTTTTTTTTTCATTTGTAGTCCACAGGTTCTAAGATATTACTACTTACTTATTGAAATTATAAGTTTTTTAATTAGGATTTTGACATAAAATATCTTGTTTCATATAACATATGTAAAAAAAAAATTAAAAATATAATAAACTAAATCAACCGTACAATTGGCAATGGCAAAAATACTGGACGTTCAAGCCCAATACCTATTCACTGCATAGTTGGCAACGTGCAACATACTTGACATATGATTTCTGAAAAACTATCCATAAGCGATTTTTTTTATTAATTTTCTGTCATTTAAAATCATATAAATAGGCATAAAAACTATAGTTTTATGTATTTTTTCAAAAAAAGTGTCGTTGTCGATTTAAGGGTTAAGGAAGCAATGCATAAGCAATGTTTACTTGCAACTGACGTCACAGGAACGCTGACCAATCATAGGGCGTTGGCTGTCACAGATAATTTTTCAAAAAATATTAAATTTATTTTGGTGAAATATGCTACAAATAGGCATATTTTTTCCTAAAACTAAGTGAAATGTAGTATAAATTATGCTATTTTCTAATAGGATGACCACATTTTGGGGTATATTTTTAATGTTGTCAAATACCCTACTTTAATTCCGGATGTATAAGGCCGGCCTAAGGCTTCATCACAGTAGGTCGTCAGCATGGATTTAGAATATGGATATGGATTTGACAACGTAATAATAATAGCAAGAACGAAAGGGATGGTCTTATGAAACTTTTTACTAGTGGAAGTGAAAAGGAACGATAATCGTCCGTCCTTATCACTGTGCCACTATTTTTTGTGTGTGTGTGTGTGTTAGATGCTAAGTCTAAGTGCCACACACACAAGTATCTTCTTAGTAGTAAGTGACTATGTCTATCCCTCTTAGTGGCACACTATGTGCGGCCCCTCGGTCGTCAGGCAAAAAAAAAACTCGTCGTGTGAAACCGCTCAAATATTTTTTCTTTATTCAATTGAATTTTCCACGGGATGGTTTCGTTGATATTTTTTTTATTGGCGATAATGACAAAATAGAAAGTGATAATCTTAAGCATTTTCAATATTCGCAATTGCAAATTTAGCTTGTACTCACGTATTTTTTCTTCTCTTCAAAAACTTATTCAAGTTCTTCCCTCTTATTTATTACTATCAACTTATTTATTATTCTTCTTGTAGAAAGATTATTAGGTAGGATTGTTTGTTGTAATTATGAAGAATTAGGTATAATTGTAATTATGAAGAAAAAATAAGTAATTAGACATAAAATATGAATTTATTTAATAATTTGTGGTCTTGGTAGGTTTTTAGTGTAATTTCATTTTGGTAAAGTAAAATATTCCAAAAAAATTAGTAAGCTGTCATGAAATTGAACACAACGTTTTGAATTTGCTGCTTTTTCTACTGAGAGAGATTGCTGGACACAGTATAATCAGTCAACAATTTAAAATTTTCTCTTTACGTACCAATTCGATTATAAAAACAGGATAAACTAAGCAACCTAACTATAAAAAAAAAAACAATTTTACAATCTGGCAGCCCTGCGATAGAAATGCTTTGATGTTTTCAAAGGTAAATAATCTGGCAGCACTGGCAGTGACAGATACGACCATCGTATACAAATCACGTCGCTTATCAATAGTCAAAATCCGGTAGAATATGACAACAACCATAGTATGGAAATCAAAATGCACGATAAAATGCCGTTTGTCAAGTTAACAGCACGACCATCATAAGCCCCCTGGAACGGTAATGACGTGCTTTAGATTTTAGCAGACTGCTACGGTGGTTGTAGAAGCATTTGAGTAACAAAATACTACTGTAACGTGATATGTTTGTGAAAATTGTAAGTGGATGGTAGTAAATTGTTGTCTTGACTTGTCCACTTGCACCGATCCATGGATTAAATCAATTAATACAGAGTTATTTAACTCTGGATTAGTTCATCTGAGAGTTCTTAGTTTTAAACAGGCAACATTGTAACTTTTTCATTCCATTCTATAAAACCAGCCAAATATGAAAACACGAACGATAAATGGAAATATATGCCTATCTCTTTTACACTACAATGTTGTGTATAAGTATCTCTTTCTTTAAAACATCATAAGATGACATTTGTTTTAGGCGATTGTCTTGTGTCATTATTTAGCTTAATAAGAAACTTCAAATGACACGCCATTTGACATCCATTCAGAATTCATTCAAGTTAAGCGATTTAATCCTGCTTCGTCGGTGAAATAAATTTTTGACACTTCTAATCAGAAGGAAACCTTAATCTCTAATGGTGCAACACAAATATAAGTTTGACTCGATATTAACCGTTATTTCTGAGTTAGTTGGCTTAATCTAGATTGGTGCATGTGGCCCTAAGAGTGAAATTATTACTTGACATAATGACACCTGTGTGTATAAGAATACATTTGTTGTAAATTAATGATATAGATTTAGGTTAGTTATTGAATATGATATTGTGTATAGCGTTCGATAAGATTTTGACAAATATTTCATCCGTTTTCCGCCCTATATTTACTTATCATACTCACACAAGCATAGCGCGCGCTACACGAGGTTGGCCTTTGCAAGGACAAACGCGTTTGTTTCATATACTTTATAGTCACTAACTAATTTGAACTAATTTTATTTGAGGTGTGATACAAGTATAAACCTTTAGTTATATTTTTGACCCCATGGTATTGTTTGTTAAGTGAAACATTGTAATTTAATATTACGAAATTCGAATAATATTATTAAATTTACCATGTAGAGCGATTGAAAATTTTAGCACTTTTGCCTACGGCAGTACAAGCAATGCGAGTCATAATTTAATTTCACGTTAAGGGTCATTTGCGTAACTAATCACTGAAGAGCACTCGATCCTAGGGGATGTCGCTTTTCGCTCACGTTACGATTCCAATTTGACGTTTAGCTTTCAACCTAATAATATTTTAGGGAATTTCCCAGAGGCATACTTCAATTCTCTCACTTTGTACAAGTTCAAATTATGATTTACGAAATAGGTCAAAGCTAAGTTGACATTGGATGGTGCAGTTTTGTGGTAATAGATAAATTGTTTTTCTTTGATATTGATCATTTCCACCTTCCTATATTGGTTGATTGTTTTTAGTTATTATTGAATTCATGACGAGTTGAAGTCGTGAGAGACGATTGAATAAATTGTAAGCATTTCTGAAAAATAATGTTTTCATTTAATTTCATGTAGCAACTCAGTATGAAAACTGAACTAACTAACTTTTAATGTTAAAGGCAGGGAGAATGTCACTTAATTGAGGATTCGGCGCCAAGATCTCCGTAACACTTCCTAACGGTTATTCATTCCACGCCCAAACTTAATTAAAGTTTTAATGAGCCACGCCGTGTATGTATTTTGATGCAGGCTAAGATTATTACAGAAATCGTGACGAGATTTCATAAATTATAGTGCCATATAGGTAGTTGAAAATTAGGTGGTAATTGTTTGATGAAAGTCAATTATACTGGTAAGCTTAAATTGATAAGGACGTATGCGCTGGTATTAAAATATTTTCTTGTTTTTTCTCTTTACTACAAGTTTTTTTTTCTAATATATTTTTTTATTTCTCTTACTACTTTGTTTGTTATCTGATAATTGTGAAACGACTAATAGGTACTTCATTTATATGATTTTCAAATTCTGTGCGTTCGTTTACCCTTCGTGTTTTGACCCGATGGCTTTATCGAAAGATTAGCACTAGCTCACGCTTATATCACGCTGAGATGAGGCCATTTTGTGGTTTTGTTTTTTTCTATTAACATAAAAACCCATACATTACCATCATATGGGTTTTTTTGTTAGTTGAGTTATAGTTGTAGTACATATTAGGAGGGTAAGATGTAATGAAATTACTGTAGAAACAATTTATATAAATACGGTATTGTAATGCGGTTTGTTTATTTATATTTTATTTATTTGTGTGTGTTCAAACCAACTGTAATTGCCTTATTTTAATAACACTCCAAAACTTTTTTCTTTAATCTTAACTAACTGATAAAATTTAATTTGATTTAGGGCTGGTTTTTCGATCCTCAGTTAAAATCATCCGTTATTTAAAATTATTACCATCCTTATCATAGGTCACCAGTCAAAACAGGATAGAGCTAACATTTGTTTGACAGATATTAGATACCGTTAACTGGGGATTGAAAAATCAGTAGGTATTTATTATGATTTTTGAATTAAAGTCCATACAAGGTCATTTTGTACTTATGAATGCAACTTGTTAATCCGTTTTAATCAAAAACCTATTTCCAACAAACTAGGTTGTAGCGCGTGTAGCCTCGGACTACTCCAATTTTAAAACATCTAAACGGAAACTCAATTACGAGATAAGGCAGGATAAAAATAGGCCAATGCTGAAATAAGTGCCTCAGTTTTAAAAGGGTTACATAAATGCTGGTTATCACCATAAACAATAAAGGATGACTGAAGTAACAAACTTCTTTGGCCATATATTTTTTTTTCAAGTACTTAAATCTCTAAAGGTGCGTTCAGACCAAAAGAGCATTCGCTGTTCTATCCCCCGCTCTACGAAATCAACCAATCACGTTTTGTGCAACGATCGAATTTCGTAGAGTGGGAGGTTAGAATAGCGAATGTTCGCTTGGTCTGAACGCATCTTAACGATTCTCGTGAAATAATCACTTTTGTTTTTTTACTGCGGTGTTTCGTATGGTGACGGCAGTAAGAATACATTTGTTATCACCTCAAATCTTCCAGTGGGTATTATAATATAAAAGCCGACTAAGGGATTGAAATATCACTTAACTTTAATTGACAGAAGATTGATGATGGGCTGCTGCCTGCTGGCAGGTATCATATTCGACACATTACTGTGATTGCCTATCCGCTTGCCAAGCGTGGCGATTATGGGCATTTAGATTTCTAAAATATATCAGTTAATAAAATGGACTGACAGATGACCTGGTGAAGGTCGCAGCAGTCTGCTGGATGTGGGTGGCGCAGGACCGCTCACTGTGGCAATCTTTGGGGCAGGCCTATTTTCAGCAGTGAACCTCTTTCGGCTGATATGATGATAAAGATGATCAGGTAGCATATCAATGGAATACATACCTACAGAATGGTTAATTTTAAAAACTTGTTACTAATTCATGTATTTTACCGTGCAAAGATTCAGTATTTTCAGTTTTATATTGATTTAAACTTTCACGATTATCACTCATATTTTACAGACAAACGGGTCTTAATCGCGTAAACTTACGTTTAATTAAATCCTGACGTTTCGGGCATGACGTTACATCCGTGGTCGCAGGCAAATTTATTTTCAGTATTCTTATTTTTAACTTTACATTGTTAAATTAACTCGTACAAAGAAATAATACTAAGCAATTAAATGGCATTACAAAATCTAATTTAATAAAACAAATAAAAGTAAAAACAACTCAATATAAATAAACCGCGCTCCCGATGCACCGGGAGTATGTGCCCATTACTTCACAGCGTTTCCTAACGATAGACAGTCTTTGCATTTCAAAACTAACCAAACATCAATACTACACAATAATCATCTTGACATTATGCAACAAGATACGCAAGGTAGTTTAGAATAGCAAAGTTTAAAGCCCCCTAACTATGCATACGTGTCAAGCGTTCAGCACCCAACTACACCGCAGCATGTCTGTGCCGTCACTCCGAACTATGTGTAAACCAACTGAAATACGATGACATCGGCTATGGACCATCCATTGCTAGCTTAGTAAAACTTGAACATGAGCATAATAAGGAAAAGGCGTATTGAATATTGTCAAGGTACGTTATTGTTGAGAACTTATTAATGTTGTTGTACGGAGCCGTCAGTCATGACGTGAAAACACTGGACTGGGCCCACTTCAGCGTAGTTTTGTAAAATAAGGTAATGGTTCTGTGATGGCTTAACAGTACACTTTTGAATATTCTAGTTCACTTTCTTATTCATTTTTACTGAAAGCTTACTAATAGTCCTTAGGTCACTATTTTTTGTATTCGTACGATTTTAAGAACGTCAATCATGAAGCATACTCGAAGCTCTTAGTGTGTTTAATAATAAATGTAAGTAAGTGAGTGCTTATAATAGGTAAATTACGTAGTAATAAGTTCAAGCATTTAGTAAAAATACAACACTGTACAGATTTTTTTTCTGTTGTTGTGATAGCTAGCCGTTTGTGTAAAGGTACTTGTAGGATTAAAATACGCTAAATAATACTGCATTCTACTGAAGGTGGATTTAGACCAAACGAGCTAATGCGCATTCTATCCTCCACTCTACGAAATTCGTTCGTTATACAAAACGTGATTCGTCGAAATTCGTTGATTTCGTAGAGTGGGGGATAGAATGAGCATTCGCTCGTTTAGTCTGAATCCACCTTGATGAATCATTCGAAAAGTTTAAAATTCATTTTATCCTTAAGTTTGGGTACAGGGTATGGTGAATCTAATTGTTTTGCATTTAGTGAGCCTAGTAGTAAGGTCGTGTTTTTGGTTACCCTAAACTGGGGTTACTTTGAACTTTGGGGTTACATTGATAAAAACTTCTTTTATTTTTTAATCGCGAATATCTTCCGTTACCAAACGCATCTGTATATATTTTTTTGATGTCTAGCAAGAACGATAGTTATCCTTATTAATTATTTAGACACCTTAAATGAGTACGGTCGTTAGAATAGCGTATCACGTGTTTATATTTACGTATACTTTTGCTATTTTTCGTGTTTAAAATAATTTCTAAACTAACAATAAAGGTAGTGAGGTAAATGGTTCTTAATCACAATTAACTTGTCACAAGTGTGTTTAGGTATACAAATATAACGTTTTTGGGGTCTTCAATTCAAACTAAGTACTTATAACAATTGTTTTATTCAATGGGGTGTCTTTGATCACCTACATGGGGTCACTTACAAATTTCCTTTTTGCACGTGTCTCGTACGACGTTTTTTAGTACAAATGGCCGTCCGAAGTTTTGGACCTGACCTAAAATGAGCCACTTCTCGCACTAGCGCGTAAAAAAGGCACCACCTGTACTAAAAAGTTTATTATAGTTGAGTAGCGAGCTCGATGTAAATGTATATACTGTATAGTTATTGTCATTAGTCCTCATGCCGAAAATAGCGACATTCTTATAGTATTGAACTATTCTAAATTACTTGTCTTCATTTTTTATAAGAAAATTTACTTTTTTTTTATGTTGGCACAACAAAGTGGCTCCATTCCACCTGATCGTAAGTGAAAAGTAGAGCTCAAATCGCGGCGGCAACGAACAGGAGACAATCAGTAACCTGTTAGTTGCCACCGCCTTGCTGGCCCGCTAGATGCTTCTTCACGCTTCGTTTAAAGGTTCCCAACTTATAGGTATGCGGAAACACATGTGCCGGTAAAGAATTCCACTTTTTAATAGTCCGGCATATGAAGGAATTGCCGAATTTCTTAGTACGTGTGGGAATATTTTCCACGGTGAAGGAGTGACACCGCAAACCGGCACGTGTGGTTTTATAACGGAAAGGGGAGGGCAGGATCTGGGAAAATAACTCTTCAGAACACTCACCATGGTACAGGCGATAAAAAACGCTCAGAGAACCAATGTCACTACGTAGTTGAAGGGGTACAATGAACATACATTTTAAGTCACAAACAATACATACCTAAAGTTCTAAATTAAATTAAATCTAAATTAAAAATGTTAACCATTTTAAATGATTTTATTATTAAATGTTATTTTTTAGAGTTTATTATCAAATTATCAGCTATTCTTCTTTTCAAAATGAATTAACTTTGTCAAAAATAGAACAATACTTTGTTATTGACATCATTAATGTTTTTGAAAAACAATTTCTAATTAAAAGTTCGACAAACAATCTTGAATCACATTAAAAAGTTTGCTTTAGGGAATTTAATATATTTAAGTAGACATAATTAGGAACAAGCCAATCAACAGCTAGTTCTCAATCGGAGGACGTTTAAAATTTGTCTTGTCTAAGTACCTACGTTACGTGATACCATAAAGCAATTTTAAATTTTTGATACCTATACATTCTACACGGTGTTACGTCAGCATTCCGAAAGATTTTAATGCTGGATTCCTGACCATATTTAGAGTCTTAAATGTTATATAAAATTTCCTGGATTCGGCTTGGTTTCAGAGATAATCAACCTTTTTTCGAAATAAGTTTTTCGACGTAACTCGTCATTTAACTTCTTTTGGATTACAGTGCTACCACAATGTGTTCTAATATTACCACACCTTTTGCCGGACAATCAAAAAATACGAATAGACTTGACGAAATAACCTCTACCTAAAAAAAACAATTGAAATAATTAATTTAAACAAATTGTTGTTATGATAAAAAGTACTGGAAATGTTAAAAAGTATTCAACGCGGCCTAAAAAAAATAAAAAAAAAATTTTTTTTGGTGGAATTGACATTAGGTCTCATATTTTTTTTTGTTTACTTTGATGTCTAGAATGCATAGTTAAAATCTTTCGCAATGCTCGCGTAACACCGTGTATACAATTACCGTGACTTTAGTATTTCACATGATCAGCCTATTTCAGTCGACTGCTGGACGTAAGCTTCTCCTATTAAGTAAGCGTATAGATGCATTACGAGGTAAATGCCCATAATCACTACGCTGAGTAAGCGGATTGGCGATGGCAGTAATGTGTCCACTATGATGATGCTGCTGAGAGCTGTCCGTCACCTATATTTTATCAAATAATAGTCAGTGACACTTCAATCCCTTAGTCGACTCTTACAACATCCGCCGGAAGAGTTGGTGTGCTGACAAATGTATACTTACTACCGTCACCACGAGGCCCATTTTGTATTTAAATGGTATTAAATGCTTAAATAAAAATAATCAAGTGAGTATTTTATAAATTGTTTGTTACACAAAATAATTACAATGCAAGATCAATACATTGCTTTTTATTTATGTATATCAATTATTTCAGCCATTATACATAGTTATTTGGATGATATTATTAAAGAATGCAAGATACATTTTAGTTACAATGTTTTGAAATTGTTTTATTTTCAGAAGTACGAACAAAACTTAAGGATTTTTATGATACTAATAAAATAAAATTACAAACGGACACAACATAAACACAGCAACATCTCTCGTGTACTCGTAAATAGCAGTAGGTAATGGTAATAAGCAACATGTATTCGTACCGTGCTTGTAATTACGAATATATCGTTGCTTATCTACTGATGTACGGATATGACAGACTGTCTTAATTGTGTGCATAAATTTAGCTGGCCCGTTGTTTTGGTTTTGTTTGTTTATGTTGATTTGGATCCTTCCGCAATTATTGTTACTCCAGTAGAAATAAAATGTGTATACCTTATTTGGTTTGTTAAAACTTATTTTGCTACATACTTTTAACCATTATAGCATAATTCGTGATAAAAAACACATAAATTACTTATGAAAGAGAATTTAGATACTAAATAAAATTGTATGTAATGAAATCAAATCAATAATTTACGCTCTAAAAGTGTTTTGATTAAAAATTGTCAATGGGAAATAACTACGTATATTACGATTACATATCGAAGGTTGCGTGGTCAGACCTGATAAGTGGAACAAACCGGTTTATGAAATACGAAAAGTATGACACTTACGTGAGGTTGTTATTTCAATGACAAAATATTTATACTTATCGGGTTTGGGGATGTACCTATTTACTTTGTGCTATATTTTCATATTATGCATATCATAATACACAAATTAACGCGAGGAGTTGCTCAATAAATTGTTACCTATATATTTTTAATACCTCTAGTCCGAACCTTGCTTCATAATGTCTGACTTATTATTACTCATTGTACAGTAATTAATTATATTTTTATAATAAAACTTTAAGAGTTAACTTAACATTGGGTATTTATTTCATGTAACAAAGTGAAAGTAAGTAGGCATTTTAATATTAAGACACTATTCTACAAGTACCGTTCGAGTAAGCCTCAAACTTTTAAAATGTTTTAAGTGTCAGTATTTATGCTGATGTGTATTGTTCTTCTTCATATACACCTTATGGTATTCCATGGATACGAAGTTATACTTAACATTTTTCATGAAAGTTTTCGTAATCATGCTACATTCTTATTTATTCGGAAAAATAACTAACAAAACCCTAGAAAAGGCCTAGAACCCATCAATGGACAATTTTTTTCTATAAGGGAAACCCGACAATATAATTATAATACCAGCATGTCAAGTCTAAATCTTAATATTTTGCTTCTATTTACGTCCTTGTTTTGCGAACATCACAAAACTTAGTTATTGTATTGGCATGGATTACCTATTATCGGCTAAAGTATCGTTACTTGACTTGAAACTCTACGTGAAAATGTATGAATGTTATGAATCTTATAAACATAAATTATGAACGATTTTAATTCGCTAAATCTCTTTTTTCATAATGCATAAACTAAAACTAGGTTCGTTCTTTCTAGAATTTCCACGCTAATATATCTTCAGAACGACTTTCTTTGCAGCAGTCTGGTATCATAATATAATGTCGAACACAAAAGATACGTAAAGTTGTTATATTAATACGTCCATTTCATTATCATTTATTGAGCTTATACCTTACCTACATATTACATTGGGGCGGTAGCGAATGTTTTTAATTAGCATTTTATTTAAAATATCCGTTGCTTTTTCAACAAGTTTCGCCTTAAGGTGCGTTCAAACTAAAAGAACATTCGCTGTCTAACCTCCTACTCTACGAAATTCGATCGGTACACAAAACGTGATTGGTTGATTTCGTAGAACGGGCGCTAGAACAGCGAATGCTCTTTTGATTTAAACGCACCTTTATTTTATTAAATTAAATAGTACAGTCATAAAAAGTGGGAGCATATGTCCTTTGCCAAATCATAGTCAATAAATACAAAAGTGTAAAATAAAACTATGAAAACTATTTATACTTTTGTAATATTTTCTTCGGTTACCGCGAGGATTACACATGAAATAAAAGTATGAAAACGGATAAACTCGCGTATATTAACTAATTTTAACTTAATTCCGGCGTTTCGAACACTTTACAAAAATATTACAAAAGTATAAATTAATGTATTTTCCCATTTTGCAAATCTTAATTGAGGTAATCGTGGGACTAGGTCGATTTCTGTAAAAACTCTCCGATGATATTTTTATGTAAATAATGTGATTCCGCTACTGTCTTTGTGTGAACTGTGAACCAGCGGCGATAGTATAAATCGCATAGTACTTTTTACATAGTCATCATAGCAACCGCAGCAGTAGATTCTCAAAAGCTCTATTTACTTTCTAATGCTGCCCATTTTAAAAGCAGTTTTCAGGGCTCTGGTAAATTAATACGAACTCGCATAAGTGTTTGCTTAAGAAACACGCATTGTTTGCGCAGTTCTTTAGAAAAACATGTTTTAAATAAAACGCCAAAGAAATGTAAATTTAAAAGCTTATTGCTCAAACTTCCCGTGCAAAATGATTTCAAATATGTACAAATATTTTTGTTTCAACCGTTTTAATGTATTTCAATTAAAAAAGCAGCACACAATACTAGTTAAAGAAACACTTTTTTACAGTGAAGACCGTAGCCATGTTTGCATAGAGAATCGGCCCTTTTACCATTATACTTGTTGTAATTTTTAGAACTCTGTTATCTTATGTAATATACTGTAAATTTGATCTTTCTACAATTGTTATTTTCTAAGATATGCTTTTATTATTTATTTTCACAATAAACAGTTTTTTAAATATGGGCTTTTGGAATATTAATAACCATGACAACGATTATTCTTGTAATAATACATTATTATTTTATGCTATTAGTAGGTAGGTATATTAGAAATAAAAACTTAAGTTATTTTTTCTCGCTGTTTAGAAGAGCAATTTTTTTTCCTCCATTATATAAGGCCTCCAACATATTTTTTTTTTTTCAAAATGATTCAGTTGCACTTCCTGCCAGAGAGTGGAAAAATAAAGCCTTTGACTTCTAGAATTTTGCCAAATAAGTCTTTTTTATTTTCTTTAAATAATAAGAAAACTCAAAATATGACTCATAATCTATAAACTAGCAGTTACCCGCGGCTTCGCCCGCGTACTAACATCTATTCACTGCGTGTTAATGTTTTCCCGCGATTATCGCGCGTTTGCCTTAACCGATTTAAGTGTGGCGGATGGTGCTTTTACCCGTGGTTCGGCTGCGTTCTATAAGCTTTTATCACGGTCGTATTAAACTGAATGCCTAAATTCGAGATGGGGAACTTTTCTTGCAATTTTGACTTAAAATTCCATATGAAGAACTTTATTATCTCCAGGACCAGGGGTTTAGGCTGTGCGTGGATCTTTGTCAGGGAGCTTCTTCTTTTATGTATATAGATAGATAGATAGATCCCATAACAGGGTAAGCGGTGTTACACGTCCGCCTTGTTAGATTTTAAAATCGTTATTGTTTTCGTGAACAATGACTTGATAAACCGTGGAATCGATATCCATGTTGATTTTTACTGTTTGCCCTTTTTACAACATTCAAGGATTGATTTCTCAAAAACTTAAAACACGTCTTTACTCATTTATGTTTAGGGATACTCCTGTGAAATTTGGGATGAAATAGGTATTTTAATTGATCAAGTTTCGCCATACAAACCCTGGACCCCTATCGCACCCCCTAGGGAGTGGATTTTGACCTAACCATTTTTAGAGCTTCCCTACACCCTCAAAGAAACCTACGCACTATATTTGGAATCTCTAGAACCATAAATGAACATGATATATAAATAAATAATAAAATTATATTGATATTTTTCGAAATTTACCCCATAACACCATAACCGTGTACATAGTATTTCATGTCCGCCGCGTTAAATTTTAAAATCGTTATTGTTTTCGTGATCTACGACTCGATAAAGTATAAAAACGATATCCGACTTCGTCACCCTTTTTAACTTTTTCAGGGGTTGAATTTTCAAAAAACCTTAAACATTCCTTTACTCAATTACTTTAAAGAATACTCTTGCGAAGTTTCGGATCAAATAGTTCAACTAATCTTATTTCGCCATACAAACTTTGGACCCCCATTTCAACCCCTTAGAAGGTGAATTTTGTAAAATCCTTTCTTAGTGCTCGTCTACACCATAAAAGGAACCTACGTGCCAAATTTGGAGTCTATAGGACCAGGGGTTTAGGCTGTGCGTGCATCTTTATAAGGGAGCTTCTTCTTTTATATATATAGATAAAAGATAAATAATAAAATTATATTGATATTTTTCGAATTTTACCCCATTACACCATAACCGTGTACATAGTATTTCACGTCCGCCGCGTTAAAATTAAAAATCGTTATTGTATTCGTGATCTACGTCCCGATAAACCATAGAAACGATACCCAACTTGATTTTTTCACTTCGTCACCCTTTTTACCTTTACCGGGGGTTGAATTTTCAAAAAACCTTTAACATACCTTTACTCAATTATTTTAAAGAATACTTTTGCGAAGTTTCGGATCAGATAGTTCAACTAATCTTATTTCGCCATACAAACTTTGGACCCCCATTTCAACCCCTTAGAAGGTGAATTTTGTAAAATCCTTTCTTAGTGCTCGTCTACACCATAAAAGGAACCTACGTGCCAAATTTGGAGTCTATAGGACCAGGGGTTTAGGCTGTGCGTGCATCTTTATAAAGGAGCTTCTTCTTTTATATATATAGATAAAAGATAAATAATAAAATTATATTGATATTTTTCGAATTTTACCCCATTACACCATAACCGTGTACATAGTATTTCACGTCCGCCGCGTTAAAATTAAAAATCGTTATTGTATTCGTGATCTACGTCCCGATAAACCATAGAAACGATACCCAACTTGATTTTTTCACTTCGTCACTCTTTTTACCTTTTTCCGGGGGTTGAATTTTCAAAAAACCTTTAACATACCTTTACTCAATTACTTTAAAGAATACTTTTGCGAAGTTTCGGATCAAATAGTTCAACTAATCTTATTTCGCCATACAAACTTTGGACCCCCATTTCAACCCCTTAGAAGGTGAATTTTGTAAAATCCTTTCTTAGTGCTCGTCTACACCATAAAAAAAACCTACGTGCCAAATTTGGAGTCTATAGGACCAGGGGTTTAGGCTGTGCGTGCACCTTTATAAGGGAGCTTCTTCTTTTATATATAGATAAGGATTAATTCGGTCATATTGTGGCGTTCAAATGAACCTTTTGAACACTACGTCAAATACAAAAGCTATCATTCGGCTGGCACAATGACGAAAATTTTAAAACTGAATTTGAACTTTACGCACGTGCTGATAGGTTTATATCGTCAGTTGTAATATGAATTAATGTAACCACCAAATGACGACTTTTCAGGAGGGCCAAAAAACGAAATGGACATTTATAAAGTATGTTGTATCTTTTTAGTTCATTATCCTATTGAAATGATGTTTATCTTGTTTGTTTTATTTTTGAGAGGTCTATTTGATAGACAGTTACTAACTGCCACCACACTTATAGTTCTGGAAATGGCTGGTGCTTACGTTAAATATTTTCAAAAAAATTTGGAGATACGTTAACAAATCAATGAAAATCATCAAAAGTGGATTTCGGAATTTAGTGTAACTCACAAATTGAAACCGAATTGCTTATGAGCCATACAATGCAGACGGCGCTTACAGCAGTGACGTTTATAAAAATATGGTGAGTACATTAGGAAGGACATGTTTTGTACTTACAAATTCGTACATACGTTAAAATATTGTCTATGATTTTTGGAAACCTTTACATACGTTAATAAAAAACGTAGAAACCTAATGAAATGGCAAAGTTTTTGTTAACGTATTCGACATTTTTTTCTAGATATCATATACACCGTTCGATAGAGCAGGAAATTTGCAGTCGAACGGTATACTTAACTCAATTTCGTCATTTTGGTGGTTACATTAATTCATATTACAATCGACGATATTATTCTGTAGACCGCGACTTATAAATTGGCGTTGAACCTGCGTTGTTGATATATCCATTGGCATTTAAAGGTAATGTTAATGATTTTAGGAAAGTGTTAGTTTCACTAAAATCAGAGTTAGCATGGTGGACCACGACACAGACCGAAATCCATGACGCTAGTCATTGAAATGGCCGCTAGCAAGTTTTTGCTGGTGGAAGGATCTCGTGCAGGGTTCGCCCGGATAGCTACCACCGTCTTACCCGTTAACCTGCCGCTAACTAGCAGTGTTTTCAGTGCTGTGTTTTGGTTTGGGGGTAAGATAGCCGGTGTAATTACTGACATAGAATAGATAGAGGCAATCCATCCTAAGTCCTCAGGGTACTCATAGGTGATATTTTTATCGATATGTCCTCCGCTATGTGTTGCTTTCCATCAGGTAGGCTGAAAGCTCAGTTGTCTACCCTCGACACATACAAAAAAAATAGCAGCGTAGATTACGCATTATAATTAACCTGTACCTACTCCACCCACGTCACAACCTATAAATGTACTCTTTTCTGAATGGAATACAATAACAGATCAATACAAACCCATAAATAAAATATTCTGAACCAAATCAACAAACACTTCATTCGTCACGCACCCCGGAACATGACGTTATCTACCAAATAAAAACAATGTTAACAGATCTAAGAAAGTTTAGGGTCACGCAATAAATAAAGTGGACGGCAATTTCGCCGCCTGTTTGTCCGGCACCTTATTCGAAGTCATACGGTTTGCTTAAGGGAATGTTTGTGCTCCTAATTTGGACCACGGGAGGCAGTTCAGTTTGTTTATGTAGGGTATTTTCGGTGAAAGTAATTAAAAATGGAAAAGGCAGTATATAATTACGTACATGTTTTCAAATCAGATGCAGATACCTAAGAGTAGGTATACATGTGTTCATGATAACAAACAACTTACGCTAAGTGACTCACAACGCAATATCGAAAACAAATATTTTATCCGTACAAAGTCGATCAACTGATGACGTTTTGTGAGGAAATGCAATGTCTTCAAGAAAAAAGTTGTTTGTTACTTATCGTGGATACATGCTAGCTGTAAGGTATCGGAAACGAATCAGGAAACACATAAATATATATACCTATATATATACACACACACACATATATATATATATAGTCCTCCTCGTCGTGACCGACATACATACATTAAATCATATTATTGACAAAGAAAGAACAAACAAAATATAAACAAACTATGGGGAAATGTACAGGGTAAGTAGAATATTTCAGAATCAAATCTGATTGAAAGATTTACTAAGAATCTCGCTGCGTTTGGCTATTTCAGTCAGTACCTAATAATTACTGATCGAATAGCCCGAGTTATTAATTATTATTGAATCACAGGAAACTATTGAACTCGATGTATTAAATAAACGTCATTGTATCATAACCAAACGCACTCAAACACAGATATGCAGACACATAAATATACTGCTAGGCGTATATAAAACTCAAGTGAAATTAAAATTATATCGAAGATACAGTAGGGGCATTCCACGAGAATGTCGCTTACGTGACGTTTATATTATCTATGGCAGCTACGTTAAATAAATGCTCAAAGTTAGAAAAAACTGTGTGTACGTGTAAGTTAAGTCCCGAAATATTACCACACTAGAACTCGGATTCCTATCATTTTTAGAAATACTAAAAGAATCGCGTTATGTAAGCGACATTCTCGTGGAATGCTCTAGTAGTAAAAGAAAGAATATCCAACAGAAAAAAGGTTCAAAAGTCCATTTAGAATCCAATTGAGACAAGCTATTATTTACTGAGCACAATGTAAACACAGCACAAGAAAAATCAAAATGGCCTCTGATAAAACATAACAACGTCTTAATTCAAAACATAAATTACTTATTCAGCGTAGCCTCCGACGCGTTAAAAGCGTTTTGCATTTTTCCCGGTTAACTGCCTCTCTCCTAGGCATTACATGGGCAATTTAAACGATCTTTGTTCGCTGACCTAATTTCATAAGTATCAATCAAAAATTGAAACGAGTAAGGTAGCAAGCAAACGTTAAAAGTGTGTTCTGTAGGTATTTACATTTTGTCTTCAAATTTATTCCTTGATTCGATTTTATTAACTCTCGTTTTCCATTAACATTATTATATTATTGTAGGTATTCTGGCAATTTTTCTGCAACTCGATATAAAACGTGCCTTTTTTGTATTTAGGTACCTTATTTTGCTTTTGACTGTATAAGCCGGGAATTGAAAATGACGACCGCCGCGTAGCAGCCGTGCACTCGATGACAAGCGCTTAATTAACATGAAATGTGCCTAAAATTTATAAAGAAAACATTTAGCCCTCTTAATCCGACAGCGAGAAATTAAAAAAATAGTTACTATCGAAATTAACATTTAGTTGAGTTTAAAATAATTATAAAAGAAAGGAAAATAATCACTATTTTAGAATAATTTTCTGTGAATGCCAAATGTATACAGTGTGTGGCCTACAACCGGGGTGAAAATTTAAACGGTGCATTAATAAGCTGATCAACAATCATTTCCACATATTGTAATTTAAAAAAAAAAAATTAATTTTTTGTTCATGTATTTTTCATTATTATGGGTTCATTTACTTGAATTAAAAGTTATCAATAACTTATCATTTTTGAATCATTGAAAAATGTACAATTTTTTTTTTTAAACCGTATCAAATTAGTGTAAAAATGCAAACAAAATTATTGTTATGACTTCCTACCTGGTATACTATCAAGATGTCTTGCGACTGACAAGCTACGACATCGTGATGCCAAGATCCAGTACTAAAGGTCCATAGCTTTGAATGACAATATATCCGAACTTAACCACTTTGAAACACCGGGACCTTTACAGGATTATTGCTGATAGTCTAAGGAGTCACTCATTTCATTTTTCTCCCGTGTTAAAGACCACACACTGTATATGAGTGAGGTACATAAACATGTGAAAGGGATAAGAATATTAAAAACTATACTTTCTTGGGTAGATTTGTGTACATCAAATTGAATGTACGATATTTGATGATAATCTTGAATAAATCGGGCTTATTGATTTCTACTTTATTGTAGGTACATTTATAATTTACGCATTTTAATGTAACGGCCTCGGAACTTGGTAGTCTTCAACCTGCTGCCCTCGGTGTGATTTCACTTGCCTGTACTATTGCGCTTACTGTACTATCTTTCACATGTGTACGTTTGTCAGTGTACTTAGCTTTTGGGTTTAGGTTAACTTCTTTTTTTGCCCTTGTACACTTTTGTGACTTTTGATATATTTGACCAAAACGTTGTGTTTAATAAATAAAAGTGCTTTTAGTTTAAAATATTTTTGTGTTTTTTTTTTGTAACCCATACATGGGTAAGGCCGCGGATTTTGACGAATGTGACACAGACATAACATAAAAAAAAATACGTTGCGTTACCATAAAACGCAACGAAAGTTACTATAAAGCTCAGCTCATACTGGTATGAATTCTAATTAAATAAAGGTCGTAAAAAAAAACATATTTTTATCGCTAAATACTTGTTTTAATCAAATATAATAATCAACCCATGCAATGTAATTTCTCATACTTAGTAATTACGTAAATTAACAGTATTTACAAATGTTTTAATGCCATAATCTTTGGAACTAAATAAACTAAAATAAATCACCATAAATGCTTAAATGGAAAATTAACTGTTATTAATTTAACACTAATAAACGCGTTAATAATCATACTGTATTTCATTAGCCCTAGGGGGGTAAAATTACCCACTGGAAAAAGCTGATTACTTCTAAAAACGCAAATCAAAATACCTAAATAACAAAATAATTTGATTTGTTTCGCAAACACTTGTTACAGTATGCTGTCATTCAAAATCTAATAAAACTCATTTAAATTAGTAAATTTCTGTGTCCACTTCCCTTTACCACATATTTTCGTTACGTTACATAAAAAATACGTTACGTTTTGTAAAAATGTAACGTATTCGTAACACAAGTGTAACGTATATTTGAAAAAAGGTTGATTATCTTGGTAAATAATTGCAATCTGAACATAATAGTACATGCTACTGACGTTTAAAACTAAACCCTTTCGTATGAAAAAACAGCCGTTTGATAATAATCACTACTTACCGTGAAAATCACACTACCACTTTAGACGTTTTTTGCTAAAACTTTCGCCGCGTGCACTGTGACAACCATTTTGTTAACGAATTAATGGGAGTGAGTGTGCTTATGGGTGTCGCCCTACTAGAATAAGAGTTGCTAGTGTCGATAAACAAATTTCTACCAACATTGGCTTAAATATGACCTTAAGAAAGCGTTACGAAAGTATCGTAACGTAAGTTTGGAATTGGTGATCCAAAAAGTAAAGGGAAAGAAAACAGTAAAATTGTGCACATATCATAAGTCCTTAATGAACGAAGCAATCGTTTATCATTATAATTTAGTTTAAAAACAAACATTTAATGCTGACGAGTCTAATAATATTAAAAAAAAGGTTTTAAGTACTCGTAGTCGAAAAAATTACTCGACTTTCGTTACGTTTTTGGCAGAAATATTTATTTATTAATTTTAAATAAAGAGCTAATTTAGCTATTTCATTTGATTACATGTAACTGAGCATAGGGGAATATTTTAAAATTGATCATAGTTCTCTAGATGTTATCAGTTTTTTTTTATGAGCAAGACAAATTTTAAGCTCTGAATTCGTCAAAATCCGCGGCCTTACCCACATCATCCATTTAAGAATTAGTAGGTAATTAAGGGCGTTGAATTCATCCATAAGTAGGTATACGTTTTTGATGAACCGTAGAAAATGCTCTCACTTCTCTCACACAAGAACATTAAATATGCATCAGGGTCTCGATATCGAACTTTATCAGTAATACTCGTAATTACAAAAAGAAAACATAAAAGGGCAGAAGTTTGCAAGAGTCGATTTGTGTATATACAGAATGTTCGTGAGTATACCGACAGACTTTACAGGTGTATTCCTGACCACATTTTGAGGCTTACATGATGGTTTATGAACTTTTCTGGATTCGGCTTAGTTTAAGAGATCATATTTTATAATATCATGTTTTTCAAAAAACTATTTTCATCATAAGTCACTGAAAAATGCCTGTATGATAAAAAAACTTATCATATTCACTGATTAAAGTTAGAGAAAATGAGAAAAAGTTTCAGAAAAAATGTTCAACTAAAAAAAAAAATTGTAAAAAAATATTCTTTTACTTCAATTTATTACTGGTCATGTAGAAAAAAATTCTAAATAACACAAAAATAATAATAAAAAAAAGAATTTTTTGTTCTTAAATGACATGCCACATAATTTTTTTTTACTTCTTTTGCCATCAAAAATGCATTGGTAAAGTCTATCGGTATACTCACGAACACCCGCATAATCTATATTTTTTCTAGATTAGCTAGCCTGGCAGTGCCAACGGAACTCCGCTGGTGATTGTTCCTCAAACAAGGCTTTACTTACAAGGAGTTAAAAGCAGCATTATGTTACATTTCATGCAAATGAACGCCGGCCGGCTTTCAGGCGCTGGCCACTTTGCCGCGGAGTGTACAATAAAGAGCCAGGCTCAGCCGGATTATGGGCTAGGCCGCGCTGTATAATTCCAAAATATACAAATTCATATGTGGAATTACTACAATTGGGGATTAATTTATTCGATTACAGGATTCCTTTGACAATTGCGAATATTATGTACATTTTATACAGGACTAGCAAACATTAAAAATTGACTTATGGGTATGCAATTGATATTATTTTATTATAAAATCAATTACACATTTTTATATATGTCGGAGATATGAGTTACTAAATCTAGAAAACGATAAGCAATGTTTTGCTTGGAGTGGTCTTTGCTTGGTCCATGCAGGTTTGCAGGTAGATGATACCAACCTATGAACAGGTGGCTGGTGACCTGACAGTATAAAAGGTCACTACTGCAGTGTTCATCAATTCATTCCCGTGTTAGACATAGAACGATTCACTCTTGTCTTGTTATGTGAAGGGTTTACATTCTTACGAAGGAAGTTGTTACTATGGGGTGTGCATCTATGCATGGACGCAAGCTTAGAACTCTCCATTCGTTTTCTACTACTGCGTAGATGCGTGGATACAAGATTCTGTAACGAGTAACAAGTAGCTAGGCCTCTTAGCTCGGCTGTCATTAGGGTTCCCGATATCAGCAAGTGGGATGAAGACTCAAGGCTCACGTAACAGTGAGTACTGGTATTGCATCACATGTAAACGGTAAGGTTTAAAATCGACAACAGTTGGTAAGGTAATGATTGTTCACTATGTTTGCAGTTAAGTTTGATTTGAGTCGTGATTTAGAAAACTGATTTGTTCTTTTTTTGTGATTACTGTTGTAAGAAAAACGTGTGGGTAGGTATCCTACCCTATTGAAAAAAAAAAGAAATAAAAACAGTAATTCTAGTGATTTCAAAGTATATCATGACCCATACTTATTACTTACTTAGTTGTGAAATACTAGCAGTACCAAAATATGGGCAGGTAGCCCTTTGTTTTGTTTTGTTTTCGAGTCTACCAAAAATTAATTTGTCATAGTGATAAACATTTTCAATCCATGCCTTGTGTTAAAAGTTTTCTATGCGTGTGAAATTACCGTTACAGATGTTCAACTTCAAGATCAACAAGCTCACTGTCATAGTAGTCTACAGTTTCATCCATGATGAATATGCTGTGACGATGAAACGAGCGCAATTTCTTGCGATACCTACGTCCAAGAAATTAAGAATTGAAGACGCCAACTCTATGGTTATTTTGGAGCAACGGAAATTAATGGACAGGTTTCTTTCCAATTGTTTTAATGAAAAATTAGAAGCAGTAGTTTAAAGAACTAACGGTTGACATTTCTGTTTGTAACGTTAAGTTTTTGTGTTTTTAACACGTTTTATTATTTGCGAGATTAATTTGATTATAGTAAAGTGAAGCACAA